>JAJIBD010023547.1:0-70430 GCA_021461705.1 Cryptotis parvus | reverse complement strand
ATAATATTTTTTTTAAGTATTTTATTATACCACCGTGAGATATACAAATAAAAAGATATACAATTAAAAAGTTCATGTTTGGGTTTTGGTCATACAGTGTTCCAGCACCCGTCCCTCCACCAGTGCCCATCTCCCCACCACTCAACATCCCCGGTTCCCTCCCCCTTCCCCAGCCCTGCTCCATGGCAGGTTCTTTATTTCTTTCCTTCTTCTCTCTCTCTTTCTCTTTTCCTTCCCTTCCAGACTATGGATTACAGAACATACATTAAAAGGGTTGTCATGTGTATCCTTTTGCCTCTATTTAATGCTCAGTTCTAGGTTGGCATTAGTACCCTCTCGACAATTATTAGCACCCTGTTCCATTTTCTGTCTTACCTAGACTCTGACTCCCACACGTTTGTGATAATTTCCACCTTTGACAAGACCTCCTGATATATGTTTCACTTGACCTTGGATATTGGTATCATAATATGTACATATATATTTATGCCATGCAAATAAATGCAGTCATTCTGTATCTGTCTCTCTCCTTCTGGCTAATTTCGCTCAACATAATCTTCTCCATGTCCATCCATTTATAGGCAAATTTTATAACTTCATTTTTCCTAACAGCTGCATAGTATTCCATTGTGTAGATGTACCAAAAGCTTCTTTATCCAGTCATCGATTTTCGGGCACTCTGGTTGCTTCCAGATTCTGGCTATTGTGAATAATGCTGCTATGAACATAAAAGTAGGGATGGTGTTTCCGCCGCGTATTTTTGGTTTCCCAGAGTAGATTCCCAGGAGTGGTATGGCTGGGTCAAATGGGAGTTCAATTTCTAGTCTTTGGAGGAAAGTCCATATTGTTTTTCCAGAAAGGCTGTACCAGCCGGCATTCCCACTCAACAATGGATGAGTGTCCCCTTTTCCCCACATCCACGCCAGCACTTGTTGTTCTTGCTCTTTGAATATGTGCCAGTCTCTGTGGTGTAAAGTGGTATCTCATTGTTGTTTTGATTTGCATCTCTCTGATGATTAGTGATGATGAGCATTTTTTCATATGTTTTTTGGCCATTCGAATTTCTTCCTTGCTGAAGTTTCTGTTCATTTCTTCTCCCCATTTTTTGATGGGGTTGTTTGTTTTCTTCTTGTAAAGTTCTACCAGTGCCTGATATATCCTGGATATTAACCCCCTTATCAGATGGGTATTGGGTGAATATTCTTTCCCATTCTGTGGACTGCTTTTGTATCTTAGTCACTGTTTCTTTGAGGTGCAGAAGCTTTTTAGTTTCATGTAGTCCCATATGTTTATCTTTTCTTCTAGTTGCTTTGTTAGTGATGTTTCACCTTTGAAGATGCCTTTAGCTTCAATGTCGTGGAGGGTTTTTCCTATATTTTCTTCAATGTACTTTTATGGATTCAAGTCTGATATTGAGATCTTTAATCCATTTTGATCTGATTTTTGTGCATGGTGTTAGACACAGGTCCAAATTCATTTTTTTACATGTTGCTGCCCAGTTTTCCCAACACCACTTGTTGAAGAGGCTTTCCTTACTCCATTTTAGACTCATTGCACCTTTATCAAAGATTAAATGATCATGTGTTTGAGGTTGGGTGTCAGGATACTCAATTCTATTCCATAGGTCCACAGGTCTGTTTTTATTCCAATACCATGCTGTTTTAATTACTACTGCCTTGTAGTACAGTTTGAAGTTGGGAAAGGTGATGCCTCCCATCTTCTTTTTCCCGAGGATTGCTTTAGCTATCCTTGGGGGGTTTATTGTTCCATACAAATTTCAGGAGCGTTTGGTCAATTTCTTTGAAGAATGTCATCGGTATCCTTATAGGGACTGCATTGAATCTGTACAGAGCTCTAGGGAGTATTACCATTTTGACAATGTTGATTCTCCCCATCCATGAACAGGGAATGTGTTTCCATTTCCTTGTGTCCTCTTTTTATCTCTTGGAGCAGTGTCTTGTAGTTTTCTTTGTACAGGTCCTTTACATACTTGGGTAAGTTGATTCCTAGGTATTTGATTTTCTGTGGCACAATTGTGAATGGAATAGTTTCCTTAATATCCCTTTCTTCTCTCTTTCGTTATTTGTATATAGGAAAGCCACTGACTTTTTGGGTGTTGATTTTGTATCCTGCCACTCTACTATATGCGTCTATTGTTTCTAGGAGTTTTTTGGTAGAGAGTTTAGGGTTCTCTAGGTATAATATCATGTCATCTGCAAATAATGATAGCTTGACTTCTTTCCTTGCCTATCTGGATGCCCCTTGATGTCCTTTTTCTTCTCTGATTGCTATGGCAAGTACTTCCAGTACTATATTGAATAAAAGAGGTGAGAGTGGGCAACCTTGTCTTGTCCCCTGATCTCAGGGGGGAAGGCTTTCAACTTTTCCCCCATTTAGAATGATGCTTGCTGTGGGCTTTTGGTAGATGGCTGTAACTATCTTGAGGAAAGTCCCTTCAATTCCCATTTTCTGGAGTGTTTTAATCATGAACGGGTGCTGGATCTTGTCAAATGCTTTTTCTGCGCCTATTGAAAGGATCATATGGTTTTTATTTTTTTTTCTTTTATTGATATGATGTATTATGTTGATTGACTTGCGAATGTTGAACCATCCTTGCATTCCCGGGATGAATCCAACTTGGTCATGATGTATAATCTTCTTGATGAGTCTTTGGATTCTGTTTGCTAGTATTTTGTTGAAGATCTTAGCATCCGTGTTCATCAGGGATATTGGTCTGTAGTTTTCTTTCTTTTGTGTTGTCTCTCCCCTGCTTTGGGTATCAGGGTGATATGTGCCTCGTAGAAGCTGTTTGGGAGTGTTTCTGTTTCTTCTATTTCCTGGAAGAGCTTGGAAAGGACTGGCAGTAGGTCCTCCTTAAAGGTTTGGTAGAGTTCACTAGGGAATCCGTCTGGACCTGGGCTTTTGTGTTTGGGCAGACTTTTAATTACTGTTTCTATTTCCTCGATGGTGATGGGTTTATTCAGGTATTGGAGGTCTTCTTGTTTCAGCCGTGGGAGGTTATAGGACTTCAGGAATTGATCCATTTCTTCTAGATTCTCATGTTTCACGGCATACAGGCTCTCAAAGTAATCTCTGATGATCTTTTGGATTTCTGTGGTTTCTGTTGTGATGCCACCCTTTTTTATTTCTGATTCTGTTTATTTGGGTTTTCTCTTTCCCTGTCCTTACAAGTCTTGCCAATGGTTTGTCAATCTTGTTTATTTTTTCAAAAAACCAGCTCTTGGTTTCATTAATCTTTTGGATTGTTTTTTTTGGTTTCCAACTCATTGATTTCCTCTCTAAGTTTTATTATTTCCTTTTTTTCTGCCTGGGTTGGGCTCCTTTTGTTGGTCTTTTTTCTAATGTCTTCAGCTGTGTAGTCAGGTTATTTATGTGGGCCCTTTCTTGTTTCCTGATGAATGCTTGCAGAGCTATAAACTTCCCTCTTAACACGGCTTTTGCCGTGTCCCACAAGTTCTTATAGTTGGTATCTTCATTTTCATTTATTTCCAGAAATCTTTGGATTTCCTGTTTGATTTCTTCTATGACCCATTTGTTGTTCAGCAGTGAGCTGTTCAGTTTCCAGGTGTTTGGTTTGACTCCCTGTTTCTGTGTACGGTTAACTTCCATTTTCAGTGCATCATGGTCTGAAAAGATAGCTGACACAATTTCTATCTTTTTAATTTTATTGAGGTATGCTTTGTGGCTCAGCATGTGGTCTATCTTGGAGAATGTTCCATGTGCACTAGAGAAAAATGTGTATTCAGCTTTTTTTGGCATGAAAAGCCCTGTATATATCCACTAGCTCTCTTTCTTCCATTTCTTCCTTCAGGTCCAATATTTCCTTGGTGAGTTTCAGTCTTGTTGATCTATCCATCGTTGATAGAGCAGTGTTGAAGTCTCCAACTATTATTGTGCTACTGTTTATGTCTTCTTTGAGGTCTCTTAGCAGTTGTTTTATGTATTTTGCTGACCCCTCATTGGGTGCATATATGTTTAGTAGTGTAATTTCTTCCTGGTGTACATACCCCTTAATTAATAAGAAGTGACCTTCGTTGTCCCTTCTAACCTTTTTCAGCCTGAAGTCTATATTATCTGATACTAATATGGCCACACCAGCCTTTTGGAGGAGTTGTTTGCATGGAGAATGGTCTTCCAACCTTTGACTCTGAGTCTGTGTTTGTTCTGCTTATTAAGATGTGTTTCTTGTAGACAGCAGAATGTTGGGTTCAATTTTTTAATCCATTTTGTCACTCTGTGTCTCTTAATTGGTGCATTTAGACCATTGACATTGAGAGAGATTATTGTTATTGGATTTTGTGCCATCTTTCTTTTTTGTGTTTGTTGTGCTTATGGGTTTGGTCGCATTAGAGTAGACCCTTCAGTCCTTCTTTTAAAGTTGGTTTTGAGCCCATGAAGTTCCTGAGTTGTTGCTTATCCATGAAGTTGTGTATCTTTCCTTCATATCTGAATGTGAGCCTGGCCGGATAAAGAATTCTCGGTGAAGCCTGCAGTTCATTGAGCCTTTCGCAATATCCCACCATTGTTTTCGGGCTCGGAGTGTTTCATCAGAGAAGTCTGCTGTAAATCTTAGAGATGTTCCTTTGTATGTGATTTCCTTCTTTGATCTTGCTGCTTTCAGTATTCTATCCCTATCTATAGTTTTTGTCATTTTTATTAAGATGTGTCTTGGAGTATTCTTGTTGGGGTTTCTTTTAGCTGGTATCCTACGGGCCTCTTGGATCTTGAGGCAAGCATTCTTTAGTTCCGGGAACTTTTCAGCAATGATGGCTTTGACAGTTTCTTCTTCATCAGGGTTTTCTTCTTGCCCTTCTGGGACCCCAATGATCCGTATGTTGTTTCTTCTGGCTTCATCCCGATTATCTCTTGTTGTCTGTTCGGTAATTGTGAGCCTTTTTTTTCTATCTTCTGGTGTTGTGTACAGAATCTTTGGAGCTCGTCTTCGAGATCACTAATTCTTTCTTCAGTAGCTATTATTCTGCTATGATGGCCTTCCACTGTGTTTTTTATTTCATTTACCTCATTTTTAATACCTGTCATTTCCCTTTGCATTTTCCTCACTTCTGCTATCATGTCCTCTTGTATTTTATTGATTTTGCATTCCATTGCTTCTTTGAATTCCTTTTGAATCCTTAACAGTTCTTTCCGAAATTCTTTTCAGATAGGTTATGCAACTCATTGGTATTGCTTGGCTCATCTGGACCAGTGACTTCACTCACAGAGCTTGATGGAATTTTTGCGTTGCTTTTACCATTATGACTATTGTAGGTTGCAACTGTGAGTTCTTGGGTGACTAGATAGTACAGTTAGTAGGTGTCTGGTCTGTTTGCAGAGTTTGGGTGGGTAGCAAGGATGTAGGAACCAAGGTTCACTGGTACCTCATGCAAGGTAGGTAGTGAGAGGGTCGCAGCGGTTTTGAGTTTTGGGATGTTCCCAGAAGCTCAGGGCGCAGGGGTCGGTTCGGGGCTGGAACCAAGGCACTTTGCCTTGGTTCCCGTTGATGGAGTTTCCGCTCTTCCCTGGGGTAGCTTGGGGTCCGCGGAGACGCAAGAATTACACACACACACCTGTGGGGGAGTGGAGGCGTTTCCCGGAACTCAGGGCGCACGGGTCGGTCCGGGCTGGAACCAAGGCACTTTGCCTTGGTTTCCGTTGATGGAGTTTCCGCCTTCCCTGGGGCAGCTCGGGGCCGCGGAGACGCAAGAATTACCTGTGGGGGAGTGGAGGCGTTTCCCGGGAACTCAGGGCGCACGGTCGGTCCGGCTGGAACCAAGGCACTTTGCATTGGTTCCCGTTGATGGAGTTTCCGCTCTTCCCTGGGGTAGCTTGGGGTCCGCGGAGACCAAGAATTCACACACACCTGTGGGGGAGTGGAGGCGTTCCCGGAACTCAGGGTGCACGGTCGTCCGGCTGGAACCAAGGCACTTTGCCTTGGTTCCCGTGATGGAGTTTCCGCCTTCCCTGGGGTAGCTTGGGTCCGCGGAGACGCCAACACACACACCTGTGGGGAGTGGAGGCGCTTCCCGGGAACTCAGGGCGCACGGGTCGGTCCGGGCTGGAACCAAGGCACTTTGCCTTGGTTTCCGTTGATGGAGTTTCCGCCTTCCCTGGGGCAGCTTGGGGTCCGCGGAGACGCAAGAATTACACACACACCCTTTGGGGGAGTGGAGGCGTTTCCGGGAACTCAGGGCGCACGGGTCGGTCCGGCTGGAACCAAGGCACTTTTGCCTTGGTTCCCGTTGATGGAGTTTCCGCTCTTTCCTGGGGCAGCTTGGGGTCCGCTGGAGACGCAAGAATTACACACACACCTGTGGGGGAGTGGAGGCATTTCCCGGGAACTCAGGGCGCACGTAACCCAATAATATTATCTTGTGTGTTTGTGTTCCCAATTGGTTTAAACATGGAATTAGGGATGAAGGAAGCTCTAGTTTTTCCCTGTTAGCTACTACAGTGATGCAAATAGAATTCAGCCTACTGGACCACAGTGTGAAAAAGAGAGAGATATCACTGGTTGAGTAATTTGCCGATAGAGTTCACATTTCTTGTATGCTCTGACTGTTTCTAGTACTTCCTTATTAGGTTAGTGTCCCCTGACTTTGCTGCTACAAATAATTTCCTCACTTTCAAGCTGGTCTTTTATGCTTACTCTATGTATTTTAAACATTCACTCTGTATTGATAAGTATTGTTTTCTGAACACTTAAAGCAAAATAGTGCTAAACAATTCAGATGTAAATTAAAATGAAAGGTATTTCCTTGTATAACTTATTCTAATTACCCAATTTGTGATATTTTATGTGCCAGGTCAACTTATCTATAAACATATCTTAAGATTCTTCTGTTATAGTAGATTTTTTCCATTCAGAAAGCATGTATTCTGAAACTTGTGTCAGCGGTTATTGCTACTCTAGGAAATTTGTCACAATGAGTTTTAGAAGATGCTTTTGGAAAGTCAGGAGTAACTGAATATAGTGTAATAATTCTTTTCATTCCTTACCTGTAGTGTTTGATTTTAGTTGAGTAATATCCCTCGTTTATATTGATTGGTGAAATGTACTTATCAGACTTTTAGATAAATCACTTGAGAGAGTTTGCTTTCTTTTTTTAATCTGTATTAGTTCTATGAAAAGAAACTTGTTACTTTATACTTGTTAGCAATATAGAAATGCAGATACACATCTATTAAGAGTTCCTGCATGCTTTGTACCTAACATGGCCGTAATTTGCCCATATTTAGTAGTTTCTGTGTTTGTTTCATGTTCATTATTCAGTGCCTATATTTCTCTTTGTGGTATGGTTTCTTTTGATACTTTTTGCATGTTTTAACTCTTCATTATTTTAATTTGAACAGTTTTTCCAAGAACTGTGACTATATTTTAAAAAAGCCTATAAAAATGCCTATGAAATTATTGTTATTTTCCAACATACTAAAAAGATAATCAAGAAGACATAGATTTGATAAAACTATCTAAAATTTTCATTTGCCTTTAAGAGGCTTGAAAGCTCCTATGTATTTATAGCATCAAGTAAATTGGAAAGTGATAGTTATATTTTATACAAATTCTCACTATAAACTGTATCACTGTTTTCCCGTTATCATCGATTTGCTCGAGTGGGCACCAGTAACATCTCCATATGACCTGTCTCATGCAAGTAGAGTCCAAGGGCACCTGCTTGCTCCAGGAGCATAAAAAGCCTCAAACCATTCCATCAGGTAATGGGAATGAAGTCTATAACTGTTACTGATATTTGGCATATCAAATATGACACAGATAGCTTGCCAGGCTCAGCCGTGCAGGTAGCATACTCTTGTAGTCATCTCAAAATCCAGCATTAATTGATGAAGCAGTTACGTGAGCCGGGCTGTGATAGACTCTTCTGCTGGGTGGAGTTCTGACAAGGGGGAAGTCTGGATGTGTAAAATGGAGGCCCTCATGGAGTGGGGGGTCGTCTGGCTTGTTGTCAGACACTGCTGGGGTGTCCGGCCAGGGCTAGAAACTGCCATCCCTCCCAGGCACCTCACGAGCGGCTGAGCACAGGAAGAACCAGTAGCAGGTCTGCCCCATGTCTGTGAGTCTCTGGATCAACATACCTGGGCCGGATTAAAAAAGACTGCTGCAGGGTTGCTCTCGATGAGCCAGGCTGTGATAGGTTGGTCTGCTGGATGGAGTTCTGACGAGGGGGGAAGTCCGGATGTGGAAAACGGAGGCCCTCATGGAGTGGGGGGTTGTCTGACTTGTTATGAGGCTCTGCTGGGGTGGCGGGCCACGTAGAACCTGCCATCCCTCCCTAGGCACCTCACGAGTGGCTGGGCACAGGGAGAACCAGTTGCAGCTCTGCCCCATGTCTGTGAGTCTCTATACAAATTTTGCAATATATTAATGCCATCTGATAGTATATTAAGTATAATTTAGAATTCTGGAAAATCAGTATTATGAAATCAGCTTTCTGTTTTCTTTTCTAAATGAATTCAGAAATTATAGCAGATTTGGTTGATAAAAATGACCTACAGTATCATATATATTTAGAGCCATGTCTGCATTATTTAGGAAAATATTATACTTTTCCAAGTAGCATTTTTCTGTGTCTAGCTTCATACCATTCAATATTAAACTTATGGACCTGTGGTTATTTGCAGAACTATTAGGAATTATTTGAAACATTTGTGATATGGAGATAAGGAAAATCTCCTGTTACATTTATTTCAGTATCTGTAATATTTGTCTATCAGGACATTAAACCTCATTCTGTTGCCAAATGTAACCACAAAACAGTATTTTTGTATTTTTCTTGGAGTCCTGGGAATTTACACCACACTTCAAGTAAATACATATATAAATATGTTAGCTTCTCAGTCCCTCAAGACTCTGGTTTTCTTTTCTTGGCAAGGGAAATGAATTCTAAAATTCTGAATCACTTACTAAGTATGCTTTCCTTCTTTTCTCCCAGAGGTCTGATCGACAATGTGCCAAAAGACATTTTCAATCTAAAGAGACCAGAGGCCCAGGTCTCTCTGCGGGAGGATTTGATGAATTTTAATGAAAACTCCTAATGCTCAGATATAGACAAATTAGAGCTCTGGTAAAATAAGTCCTTCCTACATATCCTAATATCTAAGTAGATCACCATATCCCATATATTTTTACTGAAGCTTTTTATGCTGCCCTTAGGTATAACATATTGATACTTTTTGTCTAGAAATGGTAAAGATGAAGTTATAACCTTGGGACAAAATATAAATAATGTTGGCTACTTATACACTTAATTTAGCAAGTTTCTGAATTTTCTATGTTTACCTAAACATCATGAATTACAAAGTCATTATTCAGATGTTTCATATATTCATTATGTCAGCACCAGTCCTACAACCAATATGCCCTTACCACCACCAAGGGCCCCACTTTCCCACCCACCTCCAAGTCTGCTCCCTTAGCAGGAACTAATTATATTTCTTCATATTGCTTATTGCAACATATGTTTCATAATGATGGTGTATCAGCATTGCAACTGTTTTATATATATATATATATATTTATATATATTATATATATATATATATGCCAGATACCAGTAACAATTATAGACCTCATTCCCATGTCCTGATGGAATGGTTTGAGGCTCTTTATGTTCCTGGAGCAAGCAGGTGTCCTTGGGCTCTACTTGCATGAGACAGGTCATATGGAGATGTTACTAGTGCCTGCTCGAGCAAATCGATGATGAACGTGAAGACAGTGATACAGTGATATATATATATATATATATATGTATGTATATATAGTGTATCAGCATTGAAACTGATATATATAGTGTATCAGCATATATATACATATATAATATATATGGAAATATATATATAATATATATATGTGTGTGTGTGTGTTGTGTATATATATATATATATATATATATATATATATATATATATATATATGGAGCCTTGCGCTCCAGGAACACCAGAATCTTTAATGGAGTGATAAAGAAAGTTAAAATTTTAGCTGTGTGCATGCTTTGGGGGCATGCCAAGTAACTGCTGGTCTTCTGGTAGTATTAGTTCGAGGGAGGACACCCTGTCTTGACTGTGAAAGCATAGAGATTTCAGTCACAAAACTCTCATGCCTGAGTTTTTCAGCATTATCAAGTTTTTTTTTAATAAAAAGATCATTAAGATGTTTTTTACAAATATAAGTATATATATTTTAATTATCTCAGATATAATATTTAATAAATACTGTTAACTCAAAGGTATATATATATATTATATATGTATTATATATTCATGTTATAAGGAGGCATTTAACTTGATGGGATGATTTCTGCAATGAGTTCAGCTAACATCCATCTTTATATGTAGTAAACAGGAAACAAAAGGAAAATAATTTTTTTTCTTGCTATTAAAACTCTTAGGATTGAGTCACTTAAAATTTTCCTTTACATTGTTTAGCAAATGTAGCTGCAATCCCTTTTGTTGTTAACAGTATCTATAATATTGAGCTATCTTATAGTTTGAAGTTTATACCTTGTAACTTACTTCTTCCCATTCCTCTATCCTTTGGTTCTTAAATTGTACTACTTTGTTTTGCTATTGAGTTCTACACTTTATATGTTTAGGATATTTATCTTTTATAAGATCTTTTTCGATTCCAAGTTATCTTTTTACTTAGTTTTGCATAATTATTTTAGTTTCATATAATCAAACATGCTTTTGGAAAATCATAATTATAATACAGGGAAGGCATCATATAAAAATATGTCATTATTCTATTGCTAATATAATTTATATCAATTTTTTAAAAATGAGCTTAATTTACAATTTAGAAGCTATAAATTGGCATTTATCTCATATTTTTCTAAATTCATGCAATTTATTTGTCTCAGCATTTTCTGATCTGCTTGATATAAAATTATGTATAATTGATAACATTTTAATGCTTCTTTTTAAAATTATCTTACTATCAGTTGAAAATCTTAACATAAAGACTAGATCAATATATAACTTTTAAAATGTTATTAGCTTACTGATATTAAATTCTAATTACATGAGGTAGCATTATTCTCCTTCTTACAATTGATATACCTTTCATCCCATGAAATGCTTCATAAAGGGAGCATTACTGGAAAAGACATGATATATGTATTTTTATATGTAAAAAAGACAGAAATGTAGGGACTTGTATCTACAATTTAGCATGAGTTTTACTTTTACAATTATAAAAGTTTTTAAATGATATTTTAGATACTATGACTACAACAGTATTTATGCTTATAGTATTAATAAAGTTACTCTACACCACTATCACCAAAGTATCCATGACATTCCCACCACCGTATTAAAGAATGTGAGAGGCTAGGATGAGAGTTCAAAGAACCAGTGCTCCATCTTTGCATTAAGCAAACCTTGGTTCTGTCTCCAGCATGGCAGCCCCTGCTCTGATCTATCTGCAATAGCCTGGAGAAAGTAGCCCCTGAGTACATTTGGGCTAGACCCCAAACCAAACAAAGTGCACAGTACTTTAAACATTTTTTTATTTTTAAAAATAAAAAACTTTTCAAGCCATGAGTAGTCCTATTTTTTTTTTTTTTTTACTATTGTATCACTAGGGATTTAGGGTCAGGGGATGAGCTCCTTTGCTTTTTACTGGTTTTGGCATGTCTAACATGTGACAGCTTGCTGGGCTCTGCCATGCCAGCGGGATCCTCTCCGTAGCTTGCCAGGTTCTCTGAGAGGGGCGGATGGAATATTCTTGGTAATTTAATGATGAAATGTAAACTGATGAATGCATAATAGAGAGAGATGGTAGCAGCTCTGCTCCATGTATATGTGTCTCTGGTTCAAGCATACCTGGGCTTGGTATAGGTCTCCTTAAGGGTGGGGCTCTGACAAGCTGGGCTTGAGATTGGCTTTCTCTCTTGGGTGGAGCTTTGATGAGCTGTAGAGTCTGGATGATGAAAAATGCTGCAAATGTGGTGTGAGGTTCTTCTTGATTCTCCTGAGACTCTATTGGGATAGGGGGCCCGGGCCAGAATCACCCTCCCTCCCTCCCAGTTACCTCATGAGCAATGGAGCCCCATTCGAACAAGTTGGGTTCCAAAAAAGGATTCAGCACAATCAACCATATCCACACAGTAACCAAGCTCTTTGAGGTTTGTAGGAAGTTCAAGATGCCGCTCTGTCTCACATTCATTGATTTAAAGAAAGCCTTTGATTCTGTTGAGACTGAAGTGGTTATCGAAGCCCTAGCCAAACAGGGCATTAAACTCAATACATCAAGATCCTTCAAGCTGTATTACAGATTCAACATCAGGATCTCACCATTCTACAAGGAAGTGATCATTGATGTTGAGGGTTTTGACAGGGTGTTACCATTTTACCAAAACTCTTCAGCACCACCCTCAAGAATGTCATGTGACAATTAAAATGGGAAGGAATGGGAGTGAAGATAGATGGTCAGCAACTATACCACCTCCTCTTGTACCTTGTTCAAAAAAATGCTTGACATAGAGATTGAAGATTTTTTTTTTTTAATATTTTACTATACCACCATGAGATATACAGTTACAACTTTCATGTTTGAGATTTGGTTCTACAGTGTTCCGGTACCCATCCCTCCACCAGCCCATTTCTCACCACCAATATCCCCACTTCCCTCTCCCTTCCCCCAGTCTGCCTCCATAACAGGTCCTTTATTTCCTTTCTCTTTCTTCTCTCTCTCTCTCTCTCTCTCTCTCTCTCTCTCTCTCTCTCTCTCTCTCTCTCTCTCTCTCTCCCCCTCTCTCTTCTCACTACACTTCATTACACATTGTGGATTGCAATACATACATTTAGAGGCTATCATATCTATCTTTTTGCCTATATTCAATGCTCAGTTCTCGGATGGTATCATCATTTTCAATGATTATCAGCACACTGTTTCTTTCTCAGTCTTACCTAGCCTCTGACTCCCATAAGTTTCTGGTGTACCAGGTTTTGAGATATCATGCAGGCGCCCGCGCTATGGGGATTGGGCTGTGTTCAGCTGTGGAGTTTGGACCAGAGGATTATTGTGGATTCGATGTGCCAGGTTTTATGATTTCTGGGAGCCTGGCAGAGGACAGGCCAAGGAGCAAAAGCCTGTCCCCACCCCAAGAGGCCCCATCAGTCTAGCACAGTGTGGGTGGGCAAAAGACTCTGCCCTGCTCCTGAAAATTAGGTGTCTGGCCGAGAGCCACAGAAGCAATTCTGGTTGGAGTTATCAGGCCTTTGTGGAGGGAGCTAGGGTGAGGGGAGGTGGCCCCAGTCCAGGCTAGCTAAAATCCTGGTTGGCGTAGTCGCCAAGTCCTGCATGCCTGGGCTTGAACTCGGCATCTCTATTGGGTCAGGCTGTGTCCAGTCTGTGGTTGTGTTTTAAGAGGTTTTCTGACTTCTGGGAGCCTGGCGGAGGACAGGCCAAGGAGCAAAATCCTGCCCCCATCCCAAGATGCCCATCAGTCTAGCACTAGGTGGACATTCAGAGACTCCGCCCTATTCTTGAATACCTGGTATCTGGCCAAGAGCCCCAGCAGCAGTTGTTGATGGGGCTACCAGGTTTTTTGTGGAAAGTGCTATGTGGGGGAGGTGGCCCCAGTCCAGGCTCTCTAAAAACCCGGTGGGTGTATTTGCCAAGTCCCACAATCCTGGACTTGAATTCAGCTACTCTCTTGGGTTATACTGTGTCCCTGTATCCAGCTATGGAGTCTGAACCAGAGGGTGACTGTGGTTGTGTTGTGCAAGGTTTTATGACTTCTATTTCTGGATTTACTTTCTGAGTTTCTAGAACATGATTGGTTCCACTAGTTTGTTGTACCTCATGGAGAGCCGGATGGCAGCTCTTCCCGTGTGTCTGAGTCTCTGCATGATGGCCTATAGCCCTGAGGAAGTTTGTGGGTGGGGCCACCGGGCCTCTCAAACAGGACAGATCAGGGACCCCAGCTCCATCTCCATGAATGCCCTGTGACTTTCTCCTCTGAGAGCTGCCTACCTGGGCTTGAACTTGGCTGTTGTCCTGAGCCGGGTTTGGGATTAGCTTCTCTCTTGCATGGGGAACTGATGAGCTGTGGAGTCTGGACCATGAAAATGGTGGCTATTATGGTGAGTGAGTTTCATCTGGCTGCTTCTGAAGCCCTACTGAGTTGATGGGCTTGGACTAAAATCCATCTTTCCTCCTGGTTGCCTCATGGTCAGATGAGCTAGGGAAGAGCCAAATGGCAGCTCTCCCCATTGTGTCTGAGTCTCTGCATGGTGGACGATAGCTGAGATTGAAGATCTTTTTATCGTATTTTTCTTACTCAGGTTGAACTGAGTAATTTACAAAAAGGCCTTTTAAAAACAGGACTCTGTTTTTCTGTGAAAAAATCTATAGATATAAATTATGGGATGCCTGGGTTTGACAATGGAATAGCCTATTTTTTTTAAATGACTGACATTCTTTTTTTTCCAAGACAGATCAAACCTATATTTTATCCATCCTTTAACAGTTAAAAAGAATTATTTTAAGAACCAGAAAAGTTCATTCCAGGACCTTTTATGCTATCTATCCTCCCTAGGGACAGAGCAGGAAATGAGTGCATCTGAACAAGACTGCTCTTCCCCTGCTGTCATCTGAGAAGTACTGGCAACCCTGAACAGCAAGCACCTTTCTCACTGCGGAGCTTCCACAGTTTCTGTACAGACTGACTCCAAACTAACTTTCTTGATTTTCTCATTACAAAACTTTTAAAAGCTAATAGATTATAGTCACATCTTGAGTGGTTTTATTTCATTGGTTTAAAACTAAGTTAATCAAGTGGATGAAGCCAGTGCCTTTCATTAGACACAGGTTTTAGGACTAAAACTGTCATTTTAGAAAAAATAATACATAATTATTGCCTAGCTTAAAAAAGTGGAACTCATATGTGAGGATAGTATAAATAGCAAATATATCTATAGGAACTCTATTAGGTTGAAACTCCTGCCATTCTACTCTGACCAATGGTGTGGGGAATGAGGTGATTCTGTGAGATTTAAATCAGTATCTGACTTAATATGGCTTCCTAATGTAAGAGTCTTTATAAATTTCAAAATTACCGGAAACTAATTAAAGGAAAGAAGGATTACTAGAGTAGTGTTTGAGAGAATATATACTTTTGATTTGATAATAGAAGTTTTGGTCCAGAGTGATAGTACAGTGGGTATGGTGTATGCCTTGTATGTGACCAACCCAGGTTAGATTCCCTGCATCCCATAAGGTCCCCTGAGCACTGCAAGGAGTAATTTCTGAGTGCAGAGTGCAGAGCCAGGAGTATCACTGTCTGAGACCCAAATGCAAAAAAAAGAAGCAGAAGTTTAAGGCTCCAGATAGAGCTCTAGCATTAGTGTTTGTATACTCTTAGACAATTAAACTAAGGCAGAAATAGTAATAAATTCATCAAAAGTTTTTACAAGGTTTTAAAGGAAGTGATGTATGAGAAATATTTTGCAAACTATGAAAAGTTATAAAACACAAGAAAATACATACAAGAGAACACACAGATTTCTTTTATAGTTTAGCTAAAAAATGAGAAAATGTAAGAAAAGTTTCTCTGGATATAATAACTGATTCCTATCATTAAAAAAAAGTAAAATATTATATTTGTTGCTTTACAAGACAGACATCCCTTGTGCATTTTTAAACTGTGATATCTGCCAATAAAATTCCCAGGCTAGGCCATTCCTTTCTTATGAAGACAAGTCATACCACTCCCAAGCTTCATGCAAACTGTCAGTACATCTAAAAATACTCCTGCCTATTATGAATTAATGCTTCCCACTGTGACATTACAGTATTTTTATATGTTCTCAGTGCTTTCTCCAAGCATGATTTTGTTAATGCTCATTTTTTTTTGTCATAGACAAAATGCTTTGAAAATATTTATTTCTGTTTTTCTTTGGAATAGTCAGAGGAGATTGTTAGCTGCTGGTTGAAGGACAGGATGTCTTTTGGACTGTTTTTTTTATTTGGCTTGATCCATTGAAGTAGAGATGGTACTCATGGTTGCCAATGTTTTGTTAAGAACTAATAGGAGAAAAAGAACTAGTCTGGTAATTCAAGTAGAACTTTCTTGAAGGTCAATGAGAATGCACATTTATTTATTTTTTTTTTGCTTTCTTTGGGGGAGGTCACACCTGGCAATGCTCAGGGGTTACTACTGGCTCTTTGCTCAGGAATTGCTCCTGGCAGTGCTCGGGGACCTTATGGGATGCCGGGGATCAAACCCAGGTTGGCTGGATGCAAAGCAAATGCCCTACCTGCTGCTCTATTACTTTTACTTATATATAAATATATATTTTGCATTTTTTTTGCATTTTTGGGTCACATCTGGCAATGCCCAGGGGTTTCTCCTGGCTCTGCACTCAGGAATCACTCTAAGCGGTGCTCAGGGGACCATATGGGATGCCGGGATCCAACCCAGGCCGGCAGAGGCCAGCAGCATGCAAGGCAAACGCCCTAACCGCTGGGCTATGGCTCCAGCCCCTGAACATTTATTTTTAATGAGCAAAATAACTGTTTGATTGTTTCTAATTTTAGGTAGTTTTTATGTTAATTTGCTTCATCATGTAGTACATAGAAAAATGTCATTTGTAAGCTTAGAGATTTATGATGCCTTTCTCAATCTGAATACTTTTTTTGTCTTTTACATTAGCCAGAACTTTCATTTTGTTACTGAAAAGAATTATAAGATGGGACATTAGTTGTTGTTGTTGGAATGTCTCCTGTCCCACCTCCCCCATCAGTATGATGTTATATCCGTTTTTCTGTTTTTATGTTTGTGTGTGTCGGGTGGGTGATGTATCCTTACGAAGTAAGAAAGTTCCCCTTTGTTAATAGTTTCCTGAAAAATTTTATCATGAATGATTATTGGATTTTCCCAATATTTTTTACGACCCTTTTATTTGACTGTGTGATATTTTTTCACTGACATGGATTGAATTAATTGATTTTAGAGTGTGGACTTAACCTTCCACATCTGGGATGAGTCCAGATTGTGGCAAATAATTCATTAGTATATTTTTAGTATTCTACCACTGAACCACTAATGCTAGTATGAGAGACTCTCAGACATGGGGCAGAGCTATTCCTTGCTCTCCCCCTGTGCCCAGCTGTTCATGAGGCAGTCGGGAGGCATAGCGGGTTCTAGCCCTGGCCCACCACTCTGGCAGAGCCTCACAACAAGCCAGACGACCCCCCCCACCACTCCACGGGTGCCGCCATTTTTCCACATTTGGACTTCCCTCTAGTGAACTCCACCCAGCAGACCAGCCCATCACAGCCCGGCTCCGTGCGGCCGCATAGCGGCAGCGCATTTCATCAATAAATGCTTTATTTGGAGGTGTTTAGAAGAGTATGCCTCCCGCTCGGCAAGCATGGCAAGCTGCTCATGTTGTATTTGATATGCCAAATTCCAGTAACAATTACATTAGGTCATTCCCATGACCTGATGTAATGTTTTGAGGCTCTTTATGTTCCTGTAGCAAGCCGATGCCCTTGGCTCTACTGGCATGAGACAGGACATATGGAGATGTTACTGGTGCCCGCTCTAGCAAATAGATGATCAACGGGAAGATCGTGATCATGATTTTAGTATATTAATTTGCTTTCAATTTTCTAATATTTGACTGAGCAATTCATATTTCTATTTATGTGAGAATGTCAGTGACTTCCTTTTTATCTTACTCAGTTAGTTTATTTTCCTTTTTTGATGTCATATCCCATACTCTAGGTTGCTCACAGCTCTTAAGGCAGTTCCTTATACTTAAGTTTTGGGTGATAAAGAGAAACCATTTGGTGCCAGGGATTGAACTTGAACTCTCAGATGCAAAATATGTGATTAGAATGATTCGTTGAACTATGTTTCTTTCCTTATAGGTTAATTTTTTAAATTGTATTTTATTTTATTATTTTCTTTTTTTTTTTTGGGTCACACCTGGTGATGCTCAGAAGTTACTCCTGGCTCTTCACTCAGGAATTACTCCTGACAGTGCTTGGGGGATCATATGGGATGCTGGGGATTGAACCTGGGTCAGCCTTATGCAAGGCAAAAGCCCTACCTGTTTTGGTATCACTATGCCCCCTTGTAGATTTTTTTTAAGTATTTTATTATACCACCGTGAGATATACAAATAAAAAGATATACAATTAAAAAGTTCATATTTGGGTTTTGGTCATACAGTGTTCTAGCACCCGTCCCTCCACCAGTGCCCATCTCCCACCACCAACATCCCCGGTTCCCTCCCCCTTCCCCAGCCCCCTCCATGGCAGGTTCTTTATTTCTTTCCCTCTCTCTCTCTTTCTCTTTTCCTTCCCTTCCAGACCTTGGATTACAGAACATACATTAAGGGGTTGGCATGTGTATCCTTTTGCCTCTATTTAATGCTCAGTTCTAGGTTGGCATTAGTACCCTCGACAATTATTAGCACACTGTTCCATTTTCTGTCTTACCTAATCTCTGACTCCCACACGTTTGTGATAATTTCCACTTTTGACAAGACCTCCTGATATATGTTTCACTTGACCTTGGATATTGGTATCATAATATGTATATATATATTTATGCCATGCAAATAAATGCAGTCATTCTGTATCTGTCTCTCTAGGTTATTTTTAATGATGTTTTTGTATTATTTTGTTCACTCATGTTTTTCAGAAGACCAAAAAATAGACAGGGGGAAACATATTTTATCAAAGAAAAATGGGAAAACTTCTGAGCTATAAGGATGGAAAACTTCAAATTTCATCAAACTGTAAAAATAATAACCATACTTACATGTTACATTATAAAATTTCAGAAAACGGGCAACAAAATTTGCAACTTCCAGAAATATTGAAAAACTACATATCCCAATAATGAAATTATAATGACATATATAGTTTCATCAACAACTAGAGTCTAGAAAATAATGTATAGATACACTCATTACCCAGTAGAAAATTAATTTCCATCTGGAAATCATGTACCTATTCAAAGTATTAATCAAGAATGTGCAGAATTAAAGTAAGTTCAGCTGTGATTGGTTTCTCTAGCTTCAGCTTTCATAGAATATAGGGCATATTTATCAAGATGAAAGAATAAAGAAAGATGGATAGTGGCCTCAAGTAAGAGGAACACCAATGGAAAAGAGATGAAAGGAAAGAAAAATTTGATGATGTCCAATCCAGGACCATATATGTGAAGCTGATCTGAGAATAATTAGCCTCAATCTAGGCTTAGAGTAAAAGGCTGATAAACCAAAATCTAATAAGCCATATCCCAAACAAAATATTGGTACAATTTTTTGTAGAATACCTCCTATACTTGAATATATTAATAAAATAAAATTTCAATAACAGATAATGAAGCAAAATTTATTAAGAGGGTAATTTTAGAAATATAAGAAAATGCTATAATTTGATATATAGCTCAGCAGTGTACATTTTCATTATTAAAAATGTTCACTCTTAATGTTTTTTTGTTTTTGTTCTGTACTTTGGGTTACACCCAGCGATGCTGAGGGGTCACTCCTGTCACCACACTCAGGAATCACTTCCTGCAGTGCTTGGTTGACCATATGGGATGCCGGCTATATAACTCAGGTTGGTCAATAGCAAGGTAAACACCCTACCTGCTATCACTCTGTCCCTCTCACTTTTTAATGTTTATTAGAATAATGACTATAAAACTTTTGGCAAGTAAATTTGAATATGTATATAAAATAAGATGACAAAACTTTTGGCAAGAAAATTTCAATATATATAACTATAGGTGTTTGTGTTATGCCTATATATGTGTATATCCAAACATCTATCTATCTATCTATCTATCTATCTATCTATCTATCTATCTATCTATCTATCTATCTATCTATCTATCTATCTATCTATCTATCTATCTATCTATCTATCTATCTATCTATCTATCTAAATGTTAGTAGAAAAATATTAATTCTGTAGCTTCTATCAAAGTAGTCAGCAGTTTGAAATAATTTTAAAATCATGGAAAAATTTTAAAATTACTAAAAGTTTTTATGTAAGATTGTTACATAAATATATAGAGGTGGTGAACAAAGAAAATAGCTAAATCAGTTAAAAGTTGTTGCTTCTGGAAAGTAAGAATCAGAAGTGAGGAAAGATGTAAAAGGGGTTGCTGATTTTCTTTTTTAAACAATAGAAAATAAAATTTAAAACTGTAACATGAACTACTTTGATAAATATTTAAAACTTTGTAAACATTATATGTAGAAATAAATTGAAGCTTTATGTAAATAGAGTAAGTATATGAGAAAAGAACATTATGGAACTGTTGAAATGTTTGAGGATTATAGAAATGTCTGTCTTATCATATTTCATATAATATTAAACTAATTCACACCACTGAAGGCCAAGAAAGTTAAACATCAGAATGTTCATATAATATTAAACTTATCACACACCATTGAAAGACCAGAAAGCTATACAACAGGATGTTAACAGCAAGATTCTCTAGAGTATGATTTGGTAGATCTTAATTTTCTTTTCTCTTTCTTTTCTACTTTGGCAGTGTATTACCACAAACATTTACTTTTGAAATGAGAAAAGTAATTATATTTGCTATCCCTATACATAGCAAGAACTAACATGTTATATATGTGTATAGTTTCCTGAAAATCACTTAAATATACTGCAGTGTTTCTATTTTCTTACAATTACTGAGAATCAGAGTGGCTATCAACTTAGAGGAAGGCCAAACTCTTTCTTCTCTCTTTTATTATTTCAGTCATTTGTTATTACAGAACTTGTTAAGCTAAATGTCTGCCTTTGCCATTAACTGAAGAGTGTTTTGGAGGCAAGAAGTCTTTGGCTGACAGTATTTAAAAATCCTTCCTTCCTTCCTTCCTTCCTTCCTTCCTTCCTTCCTTCCTTCCTTTCCTTCCTTCCTTCCTTCCTTCCTTCCTTCCTTCCTTCCTTCCTTCCTTCCTTCCTTCCTTCCTTCCTTCCTTCCTTCCTTCCTTCCTTCCTTCCTTCCTTCCTTCCTTCCTTCCTTCCTTCCTTCCTTCCTTCCTTCCTTCCTTCCTTCCTTCCTTCCTTCCTTCCTTTCTCCTCTTTTTTGGTGGCCACACAGGGTATACTTAAGGTTTACTCCTTGCACTGTGCTCTGGGGTCATTCTTGGTGGTTCTCAGGAACAGTGTGGGGATTGAACAGTGTGGTCATTCTTGGTGGTTCTCAGGAACAGTGTGCTCTGGGGATTGAAATTTCATCAGCTCTAAGCAAGCACAACCTGCTGTTCTATCTCTTTGGCACCTGTTATTTAAAAGTAAAAATGTTTATAATTTAGCCACATATATAGGTCTACCCATACCTTCTTCTATCACAGTGATGTTATATTTTACTTTTTTGAAATATAATTTATAGCACGTTAAATTAAAATATATCAGTGTAAAAACCAGCAATTCAGTAACTTTTGATAAATTTTGATAAATTTTCAAGCTTGTAAATGATTAATATCTAATTCCACATTTTCCACACCATTTCAATCATATCATTTTCTTTCTTCAATCTTTGGAAACTACTGGTCTACTTTATGAGGTATAATTATTCTGTGGGGGGGAGAAAAGACATATATGTAGGTAATTCATAAACACTATAATACATAAATATGTACAGAACCCCTGAAGGAACGGTTTGAGGCTCTTCATATTCCTGAATCAACCAGATGCCATTGGGCTACATTGGCACGTGATAGGGTCCAATGGAAATGTTACTGGCGCCCCGCTCGAGCAAATCGATGAATAACGGGATTCAAGTGATCAAGTGATGTACAGAACTGAAATTTAGGAGATTTATGTTCATTGACTTGTTAGAAGATAATGATTATAATATATAAACTACAAGAGATCACGCAATGCACAATAAACTCCTATCCTTGTGTATTATCTTGGAAAAATAAACCAGTTTTGGTTTGTGCTCTTGAAAAGCTTTCAAGATTCTGTCTGCCTCTTAAATGACTTTTTTGAGAATGCTTGATGAATTTAGGGAGTGCATGAATTGTAATGAGTAAGAGAGAAGCACAGATCCTAGGTGACATGAGGGGTATATCAAGGGAAGCAAACAAGGAGAAAGTACAACTCAAAAAGTAACATACACTGATAATATTGCTAAAATTTAAAAAGAAGTCGACAGGTATCTACACTGATGATAATGTAATATTAGATACCATGAATTTCTATGCATGTTTTTGTGTGTGTGTGTGTGTGTGTGTGTGTGTGTGTGTGTGTGTGTGTTAATAATCCAACCAAACTGGTAATACTCTTCTATGAAAATATTCACCCAGAAATACATCAAATATATTTTCTTTCCTCATAAAAACTCTTAAATATTTTGGTATTATAACATTTTGAGTGAAAAATAACATATTTTTTAGAAAATCTTTTCCTGAATTGCATACTTACCCATTGGTGCAGATCTATCAGTTCTGGGGGCCTTGAGGACCAACATGAACTTGGAGTTTATTCAGGGAAATGTGTGGTATTCGGAATCAAACCCAGCACCTTTACATATGCTCCGTCATTTAAGCCCTTCACTGATTTTTAATTTAAAGTAAAATTAAACTTACCAATATGAGAATTCAATTGTAATGAGTTGAGCATAAATATCAGTGCATTTTAGAACTATTTATCATACAATTTGAAAGAGGCTATTAAGATGTGATGAACTGTTAAGTGGTCCTTTTTTATTTAAATGAACTAATTTGAATTCCTTCTTTTCTTTAAGTGAAACATTATTAAATTGTTTATATTTGAACATTAGTAACAGTTACTAAAACTGCATGTAATTTTTTTAAATCTAAAAGTAATGGACATAAAAGACAAAAAACTGTATCCATGAAGTGGGTTAAATAAAGTGTTCATATTTTGGACTTGATTTTACAGAAAAGCATAACATGCCATAACAATGTGCATTCTTTATACTTTCTTCTTCTATCTATACTCCCTCCTTCCCTCAGTCCCTCCCCAACTCTTTGTTTTTTCACAATACCTGGTGCTGCTCAGGCTTGTTCCTGGCTCTGTGCTCAGGGATCACTACTGAAGGTTCTTGATGGAGGGACATGTGTGACACCAGTAGCCAAAGCTGTATTGGTCATGTGCAAGACAAGCACTCTACCCCTGTACTATCTCTCCAGCCCCATATTTGGTTTTCAAACTATATGCAGTCATATTTTAAGATAAATAGCTATATTTAAAATATATACACTAATATGTAACTAAGCTCTATCTTTGCAGAATTATTATTTTAACATACAGGCAGTTAAAACATATTAGTTTTCAGCAATAGTTTCAAGCTAATTAGGTTTCAATCTATTAGGTTTTTTTACTTGATCTTCATTTTATGCAATGTTTAAACAACTAATATGACACTAGACTTGCTGTTTTCTAATTTTTCACTGTATCACTGTCTTCCCGTTCATTATCGATGGGCTTGAGCGGTCACCAGTAACATCTCCATATGTCCTGTCTCATGCAAGTAGAGCCCAAGGGCACCTGCTTGCTCAGGAACATAAAGAGCCTCAAACCATTACATCAGGTCATGGCAATGAGGTCTATAATTGTTACTGGTATATGGCATATCAAATACTACACAGGTAGCTTGCCAGGCTCTGCCTTATTTATTTATTTCTAATTTTTACTTTTTAAAAAAATGAAGGCTTCACTTCTCTAAGATGAAAATTAATTGAATCCTGGCACCACATTAAAGACCATTTTGTACAGAGTCAGTTGTGACCCAATCCATAGAGCAATGGTTGGCCTCTGAGCAGCATTGAGTAGGGCCACCATCCCCTAAATCTTGGTAGTATTTTGTTTCTATTTCATAAAGGATCAGCTATGATCTACGCCAATTTTTTTTAAAATACATAAAAAACTACATCAAACAACAAATCAGTGCTCAGAAATCATTTATTGATACTAAAATCAATTTTAGTTTTCATGCTTAATGGTTATACTTAAATATTGTATTGAATGGGCCAACATTTTTTTGTCCTTTGCTTAAAGAATAATGACAATAAGACAAAACCAAAAGGCACATCCCAGGTGTTTATTTTTAACTGAATTTACTTGTTTTGATTGCATTTTTGAACTGAGGCAAACAGTGAATATCTTGTTCAATGCAGCCAGATTCCAATTCATCTATAAAAACTGTGTCTATTCTGCATAATATTGTCACTGTAAAAACATTGTCTTCATGGAAAGGAGTGAAAATACTTTTTTCACTCTTAGAGATAAAAATATTGCAGGTTTTAAGTAAGTTTTCCACTATACAAGGCTACTGAAGAGGTTTAATGCACAATATCACTTACTCTACTCTGGAGTTCAGTGCTTCTTAAACACCTGTTTCATGTCATCTTATATAAATTCCTTTCATTTCACTTACATTGCAGAAAGTTCCCTCCTATTGCTCCACTCTCCATAGGGTGGAGGCATAGCTGGAATGTGTTACACTGTGGAAATTACTTCTAAAAAGCATACTGACAATTGTTATTATTAACACAATTGATCACTAAGCTCTTATGTCTGGAAAAGGAGGGTCAAGGTATAGTTAAACAGATCCAGATTTTCCCAGGCTATCAGAACGTTGATATTTTGGTGAAAAGTTTAATGATAGAGGCAATTTTGAATAATTTTCAACATTGGGTTAGGTAAACACCATTAGTAACTTTCAGCTAACATATTCATGTGATTCCAAACACTCGCCATTTTGTTCCACTGTCTCCAATCACTAAAGAAAGCATTATGAGAATGGCTTCATTGGCATTATTTTATTGGCATTAAGGAACTTCCCTTCTTAATGTTGGCTGCCAAAGTATGTGATACCCTGTGGAGCTAGAGGATGAGAACATGGATTGCTGTGAGGCTGAACAGTTTGCACTTCCTAGCAGTGACACCAGACATCAATCTTTCCAAAAGACAACCGAGAACATATGAACATAAGAACTCTTTAAAAAAAAGAACAAACGAGGCATTATCCTACCATTTTTTTTACAAAACACTAAATCATTTTCCTACTAAGTTTCTCAAGAATGAAAATGCACTGAAATTAATTAGGCTGTCATGTTGGTTGTTTAAAGAAACAACTAAAAGCAATCTTTATTTTATAAGGTAGGTATTTATGAGGTTTAAATTATTTACAGCATAGTGCTTAAGAATCATTTAATTGCATCTCAGGGTATGAATGTGTTTCATGTTTTACATGTGCATATCAGCTGGCTTTAGAATGCTAATTTAGTCACAGTTAATCTGTTTCACATGGTCTACAACATCAAATATGACATCATTATAAAAAATCATGTTATGCAACTCTGCAACTCCAAGAGAACTGTTTTTTTTTTTTTTTGTCATTTGACAAGGTTTCAGTTGATCACAAGAAAAGAGAAAATTGCTGGGAGGATATATATTAAAATCCATGTTGTGACTTGTACCGATTTGTTTCTTTATTATCAAATAGATTTAGGCAGCTCAGGTCACTTACTGCAAATCTCAGATATGAAGGCAAGTTTTTATGAATTCATGATCATTAGGTTGTTTTGAGAAATATTTGTTGTGAACCTTAAACTTTGATATTTTCATGTGGCCTTTGGCCATCAACCAGTCTCAATAAACATCACTGTATCACTTTTCTTCCCGTTCATCGTTCATCTTTGATTTGCTCGAGCAGGCACCAGATGTAACATCTCCATATGACCTGTCTCATGCAAGTAGAGCCCAAGGGTACCTGCTTGCTCCAGGAACATAAAGAGCCTCAAACCATTCCATCAGGTCATGGGAATGAGGTCTATAATTGTTACTGGTATCTGGCATATCAAATACGACACGGGTAGCTTGCCAGACTCTGCCGTGTGGGTAGTAGACTCTTGTATTCATCTCAAAATCCAGCATTCTTTGATGAACCGTGCGGCCACTTGCAGCTGCGCGAACCAGGCTGTGATAGGCTGGTCTACTGGGTGGAGTTCTGACGAGGAGGAAGTCCAGATGTGGAAAATGGAGGTACTCATGGAGTGGGGGTCGTCTGGCTTGTTGTGAGGCTCTGCTGGGGTAACGGGCCAGGGCTAGAACCTGCCATCCTTCCCGGGCACCTCATGAGCGGCTGGGCACAGTGAGAGCCAGTAGCAGCTCTGTCCCATGTCTGTCTCAAATAATCATCATCAGATAAACTTCTTTAAAAATAATAATTTCTGATACTGATGTTATAAAATACTTCTAACAACTTGTTATTAAAATAATAAGTACATATTATTCCAAATAAATTATTTTAATAAAAATTCATCCCTTGTATTTACAGAATTAAATAGTTCAGTGATCTGTGTAATTAGATGGTGGAATGGGGGCAGGAGGGCAAACCACAAGAACTTATTATGTATTTTCTGTGTGAGTGAGTATGGTTTACCTCTCAAAAGAAGCACAATCACAAACTTATTGTTTCACCATTTTTTTTGTTTTACATTAGGAGATTTGAAATTCTTTTTTAAAGTTTATTTATCCGTGTTCCTTTCTGTGTGTTTGTCACTTCTGAAAAAAAAAATTATGAGAAAGTAGATATATTTTTATTTCATCATCTCAACTACAAATGTGTATCAAAATACATACTGTTAAAGTTAATTCTGTGATTAATTTGATAAGCTGAGTTATGAGCAGATGATTTTGCATTAGCTGTGATATGCTAAGTCAATAAGTCAGAGCATCATACATTTATAGAGTCATTAAATTTGATATTTGAGCCTTCAGAACTAGAGAAGCATCAGTAGATCATATACCTAATATGCATTCAAGAATTAGAGGGAAAAAGGTTTTCTGGTGGCCTGAAGTGAACAAAGTTCACTTCCTTCTCTCCTTCCTTCCTTCCTTCCTTCCTTCCTTCCTTCCTTCCTTCCTTCCTTCCTTCCTTCCTTCCTTCCTTCCTTCCTTCCTTCCTTCCTTCCTTCCTTCCCTTCCTTCCTTCCTTCCTTCCTTCCTTCCTTCCTTCCTTCCTTCCTTCCTTCCTTCCTTCCTTCCTTCCTTCCTTCCTTCCTTCCTTCCTTCCTCCTCCTTTCTCCCTCCCTCTCTCCTTCCTCTCCTTCCTCCCTCCCTCCTTCCTCCCTCCCTCCCTCCCTCCCTCCCTCCCTCCTTCCCTCCTTCCTTCCTTCCTTCCTTCCTTCCTTCCTTCTCTGTTGTGGGTGATTGTTATTCCTGGCTTTACTCTCATCCTTTGACACTGCTTGATTGAATTTCTGTGCATTGAACTGTGGTAGATTTGAATACAAGGCTAAGGCCTGACCTTCTGTACTAGCTCTCCGCCCTGTTGGATTTACAAAATGAATTGAAACCTAGAAAATAACAAAGACCTGTAGACTAAAATATATATATTTTGGGAACTCAACTACTAAATAAATGAGAACTGGGTAGATGGTACAAAGGGCAGTCATATACATTTGCATGTTGAAGCTCTGGGTTTGATTCTTGCCAACCTGGGAATAAACCCCAATACCACTAGATATAACCCAAAAATCCCAAAACAAACTTTTATATAAGTTATTGCTAAAATTATTTCAGGTGATTGATGCTACACCATGGAACGAAGGAGAATGTGCATGCAAAAAAAAAAAAAAAAAAAAAAGCAAAGAGAAATAAGATGGCTGGAACAAAGCAGTGATCAAATTTCTTAGTGGAGAAATATATCATCTTCAAAATGATGACATATTAAGTTAGAAGTATTAGATTTGAATAATAGAGACAAAAATGAAAATAAAAGAACAACGATGTGACTGATAGGCTTAAAGTACAAACAGGAGGAAGTAAAGAAGCTATTTTAGTTGTTTGAGGCAAAAAACAAAATAGCAGTCATGAGGATCAAGGGATTATATTTCCCCAAGTAGATTTGCTGTGACTGAAATTAGGAGAAAGAATCAGTATAAAAGAAAAAAATAAGAAGAAAATGTAAATTTTTCAAGTGAACCTCCAAATACAATAGAATGATTTAATTATTATATGTTCAAATGAACAGTGTCCGATTGGCCTAAGAGAAAGAGATGGAAAGGTAGGCCAGGTGCTAGATAATTAATATCTCTCTTTAAGAAATATATGAAAGGGAAAGACAAAAATTTAAGAATTTGGGATTGTAGAGACTGAGGAAAAATAAAAATGATTTAGTAGATGTGGGTGAGGCTTCCTTTGATTTTGTAAAGATAATATGTCAGATGAAAAGTTTGACAAAAAAAGCACATAAAGATGGTGACCATCAAAATGTGGTGAGTGTTCAGTAAGTTCAGAAAATACGAGAACTTGGAAGATAGGCGTTTTTTTTCAATCATTTTCAAATGAAAATCCTATGTTTAGTTTGCCGCTTGTGTGAAACAAACTGTGAATTGGATTTTGCCCAGTGTGGCAGTTTGCTCACTCCTCCTCTATATTGCGGATGATAAAAAGCAAAATAATCTTTGCTATCAGTCCATGAAATTTGCTGATTATACTTGAGACATTGAAAACGGGTTTAATGAAGGGAAGGTAACGGGTGTTACTGTTTGTTTATTTATTTATTTATTTATTTATTTATTTATTTATTTATTGAAGTAAAATAGATTTTATTAAGGAGGTTTTAGGTGAGGGGAGGGAGAGAAAGAAAGGAAAGAGTAATGCGCTCAAGGGAGAACTCGGGCTGCTCCAAAGGCGGAGAGCGAGTAAAAGAGAGGTACACATCTCAAGAGGGGAGATGCGGGCAACACACGTGCTTGGCCACATGGGCTCAGGCAGCATGAGTGTCCTTGCAGCATGTGCACGCAGGCAACATGTGTACCCAGGCAGCATGTGCGCCAGTTACTGTGAATTTAAAGAAGATAATGGTATCTGCTCAGAGAGTGGAGGAAGGAGAAAGGATAACCAGAGGTATGAGAGATATGAATTTTACATTATTAGAAAACTAGTGACAAAACAATTTAATTCAGATAATTGATTGTATGTAGGATTGAAGTTCATGTAACACTGCATGTAACACTGTATTATAGAGGGCAAAATAAAGATTACATATTAATGAATATTTAGAACAAAGGAACGATGTTTTTGCATTACCACATTTTTATTCATTATCTTTATGTTAGCTTACAATAGTGCTGAAGTTTATGGTATCAACCACAAAATTACAACTTCAATGTGTAGTGTTCAAAGAATGTACAAATACTTCCTCCAGTAATTGCAAGTTCTGGTTGTCACGAATATAGCCATTTTAACCAGAAATAGATTCTGATTTAAAGACTATCTTGAAGAGTATGTTGCCATGTGGAAGGTAAAAAGATCTGTCAAAAAGTCACAGTAACAAATTGAGGAATCGGAGTTCCCAGTTGCTCAAAAGAAATGCAATAAGAATTCTGACAGGTTTTGCAAAGTGACAAGCAAATCTGTGTCACAATGACTCCATTTAACACAGGATTGACTGTCCTGTGCTCATTGGGAACTCACTTCCAGTTCATATTGGCACCTTCTTAGCAAGTCTTATTTCTTGAAAATTCACCAATAGTATTATTTATAGGAAAACAAGTCTTATTTTCTTTTTAAAAAAGCAAAACTTAGTTTTAGAAAACAAAGTGCAAGCAATAAAAAAGAGTAGATAGACCTTATTATGGCAAAGATTTCTATTAAATCGTGTTTGTTTTAGTGTTACACCTTGGTGTGCTCAGAGCTTACACTATGTTCTGAGCTAAAGGATCAATGCTGGAGGGGGCTACGGGACCATATGTCGTGCTGGAAATAGAACTCAGTCAGCTGCACGCAGGGCAAGCACCCGCCTGATAAATTTTTCTGTTGAAATAGGTATATCTAATCAAAATTCACCTAAATTAGACAATGGATAAAAAGACACCACTGCATTCTCACTGGTGGACTCCAAGCTATTCCCCCACTGCTTTTCTGTCTGAATTTGATTTATCAGACAATCCCCTGACTGATTTGCTTTCCTGCCCCTATCCTTATATGTTCTCCTTTCAAACTTTGAAGATTATTTGATCTTGGTTCTTATGACTTATGGAGAATAAATTATAATTATAGTTCCAGATGTAATACAGTATGTCGTGGATGCCGCGGGGTCCCCGACAGTGTCAGGACAGAAGTTCTCTTCTACCTCCGAGGACACAGGGGGAACAGATGAAAACTCATGAGTCCGGCGCAGTTCCAAAAAAGGCTTTTAATAGTACAAAAGCTTTTCCACAGCACTCCAATATAATGAACGAACTCTACCTCTGGTCCGAACTTGACCATACAACAGAGCCTTAATCTCCCACCAAAAAAGAGAGGGATCTCACCCAAGAGGAGTCTTACCCAAAAGAAGGAGCAAAAGGCCAAAAGCAAAAAGGCCAAAAGTCAAAAGCGAAGGGGCCTCAAGTCAGCCCCCTTATATACACCAAAGTAATCCAGGGAGGGTCCTGTCAACAAAGAACCCTAAACAGAGTATAGAAGTAGGCGGTGCCACACCCTATTGCAGGTATAAACAAAGATTGTGCCAAGGACTAATCCTGAGATTATCTCTTACGCAAAACACTGGAGAGAGAGAGAGAGAGAGAGAGAGAGAGAGAGAGAGAGAGAGAGAGAGAGAGAGAGAGAGATTGAGCTGGTATAAAGTAATACATCTTAATTTCATGAGCTTCATGTAATCTAGATGGTACACACAAGGTCCTTCTTATTTATTATCTGCACAAGGGTGACTCTGAATATCTTGTTCTCCATATACTGAAAGGGTCACACTCCTCTGCTTGACAGCAAAGTAGTATTATCCTTCCTATAATCTTCCTATAGTTTCAACATAGCCAGGGTGGTAGTTTCCTGGTAAATTCTAACTGTCCCACGCTGGGTGCCATGGGCATAAAGGGTAGCTGTGCCAATCTAGAAAACATAGAAGTCTTAATAGATGTGTAAGTCAGAGGTTATTCAGTCAAGGTGACTTTTGTAACTGCCACACCCTCTAGCAGTGCTTACATAGAAGAGAGGTCTCATTAGAATGAAACTTGGCTTAAGCAGATTAAGCTGTGAGTGGGCAAAACAGCAAAGCTCCTAGATTAGCTAAATCTGTCATTCAACACAGTAGAAATCAATGTTCATCTCCACAGGCTAGAACAATGCATAAAGATACTGTAGCTGTGCTGGCTATTAAGACAAACTAAGTCTGTTCAAGAAACTCAGTTCTTTCTCCCACATCCTTGCTCCCTGATCTTGCTAATTAGGTTGTTATGAATGCCAAATACATGCCAATAAATACACTAGACAATTTTTCTTTTTTTTAATCTAGGTAAAATGTTTGAAAATTTTTTAAAGTTTTTTTTGGGGGTCACAACCAGCGATGCTCAGGGGTCACTCCTGGCTCTGCACTGAGGAACCACTCCTGGCGGTGCTCGGGGACAATATGGGATGCCAGGGAACAAACCTGGTCCGGCATGGGCCAGTCGCATGCAAGGCAAACACCCTACCCACTGGACTATCGCCTCCAGCCCCAAAATGTGTGAAATTTTGACTGCTGACTGTGAATGTAATGGGTCTTACCAGCAAATCAATGATTACTCAAAGAAAAGTAAATCATGCTTATATTGCTGCTGACAAGCAGGAATCAGGTACACTGGAATTCAGTCTCATTAAAATGACAAAAAGACACAATTTTAATTTAATTGTAAAATTTAATTTAATTTTAATCGTAAAATTATACTTATTGTAAAAAGTGATGCTGGTAACTTTTATTTAAAGGTATTTTTATCTTATCTTACCAACATTGCACACACTTAAATTATTTCTACTGACAGGCCTAATTTTCTCCAAGTTGGGATTTATGGGACTCCCTTAACCAAAATATCTTCAGGAACATCCCATTAATCTCTACATTATATTTATGAAAATTTGGTTTTAATAACATTTTCTTACGGTGAAGAAAAAAATCTTTTTGATACATCACCAGTAATTACTGTATCTTCTAGCAGATGATTGGCCAAGGACGTTGGATTGAGGTCTGAGACTTGAACAGAGGGAATCAGAATTGCAGAGATTATTTGGTTTTAGTCAGCCATTGACACATACTAAGTAACTAGATGATGAAAAATATTTTGAAAATAAAAAATAATATGCTTTGAAATAAAATAAATTTATCAAATCATCACCACTGACATACAACTTGTTTATAGAATGTACAGTAAAATTTAAAAAATAATCTTTTGTTAAGCCAATAATTAGTATATTTCATGGGCTGAAAGATATTAGAGAAAATATCTCCTAATATATACATATACACATATACAAAAATGAAAGATTTGTTTTTCTATTCCATCATCTGTATGAAACATATGTCAATGGGAAAGCTATGCATCTCTGTAGATTCAAATATCCAAGATTCTTTCACACCATGTCCTTATGTAAATAATAGTTTGTATATGGAATGTGAAAATTATTATTGACTAAAAAATTATTCTTCAGAGATAAAATTTTGTGAAAAATGCTATTGTTTCATTAACACTTGTTGTTTCTCAGTACAATTTTCAAGTATTAAGGATGATGAAAATATTTCACATGCACTATTAATGACGTATTATGGAAGAAATTTTGATACAGATTTGTTTAATATACATTTATATGAATTTTGTAAAATAATTTACTTAAAATATGTTGGGATATAAACTGGAAACTACCTGTATTTCTTCTTGTTTTCCCCACTCAATGAAGTGACAGAAGAGTAAGATCCAGTTACTTTTACCTTATTTACACAGCTGTACTTCATTGAATGAAGGCTGTGTTGCGCACAGTTTGTGATAGGAAGTAGATGCTTTCAAAACAACTGACGAGACAAGTCTTTAACCTCTACCTTTGTGTGGTGTTTGTTGCACAATTTAATTCTGTGGAGGTTTTAACCTACTGTTTTAAGAAAGTAGCTTCAATAGATATTATTCACTAGGTGAACTCCATCTGGTGAACTATTATCTTGTGAATACATAATATGAATTATTTTAAATTATGGTAAATTTAAAAAAAAATCCTGGAATGAAGAGGTAGTACTAGAGATCAGGTGCTTGCCTTCAGTACCGCTGACCATGGTTTGATACACAGCATATTATCCTTATTTTTAACACATGTGAGTTACATGCTATAATAGCTGTATTAAAAATTCTTGAGGAAAACAATCAACTTGCATTTTCTTTCGCATTGTGAAGAAAAAATAATTCTGTCTAACATTTTTTAAACAGTATAGTGTTTTTGGTAAAGTATGAAACAAATGTATTTAATAGCCTGACAAATGTACAGTTTATTTAAAAAAATATATTTTATTATACCACCATGAGATATACATTTACAGAGATGTTCATGTTTGGGTTTCAGTCATACAGTGTTCCAGTACCCATCCCACCACCTGTCCCCATTTCCCACCGCCAATGTCCCCAATTCCCTCCCCACCCATATCCTGCCTCATTGGTAGGTTCGTAATCTCTTTTCTCTCTTATTCTCTCTCTCTCTCTCTCTCTCTCTTTTGTCTTTCTCTCTTCCTTCTCTTACAAATTGTGGATTGCAATACATACATTTAGAGGTTATCACAAGTATCTTTTTTGCCTAGATGTAATGCTCGGTTCTAGGCTTGTATTATCACTTTCAACAATTATTAGCACACTGTTCCCTTCTCTGTTTTACCTAAACTCTGACTCCCACACATTTGTGGTAGATTCCACCTTTGACAAGACATCCTGATCCCTGTTTTGCCTGACCTTGGATATGATATCATGCCATACATATACATATATATATATAGATAGATATAGCATATATAATATATATATATATATATTTATACCATATATATCATGCAAATAAATGCAGCCATTCTATATCCGTCTTTTTCCTTCTGGCTCATTTCACTCAGCATGATCCTCTCCATGTCCATCCATTTATAGGCAAATTACATAACTTCTTTTTTCCTAATAGCCACATAGTAAGTATTTCATTGTGCAGATGTATCAAAGTTTCTTTTCCAGTCATCGGTTCTCGGGCACTCTGGTTGTTTCCAGATTCTGGCTATTGTGAATAGTGCTGCTATGAAAATAAAAGTGTAGATGGTGTTTCTGCTGTGTGTTTTCATTTCTTCTCCCCATTTTTGATGGACTTGACTGTTTTTTTCTTGTAAAGTTCTATCAGTGTCTGCTATATCCTGGATATTAACCCCTTATCAGATTGTTATTGGTTGAATATTTTTTCCCAGTCTGTGGACTGTCTTTGTATCTTGGTCACTGTTTCTTTTGAGGTGAAGAAGCTTTTATCTTTGCTTCCAGTTGCTTTGTTAGTGGTGTTTCATCTTTGAAGATGCCTTTTAGCTTAATGTCGCGTAGGGTTTTTCCAATATTTTCTTTGATGTACTTTATGGATTCATGTCTGATGTTGAGATCTTTAATCCATTTTGATCTGTGTTTTGTGCATGATGTTAGAAAGAGGTCCAAATTAATTTTTACATGTAGCTACCCAATTTTCCCAGCACTGCTTGTTGAAGAGGCCTTCCTTGCTCCATTTTGTACTTTTTGCTACTTTATAAATATTAACTCGTCATGTATTTGAGGATGGGTGTCAGGATACTCAACTCTATTGCGTAGACCCACAGGTCTGTTTTTATTCCAATACCATGCTGTTTTGATTACTACTGCCTTGTAGTACAGTTTGAAGTTGGGAAAAGTGATGCCTCCCATCTTCTTTTATCCAAGGAATGTATTAGCAATTGATGGGAGATTATTCACTATCACTATCACTATCTTCCCGTTGATCATCTATTTGCTAGAGCGGGCACCAGTAATATCTCCATATATCCTGTCTCATGCTAGTAGAACCCAAAGGCAACTGCTTGCTCCAGGAACATAAAGAGCCTCAAACCATTATATTAGGTCATGGGAATGTCCTAATATAAATGTTACTGGTATTTGCCATATCAAATACGACACAAGCAGCTTGCCAGGCTTGCCGTGCAGGTGGCATACTCTTGTAATCACCTCTAAATAAAGCAATTGTTGATGAACCATGCGATTGCTACTGGCCGTGGCGAGCTGGGCTGTGATAGGCTGGTCTGCTGGGTGGAGTTGTGACGAGAAAGAAGTCCGGATGTGGAAAACGGCAGCCTCCATGGAGTCGGGGGTTGTCGGGAGATTATTATTCCATACAAATTTCAGAAGTGTTTGGTTAGTTTCTTTGAAAAATGTCATAGGTATCGTTATAAGACCGCATTGAATCTGTATAAAGCTCAATGTAGTATTACCCTTTTGACAATGTTGACTCTCCCAATCCATGTGCAGAGAATGTGTTTTCTTTTCCTCATGTCCTTTTTTTATTTATTGAAGCATTGTCTTGTAATTTTCTTTGTACAGGTCCTTTAAACACTTGGTTAAGATTATTCCTAGGTATTTGATTTTCTGTGCACAATTGTGAATGGAATTGCTTTCTTAATATCTCTTTCTTCTCTTTTGTTATTTGTATGTAGGAAAGCCATTAACTTTTGGGCTTTGATTTTGTATCCTGCTACTCTAATATAACTATCTATTGTTTCTAGGAGATTTTTGGTAGAGAGTTTTGGGTTCTCTAGGTAAAATATCATGTCATCTGCAAGTAGTGATAATTTGACTTCTTCCTTGCCTATCTGTATGCCCTTCATGTCCTTTTCTTCTCTGATTGCTATGGCAAGTACTTCTATTACTATATTGAATAAAAAGGTGAGAGTGGCAATCTTGTCTTTTAACTGATCTGAGGAAGAAGGCTTTCAATTTTTCCCCCATTGAGAATGATAATCTGTGTGGGCTTTTGGTAGATGACTTTGACAATATTAAGGAAGGTTCCTTCAATTCATTTTTTTTAGAGGGTTTTAATCATGAACGGGTGTTGGATCTTTTCAAATACTTTCTCTGAATCTATTTATATGATCATGTGGTTTTTATTTTTTTTCATATTGATATGATGTATTCTGCTGATTGACTTGCAAATGTTGAACCATCCTTTGCACTCCCGGGGTGAATCCTACCTGGTCATGATGTATCATCTTCTTGATGAGTCTTTGGATTCTGTTTGGGATTGTTTTCCAGTCTGAGTTTGTGTCTGTGTTTACTATGACTGTTCAAGTGCACTTCCTGTGAGCAGCACAATGTTGGATTACAATTTTTAATCCATTTTGCCACTCTGTGTCTCTTAATTGGTGTATTTAGTCCATTGACATTGAGAGAGATTATTGTCATGGGGTTTTGTGCCATCTTTTTGTAGAATTTTTTTTGTGTGGGGAGTTTACCTTGTCTTACAGTAGTCCCTTCAATCCTTCTAAAGTCCAAAATTTTTAACAAGCTGATACAGCTAGAATTGAATTTTTTTTTTGGAGGTGGGGGTGGGCGGGGGGGGGATTTAATGTAGATGACTTTAGAGGGTTTGTGTATGACTGCCATGGCTCTTGGAAGTGCAGGGAGATAGGGGATATAGCCTATCCCCAACTCTGAAAAACCTGGAGATTTCAGTCACAAAACCCACATATCTGGGTGTTTTTATAGATTAATTCCTGGATGTGGTTTATCTCAAGCAGTGGAGTCCAGCCTTGAGCATGTCAGCAATTGTGGAGTGTGTAGGTTTTTGGCAGCCATCGTTCTGTATGAACAGGTTGGCCCTACACCTGCCCTCCTCCTAGGTACCCCATAATGGCTTAGCCTGGCACAGGGTCTGGAAGCATCTCTGTAAGTTGTTGATTTCTTTCAAGATTTATTTATGAGTCTCTGGGTCATTGCTGATGAATTACCTTCTGAACTGTGGCTTCTGATCTCCCTTGAGGTTTGTTTATTGGCCTCTGTAGCTCAGCCAGTAAGTGAGCTTATATGGTATAATGAGTGTTGGTTTTGTGGGTGTGGCTCACACATACCAATTTTGGGCATTTAAACTTCTTAGAATAGTTGATCCTGAGTTGTTGGAGTCTAGTCAGAGGCTCTGTGGTAATTTTGGAGTTTTAGGAAGTCCAAGGGCACCATCTAGCTGATGGTATACTTGCCCCTCCAGTCCAGTAGGTTGATTTGTTGATGACATGGTACCCTTTGAGCCCCAGTAGCCATGGGCACTGTGGTCCCAGCAGGGATGAGGACCAGAGCCATAGTTTCTGCCTTTTATGACTTGGACACTTTAGGTGGACTGGAGCCACCAGTTCATTAGAGCTAGTTCATTAGTGGCACATGTCCTATTCTGGGTCACAAACTGTTGGTGCACAAGTAAGTTTTCTTCCATAGAATGCTGCAGGTGGTGCAGGCTGGTCTGGGGGAAGAAATGGCAGTGGGGGGGTGCCCCCACCAGTGGTGAGCTTGTCCCATGGTGTGAACCTAGAGCTCCTCCTTAGCTCTGGGATCTCATCACCCATATTCCGTAGTGGTGTTGGATTGGACTCAAAGAGACCTTTCAGACTAATTAAAATTGTTTCACTATGTGTGGAACTGAGGACTGTGGGGGGCTTTCATTTGGGGGTCATGTCATCCTCATTTGATCTACTCTGGACCAGTATTTCATGGGGGAGACCAGCTAGTTTCATTTAATGGCACTTTCTATGAGCCAGGATAACCAGGGGGCACCCATGTGGCCCCATTAGCTATTCAGAGCACTGAGAGCTGCCATCCCTTCACCAACTCCAGTGCTTATTACGCACTGCCATCATCTTGCCTCTGGTTCCTCTAACCCCTTTCATTGTTTCTTTATGTTCTACATGTGATTGAAATCATTGGTATTTATCTTTTGTTTTCTGACTTTTAACTTGATACAATATCCTTCAATTCCACCCAGGTTGTAGCAAGCTGCATAAATATTATCTTTTCTTATAGCTTGATAATATTTTGTTTTTCTGTGTGTATGTATGTATACATGAATATATATTCATGAATGTATATATTCATCACAGCACTATTTATAATAGCAAAGTAACCAATATGCTCTTTCATATTGTAATGTATTCAAAGTGCAATGAAGTTATGTTAGGAAAGTCATTTTTATTTGCCAGAGGCATCACTGCTTATATCATATATATTGCATATTTATTGGCTATGTTACAATTGTTTTGTTTACCCTCCCTGCTTCTAAAGGTGGTTTAAGCAGCTTATTTTACCTAAAATTATATAGACTATTTTTAAAAAATGTTCCAGACCTTTCTTCTTTATTATATACACATGCATACATAATAAAAAATGGACATTGCTTTGTTCTTTTCCTCATAGCTCATTTCAAATTATGCATTTTACAGAGGTTAATATTATGTGGGCTGGACACCAAACACATCACAGTTCTGAAGATTATAACTTATCAACAGCATTGAGACAATCTGTAATACAAGTCTATACTTCCTGGGTAAGTTGTAAGAAATTGAACAAATGATAATATAATTTATTTTTTAAAGTTTGTTTCCACTGTTTTTATTTCCTTGGAGTAAACTAATATAAGAAGCCTTATTAAAAATACTTCTGACTTTTTACTTCTATAAAACTGCATAGTAAAGATATTTCTCTTCCTTTTTAAGACCAGACACACATGACCAGACCCCATGACAATGTTAGTCTTTTAATTTACTAAAAACTATTAACTTCAGGTATAAATTAAGATGACAAAGTGGCTAGTTTGCCTTTAATATCATTAAGGGAAGAAAATGTTTAGAATTCATTTTCATTTCTAATATATGTACATATTTTATTAGAAGTTCAAAAAGAAGATTTAGAAAAAGTAATTATTATATCTTAAACCCCCAGTAACGCACACTTAAATCCTTTGCTTTTTTTCTTTCACTATTTGGTTGAACATATTCTCAGTAAGTATAATTCAAAGAAGTAGAAGAAAAACAAAATATAGGCATTAAAAGAAGTTGTAAATACATGGGGATGCTTTGCATATCCATGTGTAAGTCAAGCTTAGAACTAAATAAATATTTCTAGTTCATTTATTTAGTTCTAATATATATATAAATATATATATATATGGAATATATATATATAAATATATGAAATATATATAAATATATGGAATATCTATCTATCTATCTATCTATCTATCTATCTATCTATCTATCTATCTATCTATCTATCTATCTATCTATCTATCTATCTATCTATCTATCTATCTATCTATCTATCTATCTATCTATCTATCTATCTATCTATCTATCTATCTATCTATCTATCTATCTTCCACCTCAGCGGCCTCGGGTGTAGAAGAGAACTTCTGTCCTGGTATTGTTGGGAACCCTAGCAGCTCCCCGACAATGTACTTTATAAAGCCAGTAATAAAGCAACTAAAAATTTTGCCAAGGCACATGTAATGTCCACTATAGCTCCAAGGGTTAGCTCACACATGCAGCGAATGGCATGCTGGCCAGACTTAGGCAAGTTTTGGGACTCCTCCTCCCTTTCCTGTTGGCCACGAGACAGTCTTAGATAGTACTGGAAGTTAGGACCAGGTCCTTCCCAGGATCTTTCACATTTATACACTGTATACAGTTCTAAGCAGGTTCTAGCCATGGCCTGTCATCCCAGTGAGCCTTGCAAAAAGCCAGAGGAACCCCACACCATGAGGTCAGTCATTCTCTACATTTGGACTCCACAGCAACTCAGAGCTCCAACATAGAGAAAAGCTGATCTCTCCTCATTGAGGTTCATCAGTAAATGAGAGCTTACTACTGAGAGTATACCACCTACCTGGCAGAGTCTGTCAAGCTACAGGTGTTGTATTTCATATGCAAAAAACCAGTAACAATTATAGACCTTATTCCCATGACCTTGAGGCTATTTGTGTTCCTGGAGCCAGCAGATGCCCTAGGGCTATACTTGCTTTTGACAGGACATATGGAAATGTTACTGGTGCTAGCTCTAGCAAATAGTTGAGCAAAGGGAAGACAAATGATAAAAGTGAAGTTAATTATTATATCTTGAACCCCCAATAGAATACACTTAAATCCTTTGCTTTGTGTTTACATATTCAATTTGCTAATATCATGCTTAATCCAAAAGCTTGATTCTAAAATATTTTACAGAAGGACCATTTTGGCTTCCCTGACATTTTCCTCTCTTTGTTCTCTTCATTCTCTGTTGGGCTTTCACATAAGATGTGGTGGCAGCCATCTTGGCCTACATGTGGCTGGGGCCTACCAGGAACCCAGAGTCTGGGGTTTTTACTGTTCTTAGATTGTATATCATAACCTGTGATAGTAAAGTCTTTTAAAACTGTGCCAGATTCCTGAGTTTTATCTATTTCCTGCAGGCTTCAGAGGTAGTAGGGAACTCATTTCCTGGTATTGTTGGGGACCCCAGGGGTCCCAACATCTGTTGTCCCTGGGTGGGCATGAACCACCAACCTTTCAGTTCAGCTATGTATACAGAATTTTCTGTTACTTTCTCCACAGGTCTAGTGGGTCACCTCTGTTAGCCATTCATTTTTTTTTTTTGGTCACACCAGGGATGCTCAGGGGTTACTCTTGGCTTTGCACTCAGGAATTACTCCTGGTGGGTGCTTGAGGGCCCATATGGGATGCCTGGGAGTGCAAAGCAAACACCCTACTGCTGTGCTATTGCTCAGGCCCCTTTTTTTCCTAGCTTCTTTTATAGACAGAAGCCTGCCAAATTCTTCCAGCACAGCCCATCTTGGGTTGGGCTATCTAGAGATGTAGCCAGGTAAATGACCCTTTGAAATGTAGATCTTTAGGTGGGCTTTTAAATCAAGCTTCACAAAAGCCAGAGCTGATTTCCAGAGGCAAAAACTCCCTAGCAGAGTGAGGAGGGGCTACATCTCTGAACCAGAAAGCAATTCATAAAGTAATTTGTAGGAAATGGCATTAATACTTTTTACCATGAATATATAGCTAGCAGATCTCGGACTCTAGATTCCACTAAGGTCCAAAATCCATCAGAATAATTCACTTTGGCATTATATTTAGAGTCAGAGACATGTTAGTTTGCCCGGAGGCACACAGGTATGTCTCTGAACTAAGAGAATTGATTACGTTATGGTTAATCCAATGTAGCCAACAACTCTTGGAATATCTACATGTATATCCCAGGTGGAGACCTGTGAACAGAATATTGATCTGGGGCAAGCGAGATTCATTATAAAAATATTTATGCCATATAAAATTTTGAAATCAGTCCAATTCTGCCCCAACTCCCACTGTGTCTGCTTCGAGATTCCCCAAAGGCAGGGACCAGCTCTCCATATAAGCTAGGTAGCTGGAGGCTAAGGCTCAGTAGGGTGTGTTACCCAATACAAGTGCACTTTATCCGTAACTATAACTAAATGTAATATCTGATATTCTTGTGGTTCTTTGTAGGATGCTAGTTTTTCCTGTTTATTGAGTACTCTACATTAATTGAGGTCCTAGAACTCTTATAAGACTTCTTTATGTTTTACCTTAATAACTTTAAGACACAGGCAGTATTTATCTAGCAAATTTGAAATACAGGTGCTAATATATCTTTCAGTCTTAAATGATATAACTGAGTGCATTGTCCAGTTACAAAATTGGTAAAGGGGGGGAAGAGAATTTACCTCCTCCGACTAACTGCATGACTCCTTACTTAACTTCTATATTACATCCTCTTCTAAGTAACTATCAGTGTTCTCAGTGTTCATTTCTTTCTCATTAGGGCTATAACAAATGTCTACTAGATTATTGTAAGAGAGTCAAAAATAGTAGATATTAATTTGTGTGCCATATATAATATTATTAATGTATAATTATAAATAATGTATCATTTAAATATTCCCTAATTTTGGCCCTGAAATTTTGGATGAATACATTTGGAAGAAAATACTACCAATTTTACAATTGCCTAATTTAAGACTGTTTTAGAGTTTCAGTGAATGGAGGGAGCATAATAGCCTCTGAAAAAAATTTGTAAATCCTTCCTTCTTTAGAAATAGCTGCATTTACGCAATGATTCACTATCATGTATAAAGCAATGGAAAATAATATCTCAATATTGTATACGTGTATGTATACATACACACACATTCCTGACAATATTTTCTTTGAATGGGATAACTCAAAAACTCCATTGGTTGCAACTTAGTGAAAAAATTCTGCCAGAAAAAATGTAGAGACATTTAATGTCCCCATCGGAATCACTATAGTTAATGAATAATTGATAATTATTAAAACTTATTTAAATGAGCATTATAAATCTCAAACCAATCTTGGAGATGATACTTAAATAATCTGTTTTACAAGATATACTTTGATTCTCAGATGAATCCTCTATATCATAGCTATTGAGTGCGAATATCTAATTTTCAATCTGTGGTCATATTTATCTTGATTTACCTTTTCTTTCAACTATTAAATTATGCAGTTATAGATTAATAAAATCTAAGTGAAATAAAGATTTAAATTTATTTATTATCTGACTAAATTACTTCAAAGAATTCTGCCAAGGGCACTGAGAATATGATAAATAATAAATGAATCTGGAACTAATCCCCAACTGCTAATATTTTAGAATGGACGGGAGATGGGAGTAGGAGATTTAGAGTATGAGAATAAAGACAAGGCTTTTCCATCAGCCTGAGACTTGCAAGTCCTCTAGAAAATAGCTTAGGTTGTTTAAGAACCTGAGATGAGTCTCTTTTAAGGCATCAAAATAAGAACGTGGGGCCAGAGCGATAGCCCAGCAGGTAGGGCATTTGCCTTGGACGTGGTAGGCCTCTGCCGGCCTGGGTTCGATCCCTGGCATCCCATATGGTCCCCCGAGCACCGCTTAGGAGTAATTCCTGAGTGCAGAGCCAGGAGTAGTCCCTGAGCATTGCTGGGTATGACTCCACCCACCAAAAAAAAAAAAAAAAAAACCTGAGTGCAGAGGCAAAACCCCTGAGTACTGTCGGGTGTGACCCAAAAAATGAAAAAAAAAAAAATAAGAACATTTGTCAAGTCTGTCTCTTCTTTTTCTTTTAATTGTTTGTAACAATTCTTCAGCATAGCTACATTAGGCATATAATTTGGTACTTGTCAAGATATCACTGTTTTTGGAACAGATAATAAATGAGCAGAGAGGATATTGATTGGGATCTGAAAGAAATTATATCCGAGTGCTTTTCTTCACCATAGTAAGCAAGTAGTCTGGCAAACCTGTCATCAAAAGTAAAGATAAGGATTTAACTGCAAGATTCCTACCATTTGCTTTTTAGCTAGCCAGCTCTGATTTAATATTATTCGTTACAAACTACTGATCATGGATAGCTGCCATTTTAAGTAATACTTATTTACTCGTTATGTAATATATGATTTTGTGTGATGTATTCCCTAAATTTAACTTTTTTGGTAGTTTGTTTGATAATTTACTTGCATAAAAGATATACTTTAGCACCTCTTTGGTTAACCAATGAAAATCCAAATGGATTTTCACTTTGACATTTTATGAAGGGAGGGGGCAAAAATGGCTTCATTTATTTTGTAGCAGTCTTTAAGATTTAGTATATCCTGAGCAACACAAATTATTAACCTATTTCCCCAGGAATTATTTAGTTTATATCATGTATTTATCATATAATTCCTGATTTTATTGAATTTTTACTTTAAATATTTTAGTCTTCTTTTGGGATTTATGTGTTGTATGGTATGCTTTGGTATATTATTTTGGGAGCCATGAAGCACCAGTATTTTACATATCAAATAATGATAATTGCTTCTTCACTTTCTAACATATGGGATTATGTAAATTTCCTTCTAGATTTTTTACTTTTAGCACAGTGAAACTATTATAACATTTGACAGTCTCTTAATTCTGCAAATAACAAACTGTTTTCTGAATATTTAGTATTATACATAATGTAATGTAAAATATATAGGATTAATTTTTATTTTCTCCCAATGAATAGAAAAAGATCCTCAGTACTGTGGTTTTATATGCAAAGCAGAAATACAGAAAATTAACGAATGTGCTACATTGAAATATTGTAGTACCCCAGTGCCCAATATATGAATAATGTAATTGTAATAATTTGAGTTTTAACCCAAAAATAAAATGACATTGAAATCAATTCATACTGAGATAACTTCTTGAATATGTCAATAATTGGGGATATATAATTGTGAAAAAAATTATCTTAAAGAGTTCCCATTTTGAAGGACAATATTGAGTTTTTGTATTGAACTTAATGCTGTCTATACACATTGTTATTTTAATGATATAAAATGAAATATATACGTGTCCCTTATAAGTAATATATAATGGGAAAGGGGAAAACAGTTTGAGTAGACTGGGAGAATAACTTCAGAGTGGACAACTTTTTTTTTTTTTTTTTTTTGCTTTTTGGGTCACACCCGGCAATGCTCAGGGGGTTACCCCTGGCTCTGCACTCAGGAATCACTCCTGGCGGTGCTCGGGGGACCATATGGGATGCCGAGGAGTCAAACCCGGGCCGGCACAGGCCAGCCGCGTGCAAGGCAAACGCCCACCCGCTGGGCTATCACTCCGCCCAAGAGTGGACAACTTTTAATATAACATGATGTCTTGTTAGTAGTGTGTAACATTTGTTATATAATGTGACTAAAAATGACCCTTCTTCCCACAGGTCTCAATTTTCAAAACCGATGACTGCAGTTCTAATTGAGACAAGTCATGTTTTATGTTCTGATTAGGGGCAATAAAAATATAATCCATTAATACTCCTAGAAAGTGTAAAGGTCTTGAAACTCATGGAACATTTTGGGAAACGCATAAGAGGAAATGATGAAATGTAAAAGTAAAACTATGTGTCCTAGATGGGATCTTAAAACAGAAAAAGGACACAGAGGCAGGCAGGAAATAGTAAATTCTAAATAGGTTTCATCATTTAGTCATGTTTATTTAGTAGTAATGCAAAGTTGTTTTCAAAATTTTGGCAATGCAACATACTATAAAGCAAACAATGGAAACTATATGGAGGAATTATACTCCCTTGCTACTGCAGCAAATATAAAACCATGAAAAATATCCTATTTAAGCACAACTGTATGCACAGAAAAAAAATCATACTGTAGATGATATTCCAAATTAAAATTGTGCCATAGACAATCTTAGGAATCCAAGTGTATCTTAAGAGATCAAAGATTCTGTCAAAGTCATTGTAAATTATCTTTTACTCTAAAATTACTTATTCTTACTAAATCATGCAATGACATAGTCCACTATTACCTGTCTGACCCAGTAAGTTCATTTCCTCCATAGTTTTGAGAAGGATGTCCTTATTACATGAAGAGATATTGACAATCTTATTCCACCAATATGGTTCCACAAAACACTTGTGAATAATTATTTTAGTACTTATCACTTTGAATATTTGTTGTGTCTTTGGAGACCACCCACGTCACAACCTCACAACCCTATGTGCTGGTGAAGAGGCCATGCAGTTTCTGGGGTTGAATAAAGACCAGTTCATCCTTTATGAGTTTTCAGGTCTAATATTTCCATGCTCCCACATTATTACCTTTCATGCTAATCAAGTAATGTTTTAAATGAGTTTATTTTTTCAATCAGTGTTGCTATAGGCTATAATTGGCAAGGTCTATCTATCAAAGAATAATGTTTGCTAATTTTACTATGTAAAGTCAATGTGAAACTTTGAAACTTTAACTTTGACTGATAATGGCATAGAATTCCAATAGGTAATTCACTAAAAAATTAAAACCTAATGCATTGGGTTAACATCTTAAATATTTTACAATAAAATATACTTAGCATATTAGTTTCATGATATTGAATGTGGAAGAACAAGTTACATAAAAATAGCTGAATATATTTCTTAAAACCATAGTATATTTTAATAATATATTTAGTATTAATACAGCAAGTTTAAATAGCTAGACTAAGTAAATGTTTTCTTGGTTTTATATTATCTCACAAACATTGACATTGTTTTATTGGGGGCAGAAAATAGAGGCTAGCGAGTGGATAGGGAACTTGAAATACCAGGATTGCACCCAGAATGGTAATTTTATAAAACTGATAGCTATCTAAAATATTCATCTTTTCTTAGTTACTGCTTTTGTTTTGCAAAGATTACAAGCTCATCACTTCTCCCCTACCTATCTGTTAAAAATATATGTATTATTTTTTCATAGATATATGATCAAATTAGTGGTTCAGAATATAAAGATAAATATATGCTTACATAGAGTGTTTTTTTTCTTTTATGGGTCACATCTAGTGATGATCAGAGGTTACTTCTGTCTCTTCATGCAGGAATTACTCCTAGTAGTGCACAGGGGACCATATGGGTTAACAAAGATTGAACCCAAGTTAGCTGAATGCAAAGCAAACACTCTAAACATTATCTTATCACTACTCCAGCCCCTAAAGTGAGTTCTTAAAGTAGTTGCTTTCCAAGGATGGAAAACACTTAGTTGACAACGTGTAACAAGTAATTTAGGTTTTTAGAGTGAAATGTTTTCACTTAGGTTAAGGATGGTTCAAGAAATGCCTAAAAAAATTGCTGTTTAAGCTTAATCTCTAAGAAATAAATTCTTTTCTCTTGTTGTTTATTACTTGCATATAGAAATGTGACATTTTTTCTTTATGTGTCACATCCAGTGATGTTCACAGGTTACTCCTGGCTCTTCACTCAGGAATTATTCCTGACTGTGCCCTAGGGACCATATGGGATGCCAGGGCTTGAATCAGGGATGGGTGCATGAAAAACCCTCATCACTGTACTATGGCTCTGGTCCCAAGTGACAGATTTTTATGTGTTGACTTGTTTGTCGGCCACTTTGCTGTATTGGTTTATTGTTTCTAGTAATTTTATAGTCGATTCTTTAGAGTTTTCTATGTATACTATCATTTCATCTGCTAAAACAGTGACAATGCAACTTCTTTCTTATTTGGGTCCTTTTGGTTTCTCTTTCTTGATTAGTTTTGTTGTCTAGAACTTCTGATCACTGTCACTGTCTTCCCATTGTTCATCAATTTGCTCCAGCAGGCACCAGTAACATCTCCATATGTCCTGTCACAAAGAGTATAGCCCAAGGGCATGTGTTTGCTCCAGGGATAGGAAGAGCCTCAAACTATTCTTCAGGTCTTGGAATTGAGGTCCATAAATGTTCATATTCCTGAACAACCAGATGCCATTGGGCTACATGGCCGTGTTAGGGTCCAATGGAAATGTTACTGGCGCCCGCCGAAGCAACCGATGAATAACGGGATTCAAGTGGATCAAGGGGAATGTTACTAGTTTTTGGCATAACAAATAAAACACAGGTAGATTGCCAGGCTCTGCCGTAGGTGGTATACTCTCAGTAAGTGTATGGTAAGTAGTAAGTAGTTGGTATACTCAGTAAGTAGGTCGATACTCTGCCTTCTGATAATATATGGAATAAAACTAAAGATAGTGGACCACATACTAGTGGTATGTATGCATGATCTCAGAAGAAATGCTTTCAGTTATTTTTTCTTATCTGAAATGCTACTGCTATGGGACTTGTTATAGATCGCATATCACTATCTTCAGGAAATTTCCTTTCAGAACTATTGTGTTAAGAGATATGTATTATCCATCCATCCAACCAACCATCCATCCATCCATCCATCCACCCACCCACCATCCATCCATCCATCCATCCATCCATCCATCCATCCATCCATCCATCCATCCATCCATCCATCCATCCATCCATCATCCATCCATCCATCCATCAATCTATTTATCTCATGTTGCTTATTGGATCTTGTTGGAAAGTTTTGCTGCAATAATTGAAAAGATCAAATGATTTTTATCTTCATTTTTATTGATTTATTAACATTTCAAAACAAAATCTGTATAATGCTTATTTCTCTGTGTTGCACTATTTTACATCCCTGGGATGAATCAGATTTAATAATGGTGTATGATCCATTTGATATTTTGCTGGATTTGGTTTGTTAAAATTTTGTTAAGGTTTTTGAGTTCATCAAGGAGTTGATCATTTTTTTAGCAGTACCTCTTTTTCTCTTGGGTATTAGTGTAATGTTTTCATAGAGGTAGTCAGGAAGGATTTTTGTTTTCAATATTTTGAAAGAGCTTGAGGAATAAAGGTAGTAAGTCTTTGGAGGTTTGATAAAACTCAACAGTGACCCCATCTTCCCAGAGCTTTTGTTCTTGGACATTTCTTAGCCATTCCATTTCCTTGATGTGATTAGCCTGTTTAGGTTTTCTGTATCCTCCTCACTATTTTTGGGGGGATTAAATGACTGTAAGAATTTGCCCATTTCTTTTAGTCTTCCATTTTAATAGTATAAAATTTATAGTAACCTCTCACAATAACTTAAATTTCTGATGAGTTGGTTGTAATTACTCCTATTTCATTTATAATCTGATTATTTGTTCATATATATGTATATATACATATACACCACACACATATATATACACATATACATATATACATATATATATATATACATGTATATGTATATAGACTCAGATATATAGTACAGCAGGTAAGCCTTGCCTTGCAGTACAAGTTCAATCCCTGACGCCCCATATAGTCACGTGATCCCTACTAAGATTGATCGCTGAATGCAGAACCTGGGATCTATAAGTACTGAGCACCTCCTGGTGTGTCTTCACAACAACAAAACCATATGAAAGCATATGTCTTGGGGAGGAAAGTAGTATAATTGTTCTTACTTATACTAATAGAATTCAATTCCTGTAGGACGTGGTTCCCTGAGCACCACTGGTTCTGGTACTGGCACCCCACACAGTACTTTTGGGGTGACCTGACTAATCTCTGAACTTCAGAATCTGAGGGGCACCAATCCTCAGGACTTCAAATAGAATATTTTACCAATTCACTGAACTCTTAAATTGTTCTCAATCTTACGGGAGGGACCTCTGAGCCTCCTGGGTACTGATCCACATGCCGACTAGAGGGTATATCTTGCTTTTTTTGGGGGTCATACCCAGCAATCCTCAGGGACTATTCTGGACTCTGCACTCAGAAATTGCTCCTGGCAGTGCTCAGGGACCATATGGGATGCCAGGGATCAAACTCTGGTCGGCCACATGCAAGGCAAAAGCCCTACTCACTGTGTTATCATTCTGGTCCTTAAAGAGTATATCTTGAATGAGACTAGTATTCTTTTGTTGTTCACCAGAAAGATTTATTGCTATATAATACATTTAATACTAATGAAACATAACTGTTTCTCATGATAGTTGAGATTTTTCATGACTTCAGGCTAGAAATAAAAGCTAGAAGAATTTTGGCAAGTGATCGATTTAAAATGAATAATCATTACTTAATAACGTTGAGTTGATAATTGAGACAAACATTATAGTACTTTATGATTAAATGAAATATTAGAACTTTTAAAAAATATCTAATCTTTGAAAATAATAACTATGAAATCCAGGTATAAAATGGAAAACTATTTTTTATTCTGCCTGTTTAGTTATATTTTCAATTTAGACACTGACTTAATGTCTTTTTTTTTTAATTATGCCACCGTGAGACATGCAATTACAAAATGTTCATAATGGGATCTCTGTCATCCAGTGTTCCAGCACCCATCCCTCCACCAGTGCTCCATTCCCCTAACAATCCCACCCACCGACCTGCAGCCTGCCTCTATATCAGGTCCCTTTTATTTCTCTTTCTCTCTCCATCTCTGTCTCTATTACTCTCACTCTCTCTCTCTCTTCGCTTACACATCGTGGCTTGCCCTACAGATATTTATGGTTTAGTATGCAAGTCTCTATGTGTACATTCGATGATGAGTTCTAGTCTGACATTACCATTCCCCATTCCCCATCAGTCACCCAGTTTGTTACACCTACAATGATCATTACAGTGTATGTGCAAGATCCTGGGAAGGACCTGGTCCTAAACTTGATTATTATCTAAGTCTGTCACGTAGTTGCTGAGTGGCCATGCGCCTGCACAGCTGTGGGTCTGGTCTGTGGCTTATCTGGCTTTGCTGGCTGTGGTGGCTGCCTGCTTGTAGCCACGCCCGCTGGGGCATGGAGATGGAAGTGATGGGGAGAAGGCACCCCAATCCCTGATTGAAGTCAGACTGGTGCGCCTCCCCCATGTTCGGCTGGCCTAGCAACAATGTTGTCCTCGGATAGGGGCCGTGGACTTAATGTCTTCTTAAAACGTGAATCCACTTGGGGAATCAATATCACTAGGCAAATAAAACAGATTGTGTTGATTGCAATAGTTCCGTGGTTCAGATATAAGTTGTTTTTCCAAATAAGGGTATCTTCATCTGTTAATAGGGAGCTTAAAAAATATGTTATTACTATGGCACCATATTACAGTACTTTCTTTACTTGCAAAAGATTAAGAGATATTGATCACTAATCAAGTTACGAAATAAATTTTAAATCTTATTCTACTTTGCTCTTATATAAAGACAATTTTGTTGTAATTTAATTTTATTACCAATAATGCTAGGGATTAAATACAGATTTTGGATGCTTTCTATCTGTTAAATATGTGCAGTTAGTTGGTTCTGGGAAACTTTTCCAACCCTTTCAATATTAAGGAAATGACTTACTATATATAATATTTTAATTAGACAATATTGAATATGTCAACTTTATCAACATGTATAAAATTTATGCTGTTAAGTCAAAAGTGGTAATAAAATATACAAAATTGAGTATTTTTACTGTCATTTATAATCATAATGCTGAATGATTAGCATTCAGTATTATTAATGATTAGAACGCTGAATACATGTTTGTTGAAAATTCACATTTACAAGTTGAAAATTTTCAATCTTTCAGATATTCTATATGCCTCTGGCCCTCTTCATACCACCATCTGTATATGCTGTTCATCTTCAGTTCAATCTCCTCTATCAATTTTGGATACACACAGAGGTAAATATGTATATTTGTAAGCTTTATGCCTACATAGTTAGACTAAAACAATGTTCTGGAAATCCACTAGCAGCTGATTTATTGTGTAAGAAAAATCTTTGTCTGCCTCCTTTAAGGAGAACCATCTGTTCATTTTTATTTCTCTTTACTGAATATATATTGCAAAGGTTATAAGAAGCAATGAGGCCAGTTGGTATCAATTAAATAAAACAATTTTTGAACTATTAAGTACCAAACATTTTAATATTATATTTAACAAATATCTTCCTGTGTTACACTTATTAAATATTTTGCTAAAATTTGGTGAAATAATTTTAATTTAAAAGTATAAGTATATGCTATTTAATTTTAGTGCATCTTTATATTATAAATATATTTTATAGCAGTTTATTTTATAATTATTGTATAATATATTATGCTTCTAGTAAATATCTATACTATCATTTTAAATTTTATAGATAAGATATATTTTCATGAAAACTTTTTGAAATATAGTAATGTATAAAGAAATTGTCAAAGCATTTTAATTCCAAAGCTTGCTTTAATTTTGGAGTTAACGTGTCTTTATGGACTGTTAAATATATTGATTTAAAAAAAAACTCAAAGCAATGAACAAGTATAATTTCTTACGTCTTCTGCGGTATCTCAAATTGTTAGCCTTGAATATTTGCAGATAGATCATTAAGCAGCAGATTGGTTTATGAACTATTGCACTGATTTGGTTGTTAAATATCAAAACTCCCGGGCCTGAAAATTCTTATGTATACACCTGAGAACCCTTTCAAACATTTGGCATTTATTGGCAGTCTTTTGAAGTTCTGTGGGAAGTAAGTTTGACAGGTGTTGCAACTGGCAGGACAATACTGCAAATCCCAGCTGTTTCAGATGCCAAATCTTGATGCAACAAGCTCATTATTTCATTACTCTGCAGTATTTCATGCTACCGATTCACTTGGACTAAAAAGACTGTTAGCATGACTTTAGACATATGTGACATTTTTTAAAGGTCCATCAAGAAATAGTATTGCGTTTTATGGTAGTTAACATATATAACATATATCAAACAGTCAGTACTGCACGAGGCCAAAAGAGTTGTTAAGGCCAGTTCTACTTCTAGGGGTCAAAGAGCCGAATTTGTTTAAATCAGCTAAGGGAAGGTGATTTACAGGAGGGATGGGGGGGTAAAGAAGAATTACATTTTTACAGCAGCTCTGCTCCAGATTATGAGTCATGTTATGTTTGCAGAACAATTGTGCTGAAGTACATTCTGCCTTTTACTATTTCCGTCTGAGAGTCCCGCAGACCCAAGCATCTTTCTCAGGAAGTAAAGGGAAATTGAAGGAAGGCCAGTTGTGAGAAATTGATTTGCATCTCATAGTGTCTACATTGGTTCATTTTCAACTCAAAAGCAGTGCTTTAGAACTTCTTGCTTGTGTTGCACTTCATACTTTAAAAATAATTGTGCCACACATTAACTTCAGTTAAGCTACGGCAAGAAGCAAAACTGCACTTTCTAAAATAAAGGATTGAACCGTGAATTTTAAATTTATGTCTTTAATTCTAAAAATGGTTACGAAGATTTTTTTCAGAGATGTGTTTAATTGCCTTGATTATTATAGACAACATATGATTATTTGTTTGCAGGAAAATAATCATTTAGAAAAAATAAAAATTATAGTAATGATTGTTGCTATGAAGAAAATCTTTGAAACAGAGAACTGGATTGGATACAAGATAATATATATATTTATTACTGTTTTCTTGTCCTGTTTTTAACATTAGAGATGAATGAGGTTAATTCAGAAATCTGAAAAAAGCAATAAAATACAGTAAACAAGGTCTTTCAATCTAGAAAGTTTCTGATATTAGACTAAATGTGAGTTCCTTTAAGCCACTGGGCACTATTTAATTTAGAGATGAGGCTTGAATCTTTATTTAGAGATAATGATATGTAAGTCATGGTCTTAAGTAACTTGTTGGACAAAGAGCTGCAGGCATACATCCGAAAGGAGGCTGTGTTCCTTCTGCATTCAGCCATAAAATCATTACTCACCAGAAGGCAAATCTTCCCTTAAAGAGGCTTTCATATACTTTCTAAGAGTAAAGGGAATGCATATCCTTCAACCAAGTAGTGTAGGCTAAGAAGAAAACTATAGCATGTTTTATAGGACTGAGGATACCACACAAAGGTTTAGATGCATGACTTCCATGTCTCCAGGACTGCCGTGGTGGTGGTTCAGATATTCCCTGGCATCAGAGGATCTGAGCAGCACCAACTCTTCAGGTCCTAATGTTGCTAATATTGAACTATTTGGCATAGTTGGTAGAAATTTACCAGTAATAGTTCCCTAAACAGGGAGAGGAAAAATAGCATTTATGAAAGAATATGTATGAGAAGGGAAGTTGAAATTTACCAATAATAGCTCCATAAACAAGGAGAGGAAAAATATCATTCCTGAAAGATTATGTATGAGAAGTTAAATTTGTCTTTAATGTTTATAAGGACATATGCATAATTATTGTCATTGTAACACTATTTACAATTTCCCAAATCTGGAAATAACTCATGTGCCTAAAGATGAGTAAGTTTTAATATACAAAAAGAATGCTTTTCTACTCAGCTGTGAAATAATATGATGTCTTGCTTTTTGTTCTAATATGAATGAAATTTTATTTATTTTATTTTATTTTAATTTTTTCTTTTGCTTTTTGGGTCACACCCGGCAATGCTCAGGGGTTACTCCTGGCTCTGCACTCAGGAATTACTCCTGGTGGTGCTCGGGGACCGATGGGATGCCGAGGATTGAACCCAGGTCGGCTGCATGCAAGGCCACTGGAAATCGCTCTGGCCCCAGGATGAAATTTTAGAATCACTTCTCTTCTATCAATTGATTACTGTAATTTTGTGAGAAAAATTCTTATGAAATGCAAAATCATTTTACAATATACTGGAACTTTTTGCTTGCACTGTTTTGCTGTTCTTTGAATATGTTTCATTCTATATATGTGAACTGATATTTTTCTCCTTTTCTGTAGTTATAATTCACATATCTTAAGCCTAAATTTGGTTAGGAAATTTTACCTTAAACGCTATTCCTAGGGCCAGAGCGATAGCCCAGTGGGTAGGGCGTTTGCCTTGCACATGGCCGGCCCATGTTGGCCCTGGTTCGATCTCTGGCATCCCATATGGTCCCCCGAGCACCACCAGGAGTTAATCCTGAGTGCAGAGCCAGGAGAAACCCGGAGCATTGCCGGGTGTGACCCAAAAAGAAAAAAAAAACAAATTACTATTTCTATACCTCCCCTCTCTCTCTCTCTCTCTCTCTCTTCTTATTTTCCCAATGTTTATTTACTACCTCATATTTCCTCAAAGATCAGGAATGCTCTAAATTTAACTTTTTTATTTTTTACTTTTATTATTAGTAATATCTTTTTTTGTATAATTAGAGTATAGTTTTAAGTTGATGAACACATGCTTTTGTTCCTTTATCTCGGAATTTTAGGGCTTTTGAGGTTTTGTAAATTTTAATGATTGTTCTATCCCTTCAAAGTATGTCATTGGGATTTTGATTCTGATGTCATTTAATCTAGGTGATGATTTGCATAGTAAGGTCAATTGTATGATTTACTTCAACTAATCCCTGCACATGGAATATATTTTTTTTCTTCTTGTGCAGTCTACTATATTTGGACAGTGAATTATACTTTTTTAATATGAAAATCTGTCATCTCATTGATTAAGCTTAATGCACAGTACTTATTTCTTTCAGATACAATTATACACAGGAAAAGTTCCCTTTTTTCTCTTCTACACATTGCTTGCAACACATTTTTATACATCTACTTTGTGGCCTATACATTTTCTACATGGTTTGTTTTGTTATAGTCACAGTTCTAGTGGAATCTTTAGAAATTTCTACACTTAATTTCATGTCATCTATGTATATTGATATTTATACTTTTTTCCCAATTTGGATACTTTTTATTTTTTCCTTTTGCTTAATTTTTTTGGCTAGGACTTGCTTACTCAGTTTAATAATAGTGATAGTCAACATTCTTTTCTGTGCTTAAATTAAGAGGAAATTTTTTAGTCTTTTACCAATGAAAGTGAAGTTGGATAGAAGATCATTAGATGGCATTAGCCATGTGATGTATGTCCTTTTAATTCTTATTTTAATGAACAATTTTTACTGTAAAATTAGTATTAGGTAATTTTGAATGAAAGATTTCTTTGTGTCTATTTTCATGATTATATGATTTCTTTCTTTCATTTATATAGTATGTCACATTTATTGATAATATGTGATGAACCACCCTTGCATTACTGTAATGATTGATATTTGTTAATGATATGGGTTTTATTTTATTAAATTAATTTTTTATGTTGCGGCCTCACAAGCAATGTTTAGTGGACATTAGGGGCCACAACAGATACTACTCAACCAACTGACTGAAATGGTCTAATATTAGTATCAGTCAATGTGATTCTGTTCTAGTCCATTAGAAAAGGGTGCATCTGGGCCATCTTAAAGGTGGTAGGGGAATACAGGGCAATATCTGCCGATGTTGGGTGTGTGCATATATGTGGGGACGAGAGCATGTGGTGGTTTTTGAGGATAAAAGTGGAGTGCCTGAGCATGTAAGGCATGCAGTCCTGAGATATTTCCCAGATCCTATATATATCATTTAATATGTTGTCGAATTTTGAGGATGTTTGGATATATGTTTAAAAGATTTAATTGTGCCATGGATGAAACCTGGGTCCACTGCATGCAAGGCAAGCACTTTACCTAGAGTATTTTCTCTCCAGTCTATCTATTTTATATTAAGCATTAATCCTTGGGAGGATGGTAGTGAGCATATACATGGTGATTTGCATGCATTTAATCTATTTGTCAAAATGTTAAGGATTCTTTCAAGAACAGGCACCAAGCATCAATAATGTAGTATAAGAATCACAAATTTAGGAATTAATAGTACAATTTTAAGAGAAATACTAAACTTGCTATTTATTTTCTCATTTTCTTGGACATGGTTGACTATCAGCAAATACCTTTCTAATAGATTTATGGTTTTATATAGATTCTTTATGTTTTTTTGTACTACAGAAGAGAAAAAAGGAGACCAAGAATTGTCGATCAAACACTTGAATCAGCGAGGCTATGCTATAAACTCTGTTGGGTTCCTCTATAATTCTGATGTTGAACTTCATTAGATTACTACAATAAGATTTCATTTGGGGACATGGTCTTTAGAGGTAATCTGGTTGTAATGTATTCTTTGACTTTCTAGTCTCCAAAATCATAAACATTCATTTTTATAACTTATGCACTTATTTTTCAACTGATCAGCTTTTGCTAAATGATAAAACAAAACAAAAACCATGGCCATACTAAGTTATAATATCATAAACTAACGAGAGACTCGCAGACATGGGGCAGAGCTGCTACTGGCTCTCCCTGTGACCAGCCGCTCACGAGGTGCCGGGAGGGATGGTGGGTTCTAGCCCTGGCCCACCACCCCAGCAGAGCCTCACAACAAGCCAGACGACCCCCACTCCATGAGGGCCTCCGTTTTCCACATCCGGACTTCTCTCTCGTCAGACCTCCACCCAGCAGACCAGCCTATCAGCGCCCAGCTCGTGCGGCCACTTGCGGCCGCACTGTTCATCAATAAATGCTGGACTTAGAGATGCCTACAAGTGTATGCTACCTGCACGGCAGAGCCTGGCAAGCTACCCGTGTTGTATTTGATATATATGCCAAATACCAGTAACAATTATAGACCTCATTCCGGAATGGATTGAGGCTCTTTATGTTCCTGGAGCAAGCAGATGCCTTGGGCTCTACTAGCATGAAACAGGACTTATGGAGATGTTACTGGGGCCCGCTCGAGCAAATCTATGATGAACGGGAAGACAGTGATACAGTGATCATAAACTAACATGGTAATCTGGTCCAATAAAAACACACAAAAAAAAACCAAAATTCAAGGGGATAAAAAAGAACAGATATATTTGAACTTTTCAGAAAGAAGGATATGATTAAAGTAGGCAAATGTACTTATAACAAGTAGGTCCTTGTTGCCTCTGATCTATAGATTGAAATTTTTCTTCTTCAATATCTTTAAAATATTAATACTGTTTAAAAATGAAAGTGCAGTGGCGAGTTTTATACATTTTAGTCACAGGAGTATAGAACACTAAGATCATTCTAAATATGTTTTGCTGTTCATAAATATTTGAAGATAATGAATGTAGAAGTATAACTTTAGAAGTGAATATGGCCATAGAGTAGTAAATATGCATTCCTTTAAAATGTATTACTATTATTTCCTGTGTTGGATTTCTTTAATAGGGATGTTGTTTAACATCTACGCTTATCACATCTTTTAACTAAGGTTAATAATAGTGTAGCTTCTTTTCTCAGGGCTTGTTCAAACTCAATGATATGGAAAGCTAGTAGAGTAAAAGAAGATAAAATTTCATCTCACAAGATTATAGTTTTGCCAGTTTTGCATGCTCCCACTTCCCCACCATCAATCTAATTGCTGTTTTTGAAAAAGTAACTTGAACTCCGCCCTCTCTTAGAATGAACACATTCAAACTAACTTATGTTCATTTTTTTCCAAGGAAAAATTGTTGTTCAAAATGTAAGTTGAAACAAATTCAAATAAAATGCTAACTTACCCTGCAGTTTTCCTCTTGTTATAGGACTAATATAATTACAAATAACAAGAATCTGCCTTCAATAGCCCAGTGGGTAGGGCATTTGCCTTGCTCGCTGCCAGCCCATGCTGGCCCGGGTTCAATCCCCGGCATCCCATATGGTCCCTCGAGCACCGTAAGGAGTGATTACTGAGTGCAAAGCCAGGAGAAACCCCTGAGCATTGCTGGGTGTTGACCCAATAAAGCAAAGAAAAAAAAATCCGCCTTCAAGATAATTTATTATAAACACAATACTTTAAAACTTTTGTTTATTGTATAAACATATCCTATTCTTATTCTTTAAATTTGAGCTTTTAACTCTTTAGCCCTATAGTATAGATACATCAGAAATTTACTCCCTATGAAGCGCTTTATGATCCCAACAGTCCTAATTCCTCCAGAATGTTTTATTTCTAAACTATAAATATTGATTTTTCACTCCTTAGTGTGGAGATTCAGCTACCTCCATATTACATGCTTACTGAAGTAGAAAACTGCCTAATCAGATAGGAAAACATTTGACTTCGAATAAATCAGCACTAGGATTTCAAAGTGTGAAATTAGGCAGACAAGCACATATCCTAAGAACTTTGCTTTCTCTTGCTTCCCTGTAGAGACGTTAGTGGCTAATATGGCGGCCTCTGCCATCTGTCTAAATACTTGAGTGTGTTGTCTTGAATTAACATAGCAGAACTAGTGGGAGATCTAATTAAGATTTTATTTTTACATTTCATCACCAGATGCTCAACAATATAAATTTGTTCATAAATGTTCAGATTGATTAAGTTTTTAATCAGGAAAACAATGAGAGTTTAAAAATCAAGTCAGAACAAGAATTAAAATGACTTCAATATGTTGACTTATAGTGCTCGTGCATTTTATTTTTTCTAAAATTTTATAAGAGGAATTGCTATAGATTTTGGTAGAGAAGCATTTTCATATATACTCAGACAATGATGTTTTACATTGCCATGGTTTTGATGTTGGAAATAGTTAGAAATAGCTTACTAACCAGTTATTAAATTATTTTCCATTCTTCCATTTTGTTCCATTGTTTTCATCTTCTGAATATCTTAATTTAGTATTTTTGCATAAATCATGCACTCAACAAATTATATAAAATTCTGAATATCTTAATTTAGTATTTTGCATAAATCATGCACTCAACAAATTATATCAAATAAATGAAACCATATAGTTCCTTTGATTTCTATGATTTTCAAGAAAGAGTGAACAGAGGGAGTTGTTTGCAGTGTTGCTCACTGGCCTGAGGAAAAGTATGAATCTTTACTAGAGCAGTTTACAGCTTGAGACCTGGAAAAACTCAACCTCTTCTCTCCCTCCCCCTTCCTGCCTGTGTGTGGAGTGTGTTTGAGTGTGTTTCATTTTTTTTGTGTGTGTTTGTTTGTGTGTGTGCATTTGTGTTGCACACAACCTGTACTAAGGACTTTATCCTGGGTTTTTGCTCAGATGGTAGTGTTACCATCATTCTAGATGGTAGTGCTTTTGTATATAAAATTAGGGTTGAAGGTAGCTTGGGGACAAAATTTATGAAGCATCAATAGACAGAGTGACTGCTGGCAAGGCAGATACCTTACATGCTTTACTGTCTCTAGACTCTCAGTTTGCTTCACATAGATAGTTCTTATGTCAATAAAAATCATAAAAATGAAAAGAAACAGTATAAAAATAATGTATTATATGTTTCATATATATATGAAAAATATAATACATTATCTTTTATACAGTATATATATGTATATACATATATATATATATATATATATATATATATATATATATATATATATATACTGGTTACCAGGGATTAGATGTTGGTAGAGAGTGAGTTGCCATGCTTGGTTTTTCTCTATTTGTGGTATCAGGGGTCAAATCCAGGGCCTTACACATGGAGAACATACACTCTACTACTGAACTAGAGCCTCAAGCCTTTATCTTCTACTTGAAGGGTCCAGTGAACTATAAATAAATTTCCTGCAGGAAGTTCTGTTTATCAGTTTGTTTCTGTTTCACTTCTAAAACTAGTAAAAAACCACAGAAATTCAATTAATGCACAATGAATGGACTACCTAATAGACTTTTTGCTGTAATATATAAGCAATTTTGTTTTTTATGCATTTGCTAGTGAAGCAAAATAGTTTTATTTAAAGAATTTTAAGAAACTGTGAAGGGAGAACGGTGAATGAAACATGTTCAAGAGAACATAAGCTTCTCTGGAGCGAAAAAGTTGAAAACAGCATTTGGAGAAACTTATGTACAATATTTCCAAGCTGTCTTGACCTGGAGTTCTCTGTATACAAAAAATTTAATCTAGGTATTGTCACATGGAAATCCTTAAGTAATTACTAGTCCTTTGGCATTCTTAATATTCTTATAGAACTTTATATCCTCTTATAGTGTCTCCTTTTTCCTGGCCTTTCACCCTTCTGTGGGTATATTTCCATTTCTCTATCTCCAGAGTTCAGGTTGTTAACTCAAAAGGATGCATTCCTCATTCCTTTGGACTACTTCAAGGCTAAGAATTTTCTCATTATATTTTTTTACCAAAACCCTATTACCAGGGTCCCTCTATCTATATGTCAGCAGCATACTCTCCTAGAGACCTACGCATTGCAATCGTTAATGGATAAATACATAAGAGAAGGCTCAGCTTCCTACTGGCAAATGTATGACTCTTCCTACATAAGAGGGTGCAATTTAATGCTAACAGCACTAATGGGGTCCAGACCAATGTTTATTGGGTTTCAAAGTTGTCAGTCTTAAAAGAGAAATAAGATGGATTGTATTTAAAAAAAATCTGGCCCCTGCAGGAGAAAATGAAAAGATTTCCTTCCCAAGGAATGCAAAAACAGCTTTTAACATGAGTTGGTAGAAATTATAGATAATTTCAATTTTATGTGACAGATTATTCCCAGTGTTCATAGAAAAATATTGTAGTTTGTCACTCAAAATAGTTGTTGATTGGATTAGAATAGCTATTTAACAGTAAATATATTTGTTAAAAGTAAAATTTTTACATTTTTGCATTATTTTTCTTAATTATTTATGTCTATAATTTTCCTAATAAATATATTTGATCAGGATCACTCTGGGCAGTGCTTGCCTCCAACTTGGGTACCAGTAAGTGAACCCAGATAGCTTTATGCAGGGCAAGCACCCTACCTACAGTACTGTCTCTCTGAACCAAGCTTTTTTATTCTTAATCATCTGTATCTACAAATTTGACTTAATATTATAATACATTTGCTTACATTTCAAAGCCATGTGTATAAACCAATTATTATTTATAAATATCTCTTGAAAAATAACACTTAATTATAAAATTGTATATACAAATGCACTTATAGGAAAATAAAGACAGAAAAGAATAAAAAAGAATAAGAATAGACAGTATTAGATAGATGAAAGAAAAGACAGGAAGAAACAATGCTGACCAAGAAAATCTATTAGTATATTTAATTTTAGTTTATGTTTGCAATGAAAACAACTACTATCTTGTGAAATGTTTGTAATTTCCAGAATGTACTTTAAGCATATCCTTCTCAATAAAATAAAATATGACAATGATTTTTATATCTGATGAAAACTATCTTAGGTACTGACTTAGTATTTTCCATAAATACCAAGTATAGTGAAACACAGAAGTCCACAGTTGTAGCGGCCCCTTTAGTACATCAATCATGCTGTTATAAAGAAAAGTCTTGGCCAGTTAGAGTCAATGTCTTTACTCCAACCTATTCTAATCTGAATGCAGTCTCTCTTTCACTGAGATTTTGTTTCACTTCAACCCCAACCAGGGTATGCTTCAACATTTATCATATTGTTAACACATTCATCTTGTAATAAAGATTCTGTAAAACACATGCTCCTTAGAACATATTTTCCCGATTATAATTTTTCTTTCTCAGACAGGAAGCATGAAAATTTGCAAGCATCTCTTATTTGGAAACAACTTATAATTAACTATAAGCTCATGACTTCTTTCTGAAAAGTAGTGGTTGTAAGCATTCTTATAACCATCCAGTAATATATTACAGTATTTTTGGTGTGTGCTTGAAGCTAGAAAGACTGAAGAGTAGAAACATAATTCAGCATTCACAATATTTATCTGAAATTTGTAAAACTATGAAGTTGGATTTTATTAGATTTACTGTCCTCTAATAAAATCATATGAGAGGTGAGAGCAATTTATAAGTCTAACAAACAAAATATCTTTGTTTGAATAACTACTTTTACAAATAAGTCTTGTTCTCCAACTTGATCAAAGCTTGATTACTCTGTACTATTAGTTGAACTATAAAATCATGTCCAGCCAGTACTTCCTATTCAGAACTATTGTGAAAATATTTTTTTTTGGCTTTTTGTGTCACACCTAGTGATGCTCAGGGGTAACTCCTGGTTCTGCATTCAGGCATTACTCCTTGCAGTGCTTAGGGCACCAGATGGGATTACGGAGACACTACCCCTTCAGCCGTGTCTTACAAATGCTTTATCCACTGTACTATCACTCTGTTTCCAATTTGTGAAAGTGTTTTAAGACTTAATTTCCTAGATAACTTAGTTTTATTAAAAAATCAGATATGACATTCAGATAGAATATTTATTTGGATTCTTTGTAGAGTTCCACTTCAAGTAATTTGTAATTATTTTTCCAATTTTAGTTGAAAGGATATAGAAACAATGTTCAGGTTAACTGCTACAGTAGGTAACCTGAAAAATGAGACCTATTTAATAGAAAGAGCTAATTGCAATCAATTCATAGCAGGCAGTGAATTATTTATTTTACCACATATGCTTGGTTTATCTATTTCCCAGAGTAAAATTATTTCAGGATAATAAACTACAATTTATCCTTGAATATCATGGTTTTAAACTATACAGATTCAGTTATATAAGTTTATTTTTATAAACAGAAGACTTAGCTTATGACATTAATAAATATAGTATAATAATATAAACATGTCTTTGTTAAAATAATTTTGGGGGGGTGCACATCTCATAGTACTTAGGCACCTATTCTTGTCTTTGTGCTCAGGAGTACCCCCTGGCCGTGCTGGAAAGCCATATGCAGTCAGAGAATTTGTTTTGTTTTGTTTGGGATCACACCCAGTGAAGCAATGTTCAGGCTTATTCCTGGCTCTGTGCTTAGGGATCACTACTGGCAGTGAGCAGTAAGGTGCAGGGGATTAAACTGAGTTTGGCTATGTGCTATGCAAGCACCACCTTAATCCTTATACTATCTCTCTGGCATGGTACCAGGAACTTGAAATGGAGTTGACCACAAGCAAGGCAATTGCTTTACCACCAGTACTATGTTTTCAGCTTGTCTTCCTTAAAAATTTATTAATAAAGTTTTTTTATATCTACCTTATATTATTGAAAAATAAGGTAGATATAATTAAAATATAATTAGGTATATTTAAAAATATAATGAGGTAGATATATCTAAAAATATAAAAACAAGGTAGATATGACACCCTCGAGGTGTTGCAAGTATGGCTGCAGTGCCTGTCTGAGTTGACAGGTGGCAGACAGGAGACAGACTTGTCCACACCCAGGGTTCTGCCCTGTGGGCCCTGGTTGGTTCATGGTCTGACATAGAAAAGACTGGGCCCCCTGGAATGAACCCATTGCAGTGGAAGAGCCTGGCAAACTACTAGTGGTGTATTCAATATGCCAAAAACAATAATGATCCTCATTCCCAATAAATGCATACATTACTGGAGCCCACTCAAGCAAATTGATGACCAATGGGAAGACAGTGATACAAGTGATATTTTATTGAAAGAAAATAGCCTATGTTACATACATACATATCTACATATAACATATAAAATATGTATCAGTCATGACCTCTTCTTTCTAGTTTCAGCTTCCGGGTAGCTCAATTCAGGTAGAATCAGAAGTTGCATCTGGAATCTTGACTATTTGGGGTTGGTATCCCTAGCACCCATGTTGTTCAAGGGTGAGTATAGATAGAATGGAAAGATTTTGTCCCTAATCATTCAGATCACTCAACGTGTGACTGGAAAGCAAAGAGTAACAGGGTCTAAAGAACCATATTTTTTTTTTAAATCATGGGGTGGTAGAGAAATTATTTAGTGAATTTAAAACCTGAATAAAGGTGTGGTGAGATGATATAAAAATAAAATATTTACCTATCATTGATCACAAGAATTTAAGTATATTAGCATTTAGTCATTGTGCTTTTTTAAAATTTTTCTTTGTTTTGGCTTCTTTATTTTGGCCATTAATCTTAAATTCTCATTTCAGTTGATCAAATATTATGTTTGGTACCCTTCCTTCATTGACTCGACTCTCCCACACTCCAGTTGCCTCCAACCATGGGGAATGCTCACCAAGCCCATTCCTAATGCACCCCTACTCCAACTTCCAACACTGATTAGAAATTTTACTTCCTACTGAAAAGACAAAGGACACATAAGTCCTGGAAAATTTTTTGATTTCAGTACTATAGATACTTTGTACTAGATAATTGTGATTATTAAGCTTTTCTCTGTGTTTTATAGGATATTTAATTACACCTCAGTGAGTAGAGTTGCATTTCCACTATTTGTAGCAAAAAATATCTACAGACATTTTCAATTGTCCCTAGTAGTCCAATCAGACCATTCCCTTCATAGAGCCCTTAACTACTAGAAGTAGGAAGTATGTGAACTAGAACTGCCAAGAGATATGTGTAAAGAGGGAAGTAAAGTGGATTGAGACTAACTCCTTATTTCAAGGTTTGGGTACCTCATTTAGTTCATGAATTAATGAAGTTAATGATAGGGACCTTTATTTAAGTTCCTTTTATTTTCAATGAAAGTGGTGGACTAATATGCCAATATCAGAGCCTCTACTCTCTTCCTTAGATCTTTAACACTTCATTCTTTTTTCACAGACTGTGGAGGGAAAATAAAGAAACATTTTGTGATCAACCCAGACAAGATCTAAAACTTGTATACTAGATAAAAGTTAACAGGCTACATGGAGTTTATTATGATTACAAAATGTTATTCTTACTATGAATTTCCATATACAGTTTGTTGTTATACAAATAAAAGCAGCTTAGTATATTCTTTGGGGGGGATGAAGAAATAACTCAAGTGGTAGTATACATGCACTCCTTGTGTGAGGCTCTAGTACAATCCCAGGCTACAGTTTCCTACCTGAGCTTAAAATGAGCTTAGTGCTTCCCCAAGCACCAAAATAGGGGGTTAAGGGGGTATGAAGAAAAAGAAATGACTTATTTGTAAATCTTTTTTTTTTGAGTTTTGGTTCTACAGTGTTCCAACACCCATCCCTCCACCCAAACCCATCTCCCATCCACCAATGTCCCCACCTCCCTCCCTCTCCCCCCACCTCAACTACTTGGCGGGTTCTGTATGTCATTACTCTCCTCTTTATCTCTCCCCCCGCCAAATTTTTCTGCACATCGTGGAATGCAGTGCATTAAAGGACATTACTGTTTCCACTATTTTAATGGACCACGCGGCGCGAAGCGGCTGCACAACCTGGGCTCAAACTGGTTTTGCTCTGTTAATCTGGTAGTGCAGTAGTATCCCAGTGTCCAGACAGCCGAAGGTGGTGGCTACTGTGATGGGCAGTCTCATCCGGCTGCTTCCGGACTCCCCAGAGGTGATGGGCCCACACCCAAAACCCGCTTTGTCCTCCCAGGGGCCCAATAGTCAGCTGGGCCCGGGCGAGCCGAAGTTCCAGCTTCCCCAGCCGCTTGTGAGGCTCTTCATGCTATGGCTGGTGGCCCCAGGGCAGCTCCTGGGCAGGGCCACCAGACTAGACAAAATGGAGGGAGAAATGGCCGACCCCTGACTCCATCCGGACGGATTCCCAGTGATTCCTGCTTCTGGGAGCTGCCTACCTGGGCTCGAACTGGTTTTGCTCTGTTAATCTGGTCGTGAGGTAGTGTCCCAGTGTCCGGACAGCGAAGGTGGTGGCTAGTGTGGTGGGCGAGTCTCATCCGGCTGCTTCTGGGAACCCCCCAGAGGTGATGGGCCCACTCCCCAAAACCCATCTGTCCTCCTGGGGGCCTCATAGTCAGCTGGGCCCGGGGCAAGCCTCTGGGGGGTCCCGAAGCAGCTGGATGAGACTCGCCACCGCACTAGTCACCACCTTTGCTGTCCGGACACTGGGATACTACTTCACGACCAGATTAACAGAGCAAAACCATTTTGAGTCCAGGTAGGTGGCTCCCAGAAGCGGGAATCACTGGGAATTCATCAGATGGAGTCAGGGGTCGGCCATTCACCCTCCATTTTGTCCAGCCTGGTGGCCCCACCCAGGAGCTGCCCTGGGGCCACCAGCCATAGCATGAAGAGCCTCACAAGCGGCTGGGGAAACTTATTTAAAAATCTTAACAGTTTCAAGAATTTGGCAAAATAATATTTTACTGGAATGAAAACTGAAACCACAATATAAACATGAAGAGTCAAGGAAACTACCTAAAGCTCTTTCTTCGAAAGCTGCTTTTTCATTTCAGCATATAGTATACTATCATGTAAGATAAAAACAGTGTTTCTCCACAGAAAATTACCCACAGTATGGTTTGTAAAATTCTGGAGGTTACAATTATCTCTGAAAGCTTGTATCCATGCTTCCGTTCTAGGTATTTATAGTCCTTGGTTTATAAATTACTGACAATAAATTACAGATACAAGACTGAGGGTTTTTTTTTTTTCTGACACCAGAAACCTAAGCAAGATCAAGCGATGTCAAGTGATGTCAAGATCACTTGACATCCTGTTATTCATCAATTTGCTTGAGTGGGTGCCAGTAACATTTCCATTTGTCCCTGTCACGTGCCAGTGTAGCCCAATGGCATCTTCTTATTCCAGTAATATGAAAAACAGATGGGGGCAGAGCTGCTGCCAGCTATCCCTGTTGCGCCCCCAGTGCTCCACTGACTAGGAGGTGTCTGGGAGGGAGGGCCGGCTTCTGGCCTGGACCCGCCATCCCAATAGAACCTCGGAATAATCCACATGAACCCCCGCACCATGTTCACAGCCTTTTTCATCATCCGGGCTCCATAGATCGTCAGAGCTCCACCCAAAAAGAGAAAGCCCATCTCAAACCTAAGAACAGAAGTACTTAATATGCTCTGAAGAGCAGTTTAGATGCTAAAATCCCATGGCTCACTAAATATTTTGGGTTAATTTTCACTGAAATGTAGTCAAAAAGCATTTAGTTAGGCTTTTCGCCACCTCTGTGTTCTTTCTTGAGAAGTTTTCTCTCTGCTTTATCCACTCCAGGAGAAGCATGCCTTCTTTTTCAGTTTTCAGGTCTTATTTCTCTCTCTCTTCCCTTTGTCCTTCAAACTTTCTTTCAAAATTATTTTGTTTACAAAAAAGAGCTTTTATAATTTACTTACTGTTTTCCATTAAAACTCTAAAAGTTAAATTGCTGTCATGATGGAAAACTATTATCTTTAAAATCAAGTTAATTGAAAAATAACTTACTGAGCTAAAATTGAGTAGATGCTAGGGCTTTGTTTTCATAATTTTAACTTATCTCAGTCACGGTTTTGCTTTTTTAATAATATAACATTGGGTTGTTATTTTGAGGCCCTTTATATGTTCTAAAACTCCGCAACTTATATTGATTCCTCTAAATCTAAATAAAATAAGACAAGTAAATAATTTTAAAAAATGAGAATAGTTACAACAATTTCCACAGTGGCATATTTTCAGGAAGTGATTCAAAAGCTAGTATGGTTGAATTGCTAAATGAATGAATTTGCAAAAGTGGGCGATAATTAAGTTGTTATGTTCAACCGTTATTAATTATTAATGACTTCTCCAGGACTTTTGAATCGGAAGAACTTTTCTCCGAGGGAGGTTCTGATGGGGTTGTCGGGATGATGAATCATCTTACCACTAAGGTGGTCTTCCCCAGCTCCAAGGTTCTCATAGGCACTACCAGGACATTTAACTGTGGTTGCCTGTTATACGTGGCTTTTAACTTAGAGAAAAAAAAGAAAAGAAACTTTCAATATTGATATCATAACTCTTTATTATGCACAACTAAAAGTTTCTTCTCTAAAGAAAAGTGCTTGATGTTAAAAAAATAATAATAATGCATTCAGCCCAAATCCCATTCATCTGAATGCGCTCACAATTTGTGTGGCTTTAATTCTGGCCGCACACAGGCCAGACCAAAGATCAGAAATGCATCTGGGCAGCAGAAGCCCGTCACTACAGTCTCCTCTATTCCCTTTTGTTGTCTGTTTTTGTAACATATGTTTGGCACCAGAGACACAAACAAGGATAAAATGGTTTCTCCTTTCCCATCTGGTTCTCTGCCAGAGATACAAGGAATGACCAAAGCATCAGATTTCAATGTTCCGACTGCTGAAAAACCCAAGTTTCTTATTCTCTATCCATCACCGACCTTTTCACCAAATATTTTTCCACTAGTGCAAAACAAACAATGTAAGTCCTATAAGATAGTGGATTGTTTCTGCTTACAACCATTCCAATTATGATAATTAAGACTCTATTTGTAGGTTTGTACTTTTTTATGCTTTATCTCATAGGAATGTAGAAGGGTTAGTTATATTATTTTGAATTCTTGAAAAGTAATATTTTTTTTTCTTGTGTGTGAATGAGTTCTGGTCCAAAAAGTATACTAGCTCATAATACATTTTTATTTTGGTGAAAAGAAAAGATTGGAATAGAACTCCACGTTACACTAAAGTAGGAAAGGAGAGAAACTGAGAGACTAAGAGAATGGGAGACTGGGAGATAGAGAGAATTCTTAAATTAATACAAAATGCTTATTGTTAAACTTCATCTTTAGTGCATAAGTTTCTACATTGTGTAACAATGAAAACAATTCCATGAAAGTATGCCTCAAGACTATTTAACCCTGCAAGAGCTTTCAGAGGGTGGCAGACACCACAAAATGGGGGTGAGATTACTTCAATTGTTTACTTTGTAGAGTAATCATAAATTGCGTGTTTTAATATCAGAAATTGACAAAAACCTACTTAAACACTAACATATAAAGTGATGCACTCTAGATGCATGGTTGGGAATTAGGAAAAGCTAAAAGTTTGACCTAAAGTGTTTCAAGCATTAAAAACAGACTAATAGAAATAAGCAAATAAACTGTGTTTCGATCACCTCAATTCAAAACTCATTTTAGTTTGGGCCAGGAGAATGACTCAAAGGCTGAAGTGAATGTTTTTTTTTTTTTTTTTAATGAATGCAGCATAGTCCTCTGTGACCCCTTGAACTTCACCAGGAGGAGTTCCCTAGTACTGTAGCATGTTCCCAAAAAACTATAATTTTGTTTCATTTACTGTAGCTATCTCCCTCTTCTTTAATTGTCAGATATTAATAGAAACAAATTCTCATGTTGAATGTACCAGTCTAAAATAATTGTTTTTTTTTAGATAGGGCAATATACACCATGATGCTCAGGGATAAAGCTGGCTCTCCACTTGGGGATCACTCCTTAAAGGACTCAGGGAACTATATGTGGTGCTGGGACTGGAACCCAGGTTGGCCACATGCAAGGCAAGCACCTTTACCAAGTACTTTTCTCTGGCCAAATAGCACTTCACTTCTTGTGTCACTTGTCTTCCCATTGTTCATCGATTTGCTCAAGTGGGCACCAGTAATGCCTCCATTCATTGGGAATGAGGTCCATTATTGTTACTGTTTTTCACATATTGAACACACCACAGTTAGCTTGCCAGGCTCTGCATGGCTCTGGGCTCATCCCAGGAGGAACCATCTATTTCTATGTTAGGCCATCAACCATCCAGGGGCCCAAGGGGCAGAGCCCTGGGTGTAGACAAGCCTGTCTCCCTGTCTGCCACCTGCCAATGCAGCTGGGCACTCTGCCACACCTAGAGTGAGGACTCTTGGATTATTTATCTTAATATCAATACAGCAGAAGTCAAAGTTCCATGTGTGCCAAATGCATTAAATAATATTTGCTTACTTATTATCAATCAAAAGACACTGCTTATTCATTTATACAACAGTACTCTTAACAGCAACTGTAATTTTAAAAATCATATAATTATTTTATATTCTTCATGCTTTTCAAATAACTTTCATGTTCAGCTTGTGCATAGCACTGTCAAATAAGATACTCATTAGTTATTGTTTATCTTAAATATTTGTTCATTTTACAAATGGGTTGTTTCAAACCCAATACATCAAGATCCTTCGTGAGCTGTATTATGGATTCACCACCAGGATCTCACCATTCTACAAAGAAGTGATCATTGATGTCAAAAGAGGGGTTCGACAGGGTGATACCATCTCACCAAAACTCTTCAGTGCCACCCTCGAGAACATCATGAGACAATTAGAATGGGAAGGAATGGGAGTGAAGATAGATGGTCGGCAACTACACCACCTCCCGCTTCGCTGATGACATCGTTCTAATAACACCCAAACATTAGCCAAGTGGCACAAATGCTGGCTGACTTTTGACCGAGAATGTGGAAAGGTAGGTCTATAGCTGAATCTGAAGAAAACTATGTTCATGAGAAATGAACTAGTTCCTGAGGCCCCATTCACTCTCAATGGAACAAACATCTCTGAATGCAGCAGTTATGTGTACCTAGGTCGAGAAGTCAACATGATGAACGACCTAAAACCTGAGCTGCGTAGGAGGAAGAGAGCGGCATGGAATGCCTTCAAAGGCATCGAAGAAATAGCTAAAAGGACAAAGAACCTCCAGCTCCGGGCACATCTCTTCGACTCCACCGCTTCTCCCTGCATTAACATAAGCCTCAGAGACCTGGGCCCTACGAAAAGCAGGATGAGAATGCTATTCGGTCTCCCAGAGAGGCATCGAAAGAGCTATGCTTGAATATCACGTCTC
>JAJIBD010023546.1:0-22624 GCA_021461705.1 Cryptotis parvus | reverse complement strand
GATAGAATAACGAGACACGGACGGCCGGTGATGCAGTTTGAGTATCTTCCACTGCAGAGAGGTCGCTGAGCATCTCAGAAGTGATCTCTGAGCATAGCCAGCTGTGAAAAATCCTAAACACAAAAAAATAAGAGACAAATTACTGCTAATAATAACAGGAAACTGAAAAACCAATAAACAGAGCTTTTTGCTGCGGAAACCAGCTACAGCTATATTTTTGTTCTCCTGCAATCCCCTGTCTTTTTGCCCTTCATACAAAACCATCATTGTTTTCTGACTTGGTGTTTGCTGCAACCAATGTCTTTCTGGGGGGGGTGGGGTGAGGGGTTGGCTTTAGGCCGACCATAAAGGTGCTTTCAAGGCTTACTCTGGCTCTGCTATGCTCAGATGGGTGATCACTTCTGGCTTGGTGCTCGGGACCTCACCGGCCTTTTGGGGTTGGACACTATGTTGATACATGCAAGGCAAGTGTCCGACTTGCTATACAATCTCCCAGGACCAGAGCCCAGCTGCTTTAGGGATTCTGGAGATGGAATTTCAAAGGCATTGGGCTGAGCTGCTACCGGCTCTCCCTGTGGCTCGCCACTCATGAGGCGCGGGGAGGATGGCGGGGTTCTGGCCCTGGCCTACCACTCCAGCAGGGCGCCTCACAAGCCAAATGACCCACTCCAAGGGCATCATTTTCCACATCCAGACTGCCTCTCATCAGAACTCCACCCGGCAGAAGGGGAAGCCTATCGCGCTAGGCGCGAGTTCAGTCAATAAATGTTTGGAGATCAAGAGGTTGACTAAAGTATTTACCACCCGCATGGCGAAGCCTGGCAAAAACTACCCATGTCTTATTTGATATATCAAATACCAGTAACAATTATGAGCCTTATTCCCATGACCTGTTGGAATGGTTTGAGGCTGCTTTTATATTCCTGGAACAAGCTGATTCCCATGGACTCTGCTAGCATGAGACTGGACGCCTGGAGATATTACTGGTGCCCGCTCCGAAGCACATCGATGATGAACGGGAGGACGGTGGTACGGTGATACAGTGGAGATGGAAACAATATCTCTCCCTCTGGGGAAAAGGAGCGGGTGTTACTTTGCTGGGCTTGGGTCCTCTAAACTCTGGGTCCTTCTGAAACACCACTCTCTGTATGCATGTCTCCTGCACATTCCTTTAGGGACCCGGGGTTTCCGCTGTAGACATATGTAATTAATTTAGTCTCTCCGGACCAAACAACCACACGTCTTTCCCTGCACCCAGCACCCCCGCCCCCTCGACCATGCCACCTCACTCCAAGCTTACAAAGGAGGTTAAAGCCCACGCCCATCTACCTCTGCTCCCTTGGCTGTTGGTCTCGCTCTCTATCCTTGGCTGTATGGTCCTCACTCTATCCTTGGCTGTATGGTCTCGCTCTATCCTTAGGCTCATGGTCTACCGCTCTATCTAACTTGGCTGTATGGTCACAAGCTCCATCCTTGAAAGCTGTTCAGGGTCTCGCTCTATCCTTGAAAGCTGTATGGTCTACTCTCCTATCCTTGGCTGTATGGTCAGCGCTCCTATCCTTGGCTTAGCGGTCGGCTCTATCCTTAGCTGTATGGTCTCCACTTATCCCCTTAGCTGTATGGGTCTCACTCCAATCCTTGGCTCATCCATGGTCTCACTCTATCCTTGGCTGTATGGTTACTCGCTCTATCCCTTGGCTGTATGGTCTCGCTCTGAGCCTTGGCTCTGCGGTCTCACTCATCTATCCTTGGCTGTATGGTCTCGCTCCATCAGGGGGCTCTGTCTTTATTTTGAGCACTTACGTCATAAGCAGTCAGAAGTGAAAAGAAGCTTCCGGGGTTTGGAAGGATACAGCACAGCTCTCTTCTCATCAAGGAATTTCTGAGGCTGTAAAGACGTTCCGCGGGGTCCCGACGGTGCCGAAAGCGAGTTCCCCTTCTATGGACCGGTGAGGGAATGGATGAACACTCAGGAATCCGTTACAGTTTTTAAAGGCTTTTACTTATCTACGGGTTCGACGCCTGTAAAATCAACAAAGGGAAAAACCCAATGCTTGGGATTTCAGGCTAGAACCCCGTACGTGTGGGTAAGATGGCGACCACCACGTGTAAAACTTCAAGGGAATAAGCGCTCACAGGGCGAGATCCCACCGGGGAAGAGGGAGCCAGGACGAGGAACCGGCTAGTTTATACCCCTCACTCGGAGCCTTCACTCCCATTGTTATGGAAAGCAGGGGAGGGTCCAATGCACCCTTCAGGTAACCCGCTTCCTGCATCTCACCTAGGTTCTTTACTGTGCTAATGTTTTGAGCCGGAAGGCTTGTGAAATGTAGAGAAGGGGGTTTCTGAGATGGATGTCATCAGCACCAAAGATCAACACCAATGCCAGTTAAATATTTCTCCAAGCCTTCACAAAGGTCCTCACTCTATTCATTGTGGTTTTATATTTTATCGGGAGCCATGCTTGTTTGTTTGGAAGCAAACAGCATTTCTCTCTGGATCACATACTACGTGTCCCTACGTTATTAGGCTAATATGCTGGTAAGATCTAGCTAATCCCACGATGATTGTGATAGCATGGGGAGATATTTATACCAGCTGATTCTGACATCACATGATCGGATAAACTACCACGTTTTAGACTACCCCTTATCTAGAGTGATTTGCTGGGGAGGCAATCAGAGCAGATGCAGTGGCCCTTGGGGTCCCTGACACTAGGTATCTCTCTTTTCTGAGCTGAGTTAGAGGAGCTGCTCCCCACTCTGAGAGTGATTCAACAGGAGGACTGGAGCAGCCCTCATACTTACTTATAGACCTAGAAAGATGAGCACAGCACTTTTTACCCTTTTTAGCTTTGGAACAATGCTGATGCCAGACAAAAAGATGATTACTTGCTTTTGGTTTCTCCACCTTCATCATCATCAACTAGGTAGTAATTTCTATAAATGAGAGCTGGGATCCCAATATTACACAGTCAAATATATAAAATGATTTTGCTGGGTTAAGTCATGAGTAGTAAACTAACAAAACGAGGCCACTTCCCGCTTTAGTTTACCATTTTTTGGCATCACTTATCAAAGGAATCTTGCCCACTTAGGAAATAAAATAAAGTCTAGCTTTAACGGTTCCCCAAATGAGGAAATGCACTCCTAATTTTGGTTTAGCTTTCTAAGACGAATATTTCAAGGGAGGGAGGAAGGGGACCATTGGTAGCGAGGAAATGGACACTTCTGGAGATTGCTGGGTACCGGAACATGTGCGACCCGGGAGACCTCAACTTGAACAAGCGTTGTAATTGGCACATATCACGGTGGTATAATAAAATTTTTTTAAAAATAAAAATAAAATGATAAGGATATCTCAAGATTTATTTCAGTTATTTAGACTTGATACACTAGAAAATGAACTTCTCAAAAAAATTAAAAAGCTAAAGGGGTAGGTAAGAGAAGAAGGACCAGTTTGTCGATGATAGTTGATGACACGAGACTAGGGTTGAGTATTGAAAAACTGAATAGGTCCAAGGGATATACAGATAACCCTTCGAGTGTAAGGGAGAGAGAGAGAGAGAGAGAGAAGAGGGAGAGAGCACACACTTTTACCATGGAGCAGGTTGGGGGTCGAGGAAGGAAAAAGGCACGTTGAGTGTTGGAAATATGCACTGATTGAAGAGGCAGGTATTGGAACACTGCATGTTTCGAAACTTGTTCATGAGACAACTTCCATAATAGGCCCATCACTTGACTATTCCAAATCACTATCACTATCACTATCTTCCCGTTCATCATCTAGTGGCTGAGGCGTGCACAGTAGTATCTTCGTATGTCCTCTCATGCTAGTAGAGGCAAGGGCATCTGCTTTTCGAGGAACATAAAGAGCCTCAAACCATTATATTAGGTCATGGGAATTACCTAATATATAATTAATGATGTAATTATATTGGGTTTATTCCCATGACCTATAATTGTTAATGGTATTTGGTATATCAAATGCGCCACGGGCAGCTTACCATAGGCTTGCCATGCGGGTGGCATACTCTGCAGTCACCTCCCAAATATAGCATTTTTGATGAACTGCACTTAGCCTCTTGCAGCAAGCCGGGCTGTGATAGGCTCATCTGCTGGGTGGAGTTCTGACGAGAGGGAAGTCGGATGTGGAAAATGGCGGCCCTCATGGGTAGAGGGGGTCGTCTGGCTGTTACAAGGCTCTGCTGGGGTGGCAGGCCAGGGCTAGGAACCAGCCATCCCTCCCAGGTGCCTCGTGAGTGGCTGGGCACAGGGAGAGCAAGTAGCAGCTCTGCCCCATGTCTGTGAGGTCTCTGGATCAGCATACCTGGGCGGATTAAAAAAAAAAAACCTACTAAACTCAGGGGTCTTCTCAGAGTCAGGGATGGGCCACCTCACCAAGCCCGTACTATGGGAGGCCCTGGCAGCCTCACTCAGCAGTGTTGTTACCGCCCAGTGAATATTCTGGATTTTCTGGCGTGGCGGGGCATCTCCCAGCTCTGCGGTCACCATCATCCCAGTAGAGCACAGCAGATGGGCTGGGAATGTAACAGAATCAACTAAGCCCAATCAACAAAAGCATGAACACAGAAACTCAACTAGCAACAACAGCTTAGTAAACCCGCGACAAATGCTTACGGTCCCCATGGTAAGGTATAACAATTTTCACAAATGTTCTTTCGCCAAAGAATTTTTTTATAATTCCATCAGCTAGGTAGTGGTAACAATTACTATACAGTAAATTATTTTGGGGACTGTTGTAGGGGGGCAGGCTTGAGAGTGGATGGGAAAATGGGGACAGTAGTAGAGGAAGGTGACAGTGGTGGTAGAATTGGGGTTGGTGTAGGGGATGCTTGCAACAAACCATCATAAACAACTTAGCAAAGCATGGTGTTTACACACAGGTAGAAGCGAAAATAAAAATAAATTTAAGGGCTCTCTTTGTGCTTCTTACAGAAGCTGTGAGTGTTCAGTCACTAAATACTCAGCAAGCCCAGAGAACAGTATAAGGTACCACATCACGGTTCAGCCTGTTCCTGGAGTGTTTTGACCACAGAGTCTGCCCAGATGGCCACACCTCCCTGGACTCCTCACCCCAGCGGTAAGCACACTTGCCTCAGCATCTACTAGGTTTGCCCACAAAAAAGTCTGTAATCCTTCAGCTCTTTTTGCCCAAGAAGCTAACTTACCCTGATTGGCGCCAAGAACTGCTGGGAGAGGTTGGTGAGTGTCCGGCATCCCTGCAAGTCTGAGCTGCCTAAGCGCACCCTAGCTCGGTGCTTCCTCTTCCTTGGGATGTCACTAGGTTTACACAATGGCGCTGTGAATGCACCTATGGTCTTAGAGCCCAGGTTATGGACACATGTGCTGGCTGGGTATCAAATCTCACCAAATCCACTCTTCGGAAAGAAGACCCTGTGGTTTGCAGGGAACTTCTGGGAACTTGCCAGCCTTCCCTTACACTTCAGTGCTATGAGTGCAGTGTTACAGATTCACAAAGTCTCATTTCCTTCCAAATCAGACACACAATCTTCCACAATGATATATAATGTATACTCTTAAAGTCCCGCCATTTAAAGTGTTTCATTTAGCAGCTTTCAGTAATGGTTGGTACATAAGTCTGTTATTCACCACTGACTATTCATAACTAAATTCAATTATAACTACATAATTGCCAGTTTTGTTTAAACTTATTTCCATTCTCTGTATTCTAAATCTCTGATTCAGCAGAGGTAATTCCCTATTCTCACTCTTCCCTCACCTCCTGGCTACTATGAATCTATTTCCTGTTGCTAAACTTTCCTATTTTTAGACATTCTGAATAAATGGGTTCAAACTCTAGGAAACCTTTTGTGGCGGACATTGGTCATTTGGAATCTGGTTATCAAGGTTCATCAATATTGTAACAGGTGTCAGTGCTTTGTTAGTGTTTATAATGAATAATTCTGTAGTGCTTGGCTATCCTCCATCGACTATGGAGTGTTTCTAGCTTGAGGCACTATGAAGAGTAATGTTTCTGTGAGTATTGTGGGCCAGTCTCAAGAAGACAGACTTCTCCCTACGCCAGAAGGACAATATGGTGGTGCTGTGTAGACCATGCAAGGGGTTGTCCAACCTTGACTGATCATCAGTGTGGTACAGGGATGACGGCCGCACAACCCTGCTCAGGCTGGGATCCATTAAGCGACAAAGGCAATGCATCAGCATTTACTCAATGCAAACTCACTTTGGAATAACGTCTAGGGATTTTAGAATAATGTTCAGTGGATTTTTAAGTAAAGGTGCTTTTTCCCATTGATCACTAGCGGGGGCTACAGCAATGCCTATGTTCTTTGCTGTCAGATTCATGAGAGAAACTCCAAGAAAATGGTCCTGTGATTATAATTTTTGCATTACTTCTCTGTTAACTTTTCTTGATTTATTTTCTATGTTTTAAGTAGCTCTAAGGTTAAGCACCACATTTTATCTTTTAAATACTAATATATAATTGGCATGCATACTTTATTACTCATTTAAATATCTAGCATTATGATTTGATCTGTATATCTTGTGAAATGTCTGCCACAAATTTAGCAAGCATCCATCACTACAAGTAGTTGTGTTCTTTTACTATTGCAATGAAAACATATAGGCTACACCCTTACAACCTTCAAATGCGCAATATGACATTGCTGACCATAGCCACTATACTATATATTACAATCCCAGGTGTTTTCCATCTTGTAGCTAGAACCATTTCTTATTTCTCAAAAATGAATCTAGCTTCCTATTAATATAATGAGCTAAAAAATCATTACTCTTAAAAATGGGAAAGAAGTGTCACTGATGTCCCATAAAACCGTACAGTTGTGTTGAATGCAAATATTAGTTTTTCTAAATTTTGTGGTGCAAAATGAAATATACTACCATCAAAATCTAAGTGGTACTTTACCCTGTCCATGGCTGATCCCTGTTCAATACCTGGCACCAACATATGGTCGGTAGCACCACCAGAGGTGAATCTCGAGAACTGGAACATGCCAGCTGTGGCCCAAATGACCTCCATCCCAAAGTAATACAATGAAATCACTTTGTTAGAGAAACTAAATCCATTCTCTGGATGAAGTGCAAACTCTGGGGATTCCTGGACTGCGGGGAAGGAAAGCCAAAACAAGGCACTCTCAGTATGTCAGTCGGGCCATGGAGTGGAGCTGGATCCGTCTGCAACAAGACTGTCAGGAGCACAGTTTTTTTTTATTTGATCATGTAACTCATGATTTTAACTCACTCATTTCATAATCAGAGGAAAGGAGAGGACTGAAGGGGGTGAATACAAAGGGGGAAAAATACTTAAATATTTTAAAAACAAAGGCAAAAACAAGAAAATGCAGAGCAGGGAAGTGTGTCTGTTGGCATCAGGAAGCAAGGCTGGCAGTGTGGTAGCTGGTAAGGGAATGCGACACCGAACCCTACGCCGGCACTATGGGCTGGGAACTTGACAACCAGCATTACCACTGGGAACCCGACACTGAACCCCACGGCCAGCACTACCAGCTGGGAACCTGACCCTGAATCCTGGCCGCCAGCACTACTGGCTGGGAACCCGGCACTGAATCCTAACAGCCAGCACTAACGGCTGGGAACCGACCCTGAATCCGACAGCCAGCACTACCAGCTGGAAGCCCAACCCTGGAACTGACGGCTGGCAATACCAGCTGGGAGCCCAACACTGAAACCGACAAGCCTCTCTACCAGCTTGGGTGCCCTCACTTTCTCCAACTCCGCTTTTACACTGGGGTCTCATGCACTTATAGTTCTTGGCCCTGGAAATCCTCAGGTCTGAGCTGACTTGAAAGAAGTGAAGGAAAAATTAGGATTCTATTTTCTCAGTTTTGTCTGTCAGGGTGGGAAACCTATTAAGCTGCCAAGTGGCATCTGGATGAGCATGACATCACTATGGGCCATATCACTGAGCCATACGACTGTGGACAGTTCTTGAAAACAAACATGCCTGTCTGGTCACGGACCAGGGTCTGGAACCACATGATTTCTTGGCTCTTACAATGCCCACAGCTGATGTTTCCCCACCCCAATCTAAAAGAACTTTCATACATTTTTCAACATGAAGAGTAGAGGCATGTAGCACTTAAACGAGACAATACTACTGGCAAAGCTCCAACATTTCGAATGAGCGGCCATACTGACATGGTGATAGCAAAGATGGGAGATGGAAATGGAATTCTATCACGACGAAGCCACAGACTAAATATTTCCAAAACATGGAGCAGTCCTCTAAAAGGTGTGATGTGGCTAAATGGTGACATCTTCACACATCTCAGAGGAGAAGAAAAATCATTTCACTTAACCATATAAGACTAAGAGCAAGTAAACAAGAAGATGCTGATTTCATAGCAAGTATAATGGTATGGAGAGTTTTGATGCCATGTAACATGTTACGTGAAAATGCAATCATGCCTGCATTATTTGGTGTGGCCCTCAAAATAAAAAAACTTCATGAGGAAGAAGGTGTGTGCTAATATTTCTGAATTGAACAGTATCACAGGGGCCAGCTGCGATAATACTGTTGTTGCTGTACCCCAATTCCTTTCTTACTCTTACAATATCATCACAGGGACAGTAAGCCCATTTTTTCTTACTCTTCTCAATCAGGAAATTCCTGCCTATACAGTGATGAATATATCTTAATGTATTTCTGTATATCAATATTTTTATTATGTTATTTCTTAAGATGACAACTCCAACTAATAACCAGTGCTGGAAGAAAGCACCAGAACCAACCATATTTTTTCTTTTCTTGACACACTTACAGACATATATTTTTATGTTTATAACAGAAGTTAGTAAAGAAACAGACCTGGCTTATTATTTCGGATTGATTGCAGAAACAGCTACTACCCTTTCTGATGAGGTAGAGTTCATACATGTATTAATGAAGCAGGAGCTCTGATAAATGACTTCAGGAAAAATAACACATTCCCATTGCTTTTCTCTTTTTTCCTTAGTAGGTGTGTTAGGAAATGAAACGTATAAGGGTTGGCCTTCTAGAGATAGAAGTGATCAATCACAGAAGTGGTGGTGTGTGCCAATGTTTAATACTCCTCTGGGTCTCACACATTTTTAGTTGTGTGTTCTTAATAAAAGTGGACAGCTCTTTTTCTTATCATCTTGCTGCATCTGCTTCAGCTGCAGAGTAACATATATCCCTGTTCTCTTACTTTTCATTCATTCATCCTATTTATCACACTTCATTTTTTTAAAGAGCCAGGTTTGGCCAGTTTCTCATTATTAAACATGGTGGGCAAGAATTTTTCATGTGTGTTGCAGAGGTGAACACCTATCTCAAGATCACTGTCTTCACTGTATCACTGTCCTCCCTAGTTCATCAATTTGCTCGAGCAGACACCAGTAACATCTCCATACATCCTGTCCCAAGCAAGGGTAGCCCAAGGGCATCTGCTTGCTCCAGATGTCTCAAGATATCTGAAGAAATGAATCCATATCCCACCTTTTCACCAGCTTCCAGCAGAAAAAATTGGTCATAAATCAGTAAATCAGATCAATAAGAGCACAGTGAACCTAATTGGAATTATTTTATAATACTTTTTTTAGTGATACTTATCACTGAATCTTTACAAAACTAACTATTTGAAGAACCCTCTCAACAATTCTACCTGAAACCCTGCAACACACTTTGCTCTTGGCTCTTTGCTTTTCTTCCACTGCATCTGCCAACGTCATTTCCTGAGGAAAATAAGACACACTTTGTGCCCTTTTTTCACTGCATCCCCAGTATCTGGCCCATACTTTTGCTCAATAAATGCAAGGTGGAGTCTGAGGTTCAGGAATGAGCAGAGTCCTTTAGCATGATAGCACTTATACATTCACCTAAACTGGGTTATCACTTGGGTCCCCTGCCCCCATCTTTCACTCCCAGTTTTTCTGAGACAGTGTAGCCATCATCATTAACACCTTTGCCTTACTCTGTTTACCAGTAAGACTTTGCATCCAGTGCAGGAGAGCTGGTATAGCCAGGGAGGCACTTACCTTTCAATAATGGTCATTACAGGTCCATACCCAGTACTACACTGGGGTCCCCAAAGCACTTCAGGGGGTGATCCTGAGCAAAACCAGGTGTGGTCTTCTCTGGCCCCCAACTCACACACCGAAAAATGAAATTTGCTTCGATCTACACAGTATCTGTTGCACTTTTCTACCTCTCTCTCCACCACCATTGCCATTCACCCTGTAATGCTTTCTCCACCTCTTAACACGCCCCAGCCCCTGGAATCAGACGAATAAAGTCACATGACATCGTATTTGAAATCTCTCATGGAAGTTGCTCATGGAAGAAAATCCATAGTCCTTAGGACTGAACCACAATGCCTGGCACCCATCTGCCTTCCACCCTGACCCCCGCCTCGGGCCCCTGGTCCACCAGGCTACCACAAAGAGCTGCTCCTCTGCATTTCTTAATAGAGACAAGCTCTTTCTGACTCCTTCTGAGCCCTCTGTGGGGACCCTCTCTCCCCACTCTGCAAGACTCACTCCCATCATTGGAGGTTCCCTCAATGCCACCTGCTCTGACGGGCTCTACAGGGCCACCTGGATTCTACGGTATCTCCAGATGCTTCTTACCACCTGGTTGATTATGTCACGCGTACTTGTACCAGTTATCTGTTACTTATCTCCAGCTATCACCGCGCTATCACCACATAGGGCGGGGACTTTGCTACTTTGTTCCTGCAGAAGCGAATAAAATACCTGGCAGAGGAATTACTCCATACATAACAACTGGATAAAAACTCCAGCACTGTACTCAAAATAGCATGGGGAACAGGTGAGGAATAGATAGGAAAGAAGGAACCGAAGTTATCCTCGAATATTCAGACAGGCCAAGTTAGACTCCTTATATATGACCCCTAGGAAAGTATCAAAGGGTTGCTTTTGGATTTACTACAAAGAAAAGCCAAGTAAGGGACGAGGCCCTGAGAGAGCTGAACCATCTCAGGAGAAAATGTGCTTCCAAACAAAGGCTGCTGGGTAAAGGTACCAAAGTGGGGCTTGAAAACTACATAGGTGACAGGATTAAAATGACACATAGGACCCTGTATCACAATGCTTTATGACGTATAATGAGAAATATTGCAATTCAGGAAGAATACTTTTCACATATTATATTTACCTAAAACCTGTTAGTTTGGGACAATAGTGTGAAGTGAAGAAGATGCAAGGCTGAGCTTAAACAGGCCAAATCACCGCCCTCCTGAAGCTCATGGTACAGATGTCTGAGCATGAAGTCAACTTACTACCAGTAGGAGGCAAAGCTAGGCTGAGCCCTGTGTGCACTGTTAAAGTCAAGCGTGATTATGGGCACAGCTCTTTGTTACAGGCACAGTAACTGCTAGAACATTCTGTCACTAGCTCTGCTATTCTTTCTCCCTTGTCAAATCTAATGCTTTGGCTATCATTGTAAAATAGGGATTTATAATTCATTGTTTACACTCTGCAGCTCTTAATAAAACATATTTTTTCCACTTACTGAATCTATATATGTTCTCTTAGGTCCGAATTTCAACATATTAAATTTCCTAGTTTAAAATTATAAAATAAATATGAGGGTTCTTTATTAAAACATAAATTATAGCTAAATATTAACCATTAAGAGATGTACATTTTCTGATCTTATAATCTATGAGCACATAAACACAAATTTAGATTTAATTACTAAATCTGGTAGCACTGTGGTAGTCTCCTTTTCATACTATTAAAAATAAGGAGAGCGCTGCTCCTTCAGTAGCTGATTCTAATTCAATGAATCCTTTCATTGGAAGTGCAATCAGTCATCACTTCTATCGATGTGGGATGTCTTCTGAAGGTGTAACAAGCTACCAGCAAAGGGCTTTTTCATAACATCCTGTTTGGGGGCACTGGGTGCAAAACCATGAGGGCATCAAGCCATTTCACATTGTTGGATCACTCCATCAAGTCAGTGATGCTAGAGAGAATGATTTGTGGGCAGAATGAGGATTCTTCTACATTGGAAAACTCTAAAAAAAAACACACTAAGTCTTTATTGATCTAAACATACAAAAACATAGATATATGATTGTATGCAATGCTGTACTGAATACATTACAAACACACAATATTACGGTGCATGTGTGTCATGACACAGAGTGGCATTCCAAACATCAGGCTTTCTGAGAGCTTTATACAATGTGCCAATGTGATTTTAACGCCAAGAATTCAAATAAACGAAAATTCATATGGTTCCTCATTTAGCAGCTGAGAAATTAGATGAAAGTCTTAGTATAAAATGATCACATGCTCATAGGCAGCGCAGAATATGCTCCCAAACACTGCAGCCAGGTACTGTGGAAATCTGTGCTTAGGGCATTTTGGATCATGTGAATTAAGCCATAATTATTTAATTTTATACCTAGTTTTATGTCGGTCCTTTCTACTCCTGACCTTGAAAGGAAAATTAAGGAAGCAGTGTGTGGACTTCTATCTGCCATTCAAATTGTTTATCTTTTTGTAGCACAGTACGTTCTAGATTTTTTCAGGTGTATACAATAAAATACTAACTCCTTATTTACACACTCTCTCTTACAATGCATTTTAAGTCTTTTGACATCTTTGTTAAGGTCCTACTCGAGATTAAGTGCTTCAAATAAGAAACACCATGATTTCAAGCAAAGATTAGAAACCATGTTTTGTTCTGGAACTACTTTGACATAACTACTTGGTTTTATTAGTAAGTGCTTTGACATAGCTACTTGGTTTTATTTATATGGACTGCAACAAGACATCTTCAAATAATAGAACTGCTGGACCTGAGATAATACGAGAGTTAAGACACTATCATTGTGTCCAGCTGACCCCAGTTTGACCTCAAGTATCACATATGGCCCCCTCAAGCACAGAAATAGGAATAATCCCTGAGGACCATAGGGTTGGCCCCAATATTAGCAATAATAAAATAATGCAACAGTAAGCCACTCTTTATTAAGCATAATTTAAAGGACTTTCCCCCAGATGTGCTATCATTAAATTTGATATTGATACAGTAACTTTTCAAATGCACAGTGCAAAATCTGTGAAACTAATGATGGTAGAAGTCTCTAAACTCATGCTTCCCAATAAGAATACAAAGTTAGTTATCAATGTGAGTCATGCATAGAATTTTTTACTTTACTAGTAAGAAAAAAAGAAACAGATAAAATTAACTCTTAATATTTTATGTGTATACAAAAATATTCCATTTAAACATTTATTCAATAGAGAACACATTGAAAAGAAAATAATGCATTCTGTTTGTTCATACTAAGTTTTGAAAAATCTGGTGTGCATTTCCTGATTCCAGCACCATTCAATTTCAATTGGCCATGCATGGAGAATGACTACCTATTGCAAAAAGCTCAGCTCCGAACCAAGCTGTCACCCATATGCTGAGAAGAGGTGTAGAAAGAGCGTGGTGTTGCATGCATAGGTTACTAGGCTACCAAGATTCTCTCTTCTTTAAACACTGAATCTGGGTTTATGAAGAAAAGTCACCAGGATGATAGATTTACCGCCTTTTTGGTTAGGTTTTGTTTGAAAACTACTGGGGAAAATAATAACTTTAACAGTCATTAACATAATGAAATAAATTCATAACCCATTCTAGTAAGGTTGACTGAAACACACCATTAAAAACACAATTTAGGGGCCGGAGAGACAGTACAGTGGGTAGGGTGCTTACCTTGCATGTGACGCCCCCTCCCCGATGCAATTCCCAAATCCATACACAATTGCCTTAGTACCATCTGAAGAGGTACCTGAGCACAGAGTCAGGAGTAACTTCTGAGCACCACTGGGTATGGCCCAAAAACAAAATTTTAATTGGTTTTGATTCTATATTTTACAATACTGCTAACAATGGCTTTCCATGAACACTAACTCCAACAGCAACCCCTGAACCAAAAACACAGACCTCCAGCACTTATTTATTTTACCAGAAATGGGAAGTTCTCTTGAGATCCTATGAACCTGAAGCAATGTTAAGCAAATGGTCTAACACCTGACCAAAATCATTCAGAATTATTTCCGACCATTAACACTGTAGGGGGAATAACCACCTGGAGCAGATTCTAAACATCACCAAGGGGCCAGTTTCCCAATACTGATGGTGGCTCTCCAGCATCCCTTAGATGGCGGTAAACCTATAACCCTATTTCCTGCTGCTTGTGCCTTGAACCTCAGGGCTGTTACATGGCTGCATGACATCTCTGTTCCTCCCACCTCATAAACACTGCACACATCTATAAAGCCCCTGCCATGGTCACACTGACTTGAATGTGTCCCTGTTTCCACAAGGGATTTCATAAAATTAGTACTCTGTTCTTATACATGTCCACTTAAACTGAAGGGAAACTCCACATGGAGACAATGGTGGTGGTGGTAAGAAACTGTAGAGTCCTCAAGTACAGCCAGAAGAGAGTTGGGTCAAGATAGCCTTGATAATAGCCCCCTAATCCACACCCAGCCACAGGATCACAAATCAGGAAGAATAAAGGGAGGGAATCCCAGCAGGGGGAAACAAGAACACTGCTCACTGAGTCCTTCAGAGAGCACCTACCAAGGGGCAAATTGCAAAGACATCCTCAGAGCACAGCAGATGTAATGAGGATGAAATACAGAAAACCCACAAACAGGTGAAAAGGTACCCCAGAAGGCTTTATCAGTACCATCCAGCTCTTTGCTCTCAAGCAATGTCATTAGAGATACTGTGATGATGTTTAAGTTTTATTTTTGTTTCTGTTTGGGGGGCCACACCAAGTGGTGCTCAAGTTTTACTCCTGGCTCTTTACTAGGGATCAATCCTGGAAGTTCTCAGGGGGCCATAGAGGATGCTGTGGAGCGAAGCAAGGCCAGCAGCATGCAAGACCGCTCCCTCCTTTTTTTTTTTTCTCTTTGGGTCACACCCGGCGATGCTCAGGGGTTCCTCCTGGCTCTGCACTCAGGAATTACTCCCTGGCGGTGCTCGGGGGGACCATATGGGATGCCGGGGGATCGAGACCCGGGCGGCACAAGCCAGCCGGCTTGCAAGGCAAACGCCCTACCCGCTGGGCTATCGCTCCAGCCCCAGCCACTCCTCCTTGATGCCCAAGACCGCTCCTCCCTTCTGTCCAAGACCGCTCCTCCCTGCTGTCCAAGACCACTCCTCCCTGCTGTCCAAGAGCGGCTCCCTCCCTGCTGTCTAAAACCGTTCCTCTCTGCTGCCTAAGACCGCTCCTCCCCTGCTGTCCAAGACCACTCCTCCCTGCTGTCTAAAACCGCTCCTCCCTGCTGTTCTATTTATCTAGCCCCATGATGAGGATATTTGATGAGTTTAAAGAAATGAGGGTACTAGTTGTCAATTAAGCATAAGAATTTGTGAGAGAAAAATGAGAAAGTTACAATCAGAAGTGGCAGAACTTTAGCGTATGGTAGGTGAAATGTAAAAACTCAATGGGAGGTGTCAGCAGCAGATTAAGAGTTGAAGAAGACAGTGAGACAGAAGAGGAGATGCAGGAAGCCTCTAACAAACAAGTAAGACAGGAACACCTAAAAATCAATGGACAGCACAGCAGAGATCTCAGATTCTGATTTGAGAAAGGATCTTGAATTCTGGTCGGGGCACATGGAACAGCAACATGTCTGGCTTTCCTGAGAGATGCAAAGTGTCTATGGCAACCTGCTCATGCCCTCCTGCCAAAGGGGCCCTCTCGGGACCACTGCCCATTGCCATTTCTTTTGTCTTCTGTTCTTTAAGCAGCTCAGCACTTCCCCGTTGTTTGTAACATTCCTAGAATTCTTTGCCTTCGCTTTTGTTATCATTGTTATTGCTTTAAATGTTGTTGCAGGGGCCACACCTGGTGGCTTGTCTGGCGTAGGGCTTGACCCTGGAGTCATGCCAGAGTTGCTGGGTGGCGTCAGCATGGAGCATGGCCTGTGTTCCACCCCAGCCATGCCCCTTCTCAGAGAAACTATAACTTCCACGCAATCCTAGTTTTTTCCCTATATTTGACATGGGTTCTTTTTACAATCAAGGGGAAATAAACCATAAATCCCACCAAAAAATTTATTAATGTTAATGTCAACTCTATAATAGAAGATACGATATTTTTATATTTCAGGTCTATAAAGTGAGACAGGTTTTGAGGGCATAAATTTGTCATTTTTCTAGCTAAATCACTGACATATTCTGTACAGTTACAGCTTTGCTTTAATCCTGAAGCAAATCAAATATTTAGGGGACATCCTGCAATCACAGCGCAGGGCGAACTCAACGGTACTTGGAGGGTCTGGGGCATTCCTGCCCCAGCAGCACGGAGACGCAGCTACAGTTTCCAGAGCACATCTTTAGGGGTGTTGACACCGGGAGCTCGGGACTATTGCTAAAAGCAGACAGCATCAGCTGAAGCAATGCTGGGGATTTTGTTCTATTTCTTACTACAACTAATGACTTTGACAAAACAGGTAATTATTTCCTTCAAGGTCAGAGGTAGATCCACTGTTAGAGTAAAGTGTAAAATGTGGCTGGCTTCTGTCAAAACAGCCCAATCAGCAGCAGTGTGGGGAGGTGCAGGCTGGCGACATCTTCTCCTCTGGAACTAGCGACGGGATGTGAGAGCGGAGGGGCACAAATACCTCCAGGGCCCCAACTTCACTCTCTTCCTTCTCTTTACTCTCTCCCCTTTTCCTATTGCTCCTGTAGCCCTCAATTTTAGCTCTCGAAAAATAGAGTTAACTTCTTTCCTCTATGTGACTGTGCTATTTTATTTTAATTAACATGCTTAGTTAATATATTATACTTTATAGATCAATAATTGTATTTATTGATAATTCCACAATGAAAATCAGATTTTGTTGGTTCTTTTTTAGTAGAGGAAAAAAGCTGATAAAGAAGAGAGGGAATGTCATGAACCTCCTCAGCACTCAACAGCTTTCCAGGGAAAGGGAACTGGTGGAGCAGTGGAGCGGAAAGGATTCCTATTTAGATGTCAATCCGTTCCTCTGGACTGTCAAGCTAACATTTACTTACTTCCAAAACCAAGTCAGGGAAAAGAAACAACCCACATCTATCTTCACTGAGGGAAACAGACAAGTAAGAGGGGTGGGACAAGCCAGAACTTCTACTTTGACCTCCAAGATCACTGCATGGACTAGCAGAGAGAGTGAATGTCAAACTGGGATAGAAAGAACCGAAATACATGCATTAACTAAATGCATGGATGGAGACTCTCTTCATGTCACTGGAGCGGAGCAGTTGCCCTTGGATTACACTAGCATGTGACAGGACATATGGAGATGTTACTGGTGCCCGCTAGAGTAAATGGATGAACAACAGGAAGACAAGTGATATAAGTGAACGAAAAACTCCCCTGGGGTACTTCCCAGAACCCCCTTCCTTCACACTGGACATCTGGGGACTAAGAGAGTTGGCCTGGGATCTATCAGAAAAACCAAAAAAAGCAAGTAGTTCTGGCTTATTATAAACCAAGGGGGTTTATAATATCTTGATATACCAAACTATCCAAGTTTGGTAAAAAGAACAGAACAAACCAACTTGCTACAAGTAAAACTTTTATTTCTACCACCAAGCAATGCACCAAGAAATGATGGAAAATCCAAGAAGAAAAAGCATCAATGAAGAAAACATTGGTTTTATCATTAAGTGGATGGCATTTGGAAAAAAAAAAAAAGACTTTGATCACTTGATCACTTGAATCCTGTTATTCATCAATTTGCTCGGAGCTGGCGCCAGTAACATTTCCATTGGACCCTATAACATGCCAATGTAGCCCAATGGCATCGGGTTCATTCAGGAATATGAAGAGCCTCAAACAGTTCCTTCAGGGTCTTGACAAAGAAGTCTGACCATCTTGTAGGTGGGCGGCCATGTGATCTTTTGACATCCCGTGGGATCCAGTCGGTAACAGCTCTAGTCCAGCGGTCATCTCCAAATCGCATTACATGTCCAGCCCATCTGATTTTCGATGCCTTGGCAAGCGAGACAGCATCCCTGATTCTGGAATAGTGATGGAGGTCAGAACTCCTGGATTCCTTCTCTCACTTGAGTGAGGCGTGATATTCCAAGCATAGCTCTTTCGATTCCTCTCTGGGAGACCCGAGATAGCATTCTCATCTTGCTTTCGAAGGGCCCAGGTCTCTGAGGCATATGTTAATGCAGGGAGAACGGTGATGTCAAAGAGATGTGCCCGGAGCCGGAGGTTCTTTTGTCCCTTTTTAGCTATTTCTTCAATGCCTTTGAAGGCATTCCATGCCGCTCTCTTCCTCCTGCGCAGCTCAGGTTTTAGGTCGTTCATCATGTTGATTTCTCGACCTAGGTACACATAACTGCTGCATTCAGAGATGTTTGTTCCATTGAGAGTGAATGGGGCCTCTGGAACTAGTTCATTTTTCATAAACATAGTTTTCTTTAGATTCAGCTGTAGACCTATCTTTCCACATTCTCGGTCGAAGTCAGCCAGCATTTGTGCTGCTTGGCTAATGTTTGGTGTTATTAGCACAATGTCATCAGCAAAAAGCAGAGGGTGGTGTAGTTGCCGACCATCTATCTTCCACTCCCATTCCTTCCCATTCTAATTGTTGCCTGATGTTCTCGAGGGTGGCACTGAAGAGTTTTGGGAGAAATGGCATCACTCCTCTCGAACGCCTCTTTGACATCAATGATCACTTCTTTGTAGAATGGTGAGATCCTGGTGGTGAATCCATAATACAGCTCCACGAAGCATCTTGATGTATTGGGTTTGAACGCCCTGTTTTGGCTAGGGCTTCGATGAGTGCTTCAGTCCCACAGAATCAAAGGCTTTCTTTAAATCAATGAGCGTGAGACAGAGTGGCATCTTGTACTCCTAAAAACCTCAATGAGCTTGAGTTACTGTGTGGATATGGTCGATTGTGCTGAATCACTTTCTGGAAGCCAAGCTTGCTCCATGGTTGTCCTTCATCTAGTGTTCTGCCAATCCTGTTCAGGATGACTAGTGTAAACAAGCTTATAGATGACGGAAAACAGGCAAGATGAGGCAATAGTAGCTGATGTCATGAATGTTTCCCTTCTTGGACAGTAGAACTGTCCTGCTGGTTTTCCATTGGGAGGGTACCTTGCATTCAGACAGGTTAGCGGCGTGTAAAGAGCCGCTAGTAACAGCCTATTATTGCTGAGTACCAATGGCAGATTCTTCAGGTGTTCAGGTCTGACTTTGTCTGGGCCTGGTGCTGTTCCCTTGTTTTGAAGCGAAATGGCATGTCGGATTTCAGAAGGGGAGAACGCGTTAGGGAATAACATATCCATCCTATGGAATTTGGTATGTGGACGGTGGATGTGGCTATCAAAGAGATCTGAGTAGAAGTCCTGGATAATCTTCTCCATTGCCTTTCTGGAAGATGTGATAGTTCCATAGGAGGAGACAGTCATCTTGGTCTTATAGTTGGCGAAGGACAGGTGGGGGGTGGTGAATGCTTTTCCTAGCTTCTGCTGCATCTTCCAGTATTTCTGCTCTTCTGTCTTTGAGGTCTTCTTTTTATCACTTCTCTGCACTGTTTAGCAAGCTTGGATGTTAGCATTTGGTCTCCTGAGGCTCGGACCTTGCCATATTGGAGAATAGGCTCGGAGAGTTTCTAGAAGACAGGCGTCCTTTGTGTCTTTCTCTCTCAGGGATTGTTACACAATCGTGGAGGTGCTGAACTAGTCAGTTTGTATTCTTCTTCGATGTTGTCAATGATGGGTATCTTCCCAATGTTGCTGCTCAATGGTGCCAAAGGTTCCTAGTTGGGTGGTCGTTCTGGGGTTCTCTTCTTAAACTTTACAGCCTTTTCTCCCCGTTGCGGAAGTAAATTTTGCTTGAAGGAGATGGTGGTCCGATCCTGTTTGGAATTTGGGGGCGATAGCAACATCGGTCATACAATACTGTTGATTGAAGATGATGTGGTTAATTTCATTGTGGAACTGTCACTAGGAGGTTCCCCATGTCCAACTTTTGCTTCAGCCTTCTGGAACTGTGAGTTTCCCATGAATGATCTTGGTGGACATGATGAACTCAGATAGTCTCTCACCCTTTTTGTTCCATTCTAGGCCATGAGTCCCGATGTGGTAGTTCTTCAGCGATCTTCTCGGTCCTATCTTGGCATTAAAATCACCGACTATGATCTTGTAGAAGGTGTGATCTTTTTATAGCACTTGCTTCCAGTTTATAATTTCTCAATTTCATCTTCCTCGCTATGTGCATGTTGGTGCGTAGACAATGAAGATAGAAATTGCTGGCAGTGAGCCACATCTCTTCAATGTGATAGTCTATCGGGTTTGTTAGCGTATTCAAATGAATCAATGTTGATGCCCAGCCATTTCGTGTTGACAAGGACACCAACGCTACCAAAACGCCTCTTTTTCGTCATGTTCAAAGAGGAACAATTCTTCCTCTGGTGTCCAAATACAGCATAATAAATGATACTTTCTCTTCGCCTCAGTCTAAGACCAATGATGTCATACTTGATCTTTTGCTTGCACCGTAGATCCTCTAATACTTTATGCTTCTGATGCCAGTACGTGCATTGAGTTCTGATCATTGCAACCCTTCTTTGGTTGGCAACCTTGGATGGTCGTGAAATTTTTTTCGGCTCTGCTTGTTGTTCACTTTCTTACTGCTTTGCTATATTAAGGAGGGCTCTTTCGGGGTCAGGATAATAACTATTTTTGTTACTGGTTTTTGGCCCATCAGAACTTTTTACATCCCGGACAGCTTGCCAAGGCTCTGCGTATGCGGGTGCTATACTTCCCTCATTACCTTGCGATTGCTCTCTAGAGGAGGTGGGTATAATATTCACGGTAATTTGGAGGTAAATCGCGTGCCACTCTGGCATCCATTGCAGCGGAAACTGGTTCCTGATCTGCCGCGTGTCATCTGTTTCGGAATGGCTCAGAATTCCTGAGTTGGACACTCTCCACTCTGAAGTCGGATGCTGCACGAAGGTTTTGGGTCCCTGGACGCTGGGTTGCTTGACAAGCCGAACTAGATAGACTGACCATCTCTTGGGTGCAGATCTTCGCAGCTGGGAGTGTGGATGTAAAGGGTGTAAAAAATGCGCTGGGAGCAGGTGACTTCTCTATGGGTTCTCCTGGCGTTATTGGCATTGTAACATCGGGTTGGAAGTAAACACTCTCATGTTCATGGATACAGAAGGTTCAGCCAAACTGGTTCACCGCTCTCCATGATGTACATCGTATGCTCAGAGTTTAATAGGTATCTATTTATGTTCAAGCTTTTTTTAATATTTTTTTTTTTAATTTTTTTTATTTTTAAAATTACAAGATATACAATTAAGAAAGTTCATATTTGGGTTTTGGTCATACAGTGTTGCAGCACCATCCGCCACCAGTGCCCATCTCCCACCACCAACATCCCGGTTCCCTCCCCCTCCCCCAGCCCTCCTCCACTGGGTTCTTTATTTCTTTCCATTTCTCTCTCTTTCTCTTTTTTCCTCTCCAACTATGAGTTACAGAACATACATTAAAGAAAGAGGTTGTCATGTGTCATCTTTTTGCCTCTATTTAATGCTCTCGGTTCTAGGTTGGCATTAGTACCCTCAACAATTGTTAGCACACTGTTCCATTTTCAGTCTTACACCTAGCCTCTGACTCCCATACGTTTGTAGATAATTTCCACCTTTGACAGGAACCTCCTGATATATGTTTCACTTGACCTTGAATATTAGTATCATAATATGTACCTATATATTTATGTTATGCGGATAAATGCAGTCATTCTGTATCTGTCTCTCTCCTTCTGGCTAATTTCGCTCAACTTATAATCTTCTCCATGTCCACATCCATTTGTAAGCAAAATTTTATAACTTCATTTTTTCTAACAGCTGCATAGTATTCCATTGTGTAGATGTATCAAAGCTTTTTATCCAGTCCTATCGATTTTCCGGGCTCTCTAGGTTGCTTCAGATTCTGGCTATTGTGAATAATGCTGCTATGAACATAAAAGTAGGGATGAGTGTTTCCGCTGCGTATTTTTGGGCTTCCCAAGTAGATTCCCAGAAGTGGGTATGGCTGGGTCAAATGGGGGAGTTCAATTTCTAGTCTTTGGAGGAATGTCCATATTTTTTCCAGAAGAGGCTGTTTTTCCAGCCGGCATTCCCACCAACAATGGATGGGTGTCCCCTTCTCAATACCCACGCCAGCACTTGTTGTTCTTTCTTTTGAATATGGCGCCTGTCTCTGTGGTGTAAAAGTGGTAACCTCTCATTGTTGTTTTTGATTTGCATCTCTCTGATGATTAGTGATGATGAGCATTTTTTTTATATGTTTTGTGGGCCATTCAAATTTCTTCCTTGCTGAGTTTTTCTGTTCCATTTTCTTCTCCCCATTTTTTGATGGGGTTGTTTAATTCTTTGCTTGTAAAGTTCTACTGGTGCCTGATATATCCTGGATGTGAACTCCTTATCAGATGTGTGATGGGTGAATATTCTTTCCCCCATTCTGTGGACTGCTTTTTTATCTTAGTCACATGTTTCTTTTGAGGTGTAGAAGCTTTTAGTTTCATGTAGTCCCATATATTTATCTTTTCTTC
>JAJIBD010023545.1:0-306716 GCA_021461705.1 Cryptotis parvus | reverse complement strand
CTGGATAGGCCAGAGCTGCAGAACAAGGCTTTGTGCCTTGGCTGGGGAAGACTCTAACTTTGGGTGGATGCTTGCTGTCAAACCTACGCTCGGTACCAGATTTAATAAGGCTTGGTTCATTTCTCACGGTGGGCCCAAATAAAGCCAGTTAAATTCTTGTTTCCCAAAGATTCCCACTGAGGTGCCCCAGTCGAAAATGACAAGCCCAGGTGGCAAGGCTTCTGGGAAATAACTCAAGAGTACACCTCAGCTGCCACTGCCGTCCACTTGGCAGGTACTTCTCTCTCTCTCTTCCTCTCTCTCTCTAGGCATTATGGTTTACAATACATGTCTGAGAGGTCATTATATGGTGGGAGGGGACCTATGGAAACTGGTGGTGACAAATGTGCAAAGGTAAAGGATGAGTGTTGGGACACTGCCTGATTACAACCCAGTCATGAACAACTGTGTGACTGTGTTTCTCATGGTGATTAAAAACAAACAAACAAGCACATGCCCCAATCCTGATCTTCACGGTCTTGCCTAATTTCCGAATGTTTTTTCAAGAGGAGTCTTCTGCCCTTATATTTGGTTGGTGCAAGCATTATGTGGATTCTTTATGAGCGATGGCACAGGATTCACTCCATTATGGAGGAAGGGAGAGACAACAAATTCTATCCATCTTTTTCCCAGTGAAGTTTTAGGGCAATTTACTTCTTCAGCAAAGAACCAATATATTAACCCACTGCCCTAAAGATCTGTCTTGTCTTTCCACAATTGTAGATAAAGCTTCTAAGAGGTCAAAAGGAGAAAGTATCACTTTCATTATATAGGAAGCCAGGGAGTGAGGAGTGACATTTATGTGTACAAGCAATCACTGAAGCGACATTTCATCCCCCTAGTCTCAGTCTGTCCTCAGCGTGACCATACCCACACAGAGGCGATGGCATCATGTCTGGAGACCCACGGACCAAACTGAAGACTTCAGGAGAGTAAAGTCCAAGCGATTCTGCCCCACCCGGTCATCATTCTCTCTTCATTGCCGGTGCTCTGAGCTTGGGTGGTCAAAGCCAGGGGACAGATCAGATTGTGTCAATCAGCCCGGAAGTTATCCTGCCCACTGGCTTTTCAAGTCCTTCGGAACCATCACTGACCAGCTGGCCCCATTATGAACAACAATAGTGCTATAAGGAGAAACCTACAAAGAGCCCGAGGATTATTGCTATCACTGCACCCTTCTTCAAGAAAGCAAGGCAGGCATGCCGTATCCCACCTCACCTGCTGAGCAGATGCCAGCATGCTCATGCCCCCAAACCGGGCAGGGACAGAGGCACAAACCACCCAGTGGGTCCTTAAGACAATGTCCTTGGGGGCAAGCTTCCGCAAGTGATGTCCTAGCACTGATAATGTTCAGCAGAGAGTGATGTGCTGTTGGGAAGCTACAAGGCATGAAGCTGCCTCCTAAAATGAGACATGACATATATTAAGAGGCTTTTCTCTGATCAACACCTACTACACAGTCCCTATTCACCGTTACCTACAACACCCTCTACACATCCCCTATTCACCATTACCTACAACACCCACTACACAGTCCCTATTCACAGTTACCTACAACACCTACTACACAGTCCCTATTCACCGTTACCTCCAACACTCACTACAAAGCCCCTATTCACAGTTACCTACAACACCCACTACACAGTCCCTATTCACTGTTACCTCCAACACTCACTACAAAGCCCCTATTCACAATTATCTACAACACCCACTACACAGTCCCTATTCACCATTACCTCCAACACTCACTACAAAGCCCCTATTCACAGTTACCTACAACACCCACTACGCATCCCCTATTCACAGTTACCTACAACACCCACTACACAGTCCCTATTCACCGTTACCTCCAACACTCACTACAAAGCCCCTATTCATAGTTACCTATAACACCCACTACACAGTCCCTATTCACCGTTACCTACAACACCCACTACACAATCCCTGTTCACCATTACCTACAATACCCACCACACAGCCCCTTTCACTGTTACCTCCAACATTCACTATACATCCCCTATTCACAGTTACCTCCAACACTCACTAACACACCTACTCACTACAGACCCTACTCACCATTGCTTACAACATCCACTACACATCCCCTATTCACCATTACCTCCAACACCCACTACACAGCCCTTATTGATCGTTACTTACAATACCCACAAGACCCTATTCACCATTACTTACAACACCCACTACACAGCCCCTATTCATCGTTACCTCCAACACCCACCACACACCCCTATTCACCGTTACCTACAACACCCGCTACACAGTCCCTATTCAACGTTACTTACAATACCCACTACAAGACCCTACTCACCGTTACTTACAACATCCACTACACAGACCCTATTCATCGTTACCTACAACACCTACTACACAGCCCCTACTCACCGTTACTTCCAACACCCACTACACAGACCCTATTCACCATTACTTACAACACTCATTCTCGCCTTACAGTTCTGTCTGTACTTATAGTTACAGTCCATAACATATGATGATATGTGCAACATGCACACACAAAATAAAATCATGCCCTTTGGAAGGAATGAAATAAGGGGTTCACTTAAAACCAGAGCAAATGCATTTTTTAGACATACCTGGTTCCATTGCCCTGCCTGCAGCTCTGAATGGAGCTTGGCTGGATGGCGGAATAGGGGTCACTACTCACCACAGAATGGGAGCCCCAACAACCCACTTCTGCAGGGGTGTCCTGATTCCATGGGGGGCAGGGTAGGTCAGGTCGGGAGCCCGAATCTGTAACATTGCTCTTTTTTCCTCACTCTCTGTCTTCAAAAGGCTTTTGTAAGTCAGGGTCTATTTTAGCGCCAGTTACTTAAGCAGAGCACCACCCCCACAACTCCAACAGCGTTTCCTCCCCAGAGATGAAGAGCACGTGCTTGGCTTCATGGAAAGGTGCATGCAGTGCTGCCGGAGAAGCCGCTCCCAGCCAGGAGAGATCACCAAAGACCATCCGAGTTCTGAAATATTCAGCATACGCAAAGGCTCTCAATGGAAGAATTTTTTTCTAATTGAAATAATATAACATTGCTTCTAGCCGCTAGGTCAAGCTGCCTGCAGTTCAGGGGATAACATTCTATTATTCCATAAATATTTTTGACATTTGCATATAACAGCTAATGTATTTTATAAACAATTTACAGGCATGTGTGGCATTTTATTACAACAGGCAACTTCATACTTATCCATTTTTCCCCTTAGAGACTACCAAGTGTCCAGTAAGTGTAATTCTACAAAAATGGAAGCAGTATCTCGAAATTGTTTGTTCATCTGGACCTTCATTTTAATAATAATTATCAGCCCTTGTCCAGAAACAAGCACTTCCAACTAGAAGAGGTTTAGCTGTGACCCAAATAGTTACCGGTCCACCCTCCCCTATGGAATGTGGAGGGTCTCCCTGTAAGGGGGACCCTGACATTTTCAGAACTGGAGAGTCCTTTGTACATACAAGCATATCCCAGACTGTCAGTCTCACTGTTCACACAGCCAGCTGCTCCCTGTCTACACATCCTCCCCAAAGCCCAGCAAGGTTGTCCTGCAGTCGGTGCCAATAATTGGGAGGCAGATACTAAAGCAAATCCAGGGTGGGTGCTAATTAGACCCTTCTAGTTACAGCAGGAAAAAGGTAGGGGATAAATATACCGAATGTTTCAAAGCCTTGGGGAAGACAGAGCTGACCAGCTCAAACTCCTGTGTTTAAAACCATTATAGGGCTAGAGAGGTAGTGCTGTGAGCAGAGGGCTGACTCTGCATGTGGTTGACCAGGTTTTATCCCCATGCGGTCCCCTGAACTGAGCAGGCGTGATCCTTGAGTACAGAGCCAGGAGTAAAACAGGAGTACTGCTGGGAGTGGCCCCAAAACAAAACAAACAAACAAAACACATTATGACAGTCTGATCCAATATTCCATATGATGTTATATGAACTTTATAACTGGTTAAAAGAAATATGTCTAAATTTGAATAAGAAACTGATGGCAAAATATGAAAGTTCTGAATAATCAGGAAATAAATGTTAGAAATAAAATCAATATATAAGAATTCCCATGTCAAATGCTTATATTTTAATTATATTCATAAGGATTATGAACATAGATTCCCATAAACTATGTTTATGAGAAATGAACTAGTTCCAGAGGCCCCATTCACTCTCAATGGAACAAACATCTCTGAATGCAGCAGTTATATGTAGCTAGGTCAAGAAGTCAACATGATGAACGACATAAAACCTGAGCTGCGCAGGAGGAAGAGAGCAGCATGGAATGCCTTCAGAGGCATCGAAGAAATAGCTAAAAGGACAAAGAACCTCTGGCTCCGGGCACATCTCTTCAACTCTACCATTCTCCCTGAATTAACATACGCCTCAGAGACCTGGGCCCTACGAAAGCAGGATGAGAATGCTATTCGGGTCTCCCAAAGAGGAATTGAAAGAGCTATGCTTGGAATATCACACCTCACTCAAGTGAGAGAAGGAATCCGGAGTTCTGACTTCCGTCGCTGTTCCAGAGTCAGGGACGCTGTCTCGTTTGCCAAGGCATCGAAATCAGATGGACTGGACATGTAATGTGATTTGGAGACAACTGCTGGACTAGAGCCGTTACTAACTGGATCCCAGGGGATGTCAAAAGATCAAGTGGCCGATACCTACAAGATGGTCAGACTTCTTCATCAAGACCCTGAGCGAACGTTTGAGGTTCTTCCATATTCCTGAAGCAACCAGATGCCATTGGGCTACACTGCACATGATTGGGTCAAATGGAAATGTTACTGGCACCCGCTCCAGCAAATCGATGAATAATGGGATGTCAAGTGAAGTGATCAAGTGCTCAAGGATTATATATATGGATAAATATAAAAATGCTTTTGTAAGAGAATGAATTAACCTAGGTTCACCTAGGTTTCTAAGTTTTCAACAAAATGAGCATTTTCTCCTTTCTTTATCTTTGGTGGGGGCTAGAGGTTAAGCCACACTAGGAGTCGTGAAGGGCTGTTTTTAGCTCTGTGCTCAGGAGTGAGCCCTGGTAGGATTAGGGGTGAATCTGATATGGTTCCAGGGATCGAATCGGCTGACGAAGTTCAAGCCAGGAGTCTTATCTCCTGCTCTATCCCCGGGCCCCAAAGCAGCACTTATTAATATACGGTGATTAAGTATCATCAAGTACTTTTTTAGTGCCAGGAATGAACCCAAAACCTCACCCTTGGAGATATGTATTCTAACACTGACCCAGAGCCTAGACCACATTGCGTATGTTAAACCTACTCCAATGGAGAATGCAATCACATTTAATTTATAAAAATAAATTCTCAAAGAATGTTCACATAAGTCAGAATGACATGACTTATGTGTTTTTTTGCAAGTTAATATAGATTTGGTAACTAATCTGGTAAAATTAGTGAAAATAAAAATCAATGATCAAGGGGCTGGAGCGATAGCCCAGCGGGTAGAGCATTTGCCTTGCATGCGGCCGGCCTGTGCTGGCCTGGGTTTGATCCCGGCATCCCATATGGTCCCCCGAGCCAGGAGTAATTCCTGAGTGCAGAGCCAGTAGTAACCCCTGAGCGTCGGCCGGGTGTGACCCCAAAAAGCAAAAAAAAAAATAAATGATCAAATTAATTGATAGCCACTGGAGATCATTTTTATTTTGGGGTATGTGTATGGGGGAGGAAGAGAGAGAGGGGAGACCCCAGTGGAGCTAATTTTGTTGTTGAAGATCATCTACAGGTTTGAGACTTGGGAATCGCTCCTCTGACACCAGAGTCTTAGAGACTGCAGACACACCTAACAGAATCTTATTATTTTCAATATTTTATTATACCACCGTGAGATATACAATTACAAAGATGTTCATGTTTGAGTTACAGTCATACAGTGTTCCAGCATCCATCCCTTCACCAGATCCCATTTCCCACCACCAATGTCCCCGATTCCCTTTCCCCCCCCTAGCCTGCCTCTATGGCAGGTTCTTTATCTTTTTTTATTACTTTCTCTTTCTCTCTCTTTCTTCCTTCTCTTACATATTGTGGATTGTAATACATACACTTAGTTGCTGAAAGTGCTAACACCAACCTAGAACTGAGCATTAAATACAGGCAAAAGATACACATGCTAACCTCTAAGAATCTTATCATTTGAATCACTCATTGCACCTGACATCGACATCCTGAAGAGGTTCAGAGTGAACTAGTTTAAGGCCACTTCTCATTTAGGACTGTAAGTCGCCACCCCTGCATATAAACAGCAAGAAGAAACAGGGCTTTCAAGAAACGCTACTCTTCACACTTATTTTTTTAAACAATACCTATTATTTGTGTGCCTGCCTTTCACCAGGCATTTGTTTTAAAAGCCCGTCAGGAAGGAGACCAGGCTTGCAACGTTGTGCCACTGTTTCCTTACCAGGTGGTGGGATCCTTGAGTGGCACCGGCGGGTGTGGCAGGTGGGTTGGGCCTGCAGTGAGGACAGGGGGTGGGATGAGAGGACACGGGGTACGAGCACCCAAAGGCCAGACACCTCTCCCTGTAGGACTGGCAGGCAGACAGGAAGCAGAAGTGAGCTCGGCAGAGGCCGGACCTGCTGTGTTTGGGGTGCTTCTGCCCAGCTGCAGATCTAACTGCACAGAAACTGGTTTCTCTGTCAGCCTAAATCAGCACACAAACTGGGTCTAAACAAATAATCTCCAAAATATAAAAAGACTGAGGCGAGAGTACAGTGGGTAGGGGCGGGCACCTGCCTTGCACACAGTCAACTAGGGGATCAAGGCCCGTCACTCTACGCATTACTGGGTGTGGCCCTCAAATAAAAATAAAACATAAATGTATACATAATTTTCTATGTTTCTTCCCATAAAACTCTTGAAAATGCAGAAATGCCTAAGAATGAAATCAATGAAAAGGGTGGACGTACACCCTTAGTTCTGATTGTTCTGCCTGAGAGCACAGCTTTTTGGTATTAAGAGAAGGGAGACTCCTGACCAACAATTAATCTGTAACAAATATTAAGTTTAGGAATGATTACACATTTATATGATATTTCTTTCCTCCCATAAATTGTCCCTAATCTATAAACTAATTTTAAATAAAATCCATCATGCTGGGCATATTACATCTTACTCTATTTATTGCACCATTTCTCATCAGAAACCTTTTAGCTTTAATGTTATTCTGAGGCAGGCGTATCTCATTAGAGTGGCAGAGATAAAGTTCTTTTAGAGATAAAGTAATTACAGTGATTGTGGGGAGGGGGTGAGTCACCCAGAGTTCCCGGCTGCCGTGTTCTCCTGCTCCCTGCCTCAGTTTCACACGGGGAAGTGAGAACAGAGAGAAAGACGTGCTGGTGGCTGGCTCCGGGAGCCCTGGGCTCGGCTTGGTGGAGTCACAATCTCCATGCGTGAGAAGGAGCCATGGTCTCTGTGCAAGAGAAGGAGCCACGGTCTCTGTGCATGAGAAGGAACCACGGTCTCCGTGTACAAAAGGAGCCACGGACTCCGTGTAAGAGGAGCCACAGTCTCTGTGCACGAGAAGGAGCCATGGTCTCTGTGCACAGGAAGGAGCCATAGTCTCTGTGCACGAGAAGGAGCCATGGTCTCTGTGCATGAGAAGGAGCCACAGTCTCCATACAAGAGAAGGAGCCATGATCTCCGTGCACAGGAAGGAGCCATGGTCTCTGTGCATGAGAAGGAGCCACAGTCTCTGTGTATGAGAAGGAACCACTGTCTCCATACAAGAGGAGCCACGGTCTCTGTGCAAGAGAAGGAGCCACGGTCTCTGTGCACGAGAAGGAGTCACAGTCTCTGTGCACAAGGAGCCACTGTCTCTTGTGCACAAGGAGGAGGCGGGCCTGAGTGCCTGGTGTACTCTCAGGAGGATGTGTTCACCCTGAACCAGAACCAGGAAGAAGGGACATGCCACAGCGTGATTCTGTGCTGAGCCCTTGGCTCAGTATTTTTTGTGTCAGTTAAATCACTTCATCCTTCTCTGTCTTACCTAACCTCTCATTGGAAATGATTATTCCAGCCTAGAACTAAGCATTAGATGTAGGCAAAGGGATATATATATATATGATAACCTCTAAATGTATGCATTGCAAACCAAGATGTAAGAGAAGGAAGAGAGAGAGGAGAGAGAGAGAGAGAGAGAGAGGAGGCAAAGTATCTGCTATAGAGGCAGGCTGGGAGAGGGGGAGGGTATCAGGCACTGGTGGAGGGATCAGTGCTGGAACACTGTGTGACTGAAACCCAAACATGAACATCTTTGTAACTGTATATCTTATGGTGGTATAATAAAAATATATATTTTTTGAAAATCACTTCATCTCCACAATAACTTGAATGTCATTTTACTTCCATTTTGAAGTCAGGAAAAAGAGGCCAAAAGACATTAAACAACTCCCCCAAGTCCCAGCCAGTAGGTGTCTGAGACACACTCAGAGTCAGGGCTCAGACAAGGGCCCACAGAGCACCAGCCCCTGGGGCCAGAGTATGTCAGAGCCCGGCCAATAATCCCACATGGGACCACTGTATCAGCCATTTCTAAAACAGGTACACAGTCATATGTGCAAGGAAATGTTTCTTCCATTGCTATTTTCTCCTGAAAAAAATCTTTTTTAACTGAAGTTATAAGGCTATGACTGAGTTATTATCATGACATTGATATTATTAAAACCTATTCTCTGATTCTAGGACACTCTGAAAAAATTATGTAGGACACAAACCACCTCACCCCCATGGCCCAGACTGTGGCATTAATGTCCGGCCCTAGAAGGACCAAGACTGAGCAGGTGACTGGTAGCCGTCTTGGGAGAAACACACGCACACGCATATTCCATTCCTGGGCCCGGCCACTGCAGACAGGAGCATGCTCTGAGTTTCCAATCAGCTGCTGTCTCTGCCACTGTGTGACAGGTTCATTTTTCTACAGACTCTGTGACGAGTGAACACCTTGGTCAAGGGCACCACAAAAGGACAAAGATAATTTCCTCAGAGCGGGGGCAAAGCCTCGTGTCCAACCTGATTTCCAGCTCACCGTCAAGGTCGGCCAGAATTGAGATGTCACTTTCCCCACGCCAGGACAGAAATGCTTGTCTACCTTCCTAGACCACATATGGAGGGTATCAGATTAAATCGGAAACACTAGACAGGAACACCTTGGCGCATTATGTATGACAATGAGAGCAGCTCGCTTGCCGTGACATCCAATTGGCATGGTCCAGAACTATAAATAAATCCCCAAACACACTGTCAACAAATCAAGACATTCCTACCTAGGCTCAGAGTAGGCACAGGGTCGCTCCTTCATTAAAAGCCACCCAGAGTGGCTGAGTTCACTTTTAGCCTTCTCCTTATCTGCACAGGTTCAGGGAGACACAGCTAGGACAGCCACAGAGATCTATCCGTGTCTTTCTCCTGGTTGGAAGAGTCCGTGGACATAGTAACTCTGCAGTTCAGGAACAGGAAGCTGAATGGCTGCCTGTAACTGTCGCCTGAAAATCCCTCCCTTGGGCACAGCTCCCCCAAGACCACGGCTGCTGACAGCACTGTGGGGCCAGGCCAATGCCGGGCATATAGGCCCAGCAGGCACTTCTGATCTAAGACCAATGAGAAGTGCCATTTCCTGGGTGGCACCAGTAACTGTAGGGAAACTAGGGATTAACGGACACTGTCAACACTGCCTTTTATTTCCTCTTCCCTAGAGCTAGAATTCCTTCCAAAACTATTCTCAATGTAACGGAAGTGGCACAATGGCATGGGGGCACCGGATCTGGGCGCTTTGGGAGAAACACACACATATTCCACTGCTGACATTGCAACTTAGGGCTCAGAGCCAGAACCCCTGGAGTCTCCGTGACAAGGGGTGGGGGTGCAGCTCCACTCTGCAGTTCCATCATGAGACTGAGAGAAAAACACAGGAACCACAAGAAAAGCGACTGATTCTTAGTCTTCTGACTCCACAACATAAATCAGTGCTGTAGGGAAACAGACATCATTGCTACAACTGAATGTGAATACCAGATACCAGGTGGACTCCACAGTGTGTGGGGGGTCAGCAGGAGCCCGGAGGACACCCTGGTCCCGCTAGGTTCTCCACACGCCCAGGCTCTGTGTAGAGAGACGGACACCGGAGAGCCCAGGCGTGAGCCCTCTGCTGGGGAACAGCCAGAGACTGCGGGGAGCGAGATGATGGGCCACTGCCCACAGGTGAGCGCTGAGCTTGTCATGCCCAATATCGCTGATGCCAGGGGAGACTCTCAGCAAGCCTGAGTGGGGTCAGAGTGTGGCACGTGCACACGGAAGCGGAGGAATAAAGGCGAGTGGTATCAGGGCCAAGGAACCTCCTGGGCAGTGGTCTCCACACTGTGGGAGCGGAACACCCCTGCATGCCAGCACACATTGGCCTCCATATTTTCCGCAGGTGTCCCGCACTGAGGTCCAATGCCAGCTGTGTTTCCTGCAGGCTCACGAAAGAGCCAGAAGACACACGTGCCAGGCTGGCACCATCCATAGAGCCCCCGTCCCAGCAGTGATGTAGTGGAGATGCCAACTGGAAGGCGCTGTACTGTGCCCCTGAGGGCCCGGATCCATCCAGACCTCACAAACTCCCCAAAACCGTGGGAAACACAGTCAACACCTCATAGGCCACTGCCCAGGGGATGGACCAATGTCCAGCTCCATGTGGCGGCTGGTGGCTAATGGCTCCTGAAGCCCGAAGGGCTCCCTCTCAGTGCTCCTATCTGAGCTTAGTGCTCCCCATCTCAGTGCTCACACACCAGGGCTCCCATCTCAGTGCTCACACACCAGGGCTCCCATCTCAGAGAGGGGCTGCTAGAGAATGATGGACACTGTGTCCTGCTCCCAAAAGACCTCTTTACCTCTTTCGTCCTTCTCTCTAGCCTGTCTGGGCCATAGAAGGCAGGGGGCACAGTCTTGAACCCCCAGATTCTCACTGGGCAGAGAATGAGTCTGAAAAGCACGTAAAGGAAAATACAGATGCCGCTCTCTACAGCAGCCCCCTGCAAGTATTGGGCACAGTACCCCACACACCAGCGGAACACAAGAGATTCTGATACAGTGCTGGGCTGAACAACTCTCAAGCACAAACACCCTGTGAGAGGCCCGAGAGGTGAGACTCTCAGAGCCCCTGCGCTGCTGCTAGTGTGAACGAGCAGATGCACACAACAGGGGAAAAAACTCACAAAGGGCACAGCGAGGCTGCTTGTGCCTGAGTCAGTGAGAGCAATGCCCCCAGGAGCACCGGGCTAACAGGCCAGCCTGGTCCCCAGCAGCAAACAAAGTCTCCCACTCCTCAGTACTCAGGGGCCTCAAGTGAGTCTTAAGCAGCTAAGAGCCGCCTTGGAGCTTCGGGAGGGTCGCCTGAGCCCTGGTGGTGCCAGAGGAGGGCTCTGCTTGGCGCGGTCTGTCTGAGCCGCGCCTCCTACCTGAGCCAAGGTGAGCGTGGCCTGGTGGCAGGTGCCACACTGCACCCGGAGCTTTCCCGGCTGCACGGTCTGGCAGGGCCCTTTGCAGAAGACATAGAAGCTGTTGTAGGGTGGCCGGCCTGCGGAGAGAAGCAGAGAAAATCATTCATTAACTGGAAACTCCAGAGGAAACAGTTCAATTGGGTTTTGCTTACGCTGTAGTGAATAAAACATCCCAAAGAGGACATGTCCACTTCAGTTAGTTTTATGTCTCAAAGAATGAACACTTTTCAAGCTAGTCAACAGGCCCCTGTGGCCTGATCCAAGACAGCTGGGCTGACCATGAGCATTCCAGCAGGGGCAAACACTGAGCCCCCTGGGACTTGGTTCAAGAGAGGAAACGGAGAGGGCAGGGAAGCACGTAGAGGCTTCAGTCTCCTCTGTGAGGCCCGGCCATGTTGCCTTCTGAATGCTGGCCTACAGGACTCGGGATCTGCAGAGGCTGGAGAGAAGCTACAGGTCCCACAAGGAGGAGGTAAGCGTGCCGAGGGCGCTGGCGGTCCCTGTTGCAGAAGGGGTCTTCGCTTTCATTCATGCTCTCTGCTGAGACAAATACTGATCAAGGAGCCCCTGTCTCAGGGGAAAAGCTGACCCCAATTCAACACTGGTCATTGCCCTCCGTGCACACAGCGGGTATTGTTTTGTAAATGGTGGGGACGCTCTTTCTGAGTGACTGCACACTTCACTTCCATAAAGCACTGACTTAATTCAGAAGCTAATGAAACCTCCTCTCCACATTTATGACCCTTAATAACTTGCTCTTTGAACACCTTCGTCGAGTCTTTGGGGAAGGGTGTTAGGGCCTCACTGGCAGTGCTCAAAACTAATCCCTGGCTCTGTGCTCAGGGGTCACTCTTGGTCGTGCTTGGGGATCCATATGCAGTGGCAGAGATTGAATCTGGGTCAGCTGCATGCAAGGCAAGGCAAGTCCCCACTCGCTGTGCCGTTTCTCTAGCCCCTTGCTCTGCTTCCTGACTGTGGAGGGTAACAGTGGAATGTTTGGTGGCAAAAAGCATTAGATGTTCTTACTATGACCACATGGGCACGTAGACATGCGGCAACTTAATCAACATAAGGGAAAATCTCCCCCACACACACACAAAGCACCTGCTTATTAAAAACAGTACAAAAAAAGGCCCCAAAGGGAGGGAGCCCCAGGTTACATGCGTTACTCCACCCATTTACAGAAAGCGTCTCTGGAAATCTACTGTGTGGTGATTTACCGTCTTTACTAACATTTCAGGTGACAATGCTCTCTAAAATGGAAAGTGTAATAAAGATGCCGAGTTTTATTAGTCTATCATTTATTGGCAATATATTTTAGCACCATGAGATTAATATCTCCCCTGTCACTTTACAGTGTGAGAGGGAGGGAAAATATAGATATTTGTTTTATTGACCAGAATCTGATTTTCTGACACTTACGTTTAGTTTCGTGCCACAATGGCAAAGATATTTACATTTATGAATATCACACTGCCATTAGCAAATATAATAATTGCATAAAATACGGTCTTAAGGTTTTATGTATCTGATAAGCATGGTGGACAGAGGCATACGGTAGAGTCATGGAGATAATAACAGGCGGGGCATCAGGAGACTCAAGAATGGTGAGAGCTGCACCGTGTTCAAAGAAGAGCTTAACACTAACACACTTTCACAATGAAGGTCAAACACTGACAGAGGGTGAGAAACCAGAGAACAGGGAACATGTACAAAGGAGCTTCTGGGAAGGCAGGAGGGGTGCACTGTGGACACAGCAGCTTTGGAAGAGCATGTGAGCCCCCATTTTGCAAAATTAAACAAGGTGCCTTTGAATCGTAAAAAGCTGTAAGGGGGCTGCGAGGTGGGCAGTGCTGCACAGGCTAACGTTAAGTCAGAACAGGGCATGTCTTCCCCCTCTGCACACTCCAGAGCCCTGTAGAAGCAATGCTGAGAACAGCGCGTGCCCAGGTCAGTAGCCCGAAGCAGACAAGGCAACATGCCATCTATTACTCAGTGTGGCCAGAGCCAGTCATGTCGGGGACTAAGAGCAGCCTCCGGAAGTCTCAAGGTCAGACTGGATCCAGAGAAGATAAATCCTAAGTTCTTAGCTCTGTATGGTGAAGCACTAGAGACTTCAGGTCAACCTGAAGACGCCCGTTGGTGGATGCCAACCCCACCTGCTCCAAACCACCACCCCTGCCATGCAGAGTCTCCTGAAGACCCGCGTTCATGGATGCCAACCCCACCTTCTCCCAACCCACTACCTCCTGCTATGCGGAGTCTGCAGGTTCCTGTGTCCTGTCCTACAGGGCAGTAAGGTGTCACACCCGAGTCTTCTGGGCTGGCGGCCCTTGGTCCTGGAGTATCAGGCGCAGAGTGTGAGACAGTAACTCTGGAAGGAGTGGCGGAACAACTCCAAGAACTGTCCAAAGAGCCTCTCTTGGGTGACCAGCTGTCATCTCTCCCTAGAATGCCTCTCCCCATTTCACTTCCGTTTGGGTCTGAAAATCCTTTTTCTCTCCTGATCGACTTCCATATGGCCTCCCTCTTCACGGCCTGAAATAATCGAAGCAGCTTGTGTTTGCATTTATAGGTTTCCCCTCCCTCTTTTTATGGAACAAGCTTTCAAACCTAGAGAAATATGTCAAAAAGTTTAGAAGTTCCACCTTTCACTGTGATTCACCAATAAGAATGTTCTATTTTCGGCTTGTTCTATGTATCTCCACTGACAGATACACATACATTACACAAGCATGCTTTTTTGGACACCATGATTTGTAATTAAGATGCAGATATCATACAACTTGGCCCTTAAGTCCCTTGATTCCCTAAATGTTCCCTCAACACACCCCATAAAGCCACAGAGCTGGTACCAAAGAGTTCAGGGGTTAAGGTATTTGCCTTTCATATGGCTGACCTGGGTTCAATCCCGGATACCACCTAAAGTCCCTGAGCACCACCTGAGCTGAACCTTAGTGGAGAACCAGGAATAATCCCTGAGCACTGCTTAGATGTGGCCTCCAAACCAAAATGATAATAATAATAATAATAATAATAATAATAATAATAATAGTTAGTAAAAGAACAAAACTCATAGAGTTTTATTGAATGGATTGATTATACTGATCTTTCTAGTACTGTATGAGTCACGCCTTCAAATGTCCTGAGTGAATACTCAGGGGGCCTGCATGCTATCCTTGGGGGACAGCATGGGGTCCCCCTAGGAGGACGCTAAATCAGGACGCTCCCTCTGCTCCTCCAGAACTCCTGGCCCTGCCATGGCTGCACTTGGCCCACGGAAGAAAGCTTCCTTCCGCAGGCCATTCTGATGGATTGTATTTCTCAGGAAAATAGGGGCGGGTGAGAGGGCATGCAGCAGGATTCTACAGCACCCCCACCGCAAATGCTCACAAGCCTGCTTTATCACACGCCTAGAGCCGGCTGACAGTCCGGCTCTTCCCTCCACCCCCACCATCAATAAGTTCAGACAACCATTTCATTGCGGGCCAGGGAGGTTAGTCCACTAATGCAGTGCATTTACAGCTGGCAGTATTTTATCCCTTTTTACTTCCAAAGTTCCTCCCCCACCGACTCTCCCCACTGTGGCACCAGAGGTAAAAGTCCAGTTAAGCGCTCGGAACACTGTAAACTGTGAGCCCTGAACAGGTGCAAACCTTCCTCAGCGACAGGGTTTCTCCACGGCCTTTGTTTTAATCTCCCGCTTATCTGGTTAAAAGACCCTCCGTTAAGTCTCCTCTGACTCCTTATTCTCTTTCTCGGCTGCCAAAATGTAGCAGACGTGTCAGCGAGATTCACAATGCATCGACAGAGCCCTGATTTGGAAAGGATATGAATGATTTGCTTTGGCTTCCGGAGAAACCAGTCCGCTCTGTGCAGGACCTGTTTTCCTTTATGTGTTTTAGATAATAGGCCTGAAGACATTGTCTCAACAAGACAAATAGATTCTTTAGAAAAGTCATTCTAAGTCTGATGGAAACTTTCCACTGACCCCAGAAGTTTCCATCACTGGCTGGCACGGAGAATTGAGGGTTTAATTGCTTGGATAATTTGTTTTCTTGGAGGACAGAGTGAGAATGGATATATTTTATAGCTAGGTAAAATAACGTTTGGTATCAATATATTATAAACCTACAGAGACACAAGTGATTTAAAATTACATTTATCCCATATGAGCGTTAAAATATTAATTAGAACAAGCTGTCCAACAGATCTTTCTATGACCATGGACATGGTCTGCGCGTGTGCACTCTCCATTAGCTAGACGCGCGTACTGAGAAAATGAAGCAGGTATTCTTTACTAAAGAAGAGTAATTGAAGAGTCCGTCGCCTCTCAGGGACAGCAGTGACCAAATGGCCAGCTCAAAGGAGGTGTATATAAAGAGGGCCTGTCTGCTCCCTTGCACTGTCATCACTGTGCAGATGAGCATGTTAAAGGGGGGTCTTTGCTATACCCGCAATAGTACAGTGACCTCAATAAGTGAACACACAGGAGAGCGACATGGACGGCAGCTAAAGGAGAACTAAGACTGTGTGATACAAGCCTGGATCCAGGCAGAACTGGCTTTCTCTCCACTGCTTCCCCAACACGCCCCTGGGCCCTACACCAAAAGGGCCAAGCCTGATGTGTGTCAGATCACAAATGGCAGCCTCCAGCCCGTCCCCATTGCCTTTGTTGTCTCTTATGTTTGACTGGTACACGTAGAATGCTGCCTCTTTTCAAAACTGATTTCCCTACAAAGATATGGCCCGGGAAATTAATTACAATAGAATTATAAATAATTAGATCTAGAGTAGGAACACGACCTAGTTTTCCTTTTTATCCCCTTGAAACAGCTGACTTGTCCCGACATGATGGAAACACCCTCTGCCCTCTGATAAGGAACTTTCTCCTGCTGTCACCCAACACCTCCCTCAGTGGCCAGCCCCATACTTAGAATTTTGCAGCTCTCACCCCAGCTCCACCTAACCTGGCTCTTGGTCCTCTTTCTTAAACCCCAGACACAGTGTCTGCTCCATGAGCTCTGCGCATCAGCTACAACTGCAACCCTCACCTTCCCCGAATCCTCTACTTCTGTGGGAAGTGACCTTAAGTAATAGAAGCCTTGTGACTCCAACACAGAACAGATCAAGCTGGACTTTCTGAGTCAGGTGCTGAGTCTGTGGCAGGGAGCCCAGACACAAGCATCTCTATCCCAACAGTCACCAGCAGTCTTGCTGTTGTGCAGGGCTGGGGATGGGAGGGTCCGCTGGCCTACGCTTGACCAAATTTGCTGGACTACGTGTCCTGTGAACAGGATGCATGAAGCAGTGTCAAACGTTACAGCCAAGCCATTTCCTACAGGCTGGTCCCCCGTTCACAGCCTGTCTGTGCCAAAAGAGACCCGAAACATGGTCTTGACGACAGCTGAAACAATTTGGATGGGACTGTCTGGAGTCCATATGAAGTCCTTCAACACATACTGCCAGAGTCCCTGGAGCTGGATGGCATTTTCATCTTCATCATAGGTGCTAGCTTGTCTCTTCTCTGCTAGATCATCCAAGATATCACGGGCAGTTTCCCCATGATCACACATGAGCCACAGAGCAAAGACGTCTGTCTAGCACATGCAGTGTGTCTGTTGTCCCAAGGTGAACCACCGTACCCCATTCTACATGTTCTACGGAGCTCATGTAGCTCCTTTAGAAAACACTCAACAAGTAAGTCCCCGGGCTAACAAATTCCTCATTGGTTCAGTGATATGAAAATTCCTGCAGGCAGTGAGAATGCATACTTTGTCTAAAACCGGGCGCAAGTGTGAATTCCAAGTTCTTAAGACACAGGTCCACCAGGGAAACTCTATGGATGAATCAAACATAGTTTTCAAAATATTTCAAAATATTGTCCTACCATATTTGAAAAAAATTGTATTTTCTTAAGAACTGAAAAGAACCACTATGATAAATCAAAGTAAAAATACAAAAGAAAGGGATAAACTTTTACATAGGACTTAGCAAAATGATATTCTAAATGGGAAATAAAAATGGTGAATTATGAAAATTGAGGAAACCTAGCCTACAGGGTGAAGGTATCACACAGCACTGGTTGGACTTCTGGTCAGGGGGTCAGGAACCCACTACACTACCTCTGCTTTGGACAACTTGTCTTAATTCTTGCAGAAAAGTTAAAGTAATGCTGTTCTATAAACATTCAATTAGGTAACTATCCGTACAATGGGCTCACTTTTCAAACATATTTACCAACCTCTAAGGAGACTCTATCCCTAACGTTATAACGCAGTCCTCAATTTTTGTTCTGGGTCTTTAATCAATGCGACTGTGCAGTCTTTATGCCCATGGAGTCTAATCTGCTGATGAACAAGAATGCTTCTGCTTGATCAGTGCCTTGTTGCTGCCAATTTACTTCTTTCTTCATTTTCAAAGTATTACAAACCTCCATACCAAAATGAAATTTATAGGGAGAGAAGAACAATGCATGGATCAGATTTAAATAAGAGTTCAAAACAAAACAAAACAAAACAAAAAGGTTCAAAGCCAACTAGGAAGAATTCATTTGTGTACTCTCAGCTGGAAAAGTCAGGGGTCTTCAAAACCACAGGTGTAGTATTGGAATTATGTCCGTAAGAAATCATTATGGACAGTACTAATAGCAAACAAAAGAAAAGATTTTGTTTAAAGAGGAAACATTTTAAAAAATAAATAAAGCTGAGTGGGCAGCCCACACCCTCTATCAAACGGAGCGGCCCAAACCTCGGTGCTGTACAGTAGATGGCTGAGCAAGTGTGTCCTCCAGGTAAAGGCCCAGCCAGGCACTCCAGGCCCAGTCACGGGGCCCTGCTACTACCTGGATTCCTTCTTTTTAATTTTTAATTTTTAAATTTTAATATTTTTAAATTGTATCACCATGAGACACACAGTTACAAAGCAGTTCGTGATCAGGTCTCAAGCATACATTCCCACACCCGTCCCCTCACCTGTGCGCATTCCCTGGATGCTTATCTGCAAATGGGACTGACCTGAGTATGTCCTGGGGACAGGACAGAAAGCGCCCAGGAAGGCCCTGACCCGGAGCTGAGGCAGACGCACAGAATCTAGTCTCTGCAGCCCATGATGCACCCTGTTGCTCTGACTCCTCACTCAAGCCCCAGGCAGCACCCAGGCCTTCGGTCCCTGGGCACCCCTTTTCCTGGAGGCCTGATGTGGACTCACCCCGCCGTGTCCTTGGGAAGCACCTCTAAACCTGGGGACATCACTGTGGAGTGACGTCACTTTTAAAACGTCTTCAAGTCTATGGGGCCGGGCGATAGTCCAGCGGGTAGGGTGTTTGCCTTGCATGCAGCCAGCCTGTGCCGGCCCGGGTTCAATCCCGGCATCCCATATGGTCCCCCAAGCACCGCCAGGAATAATTTCTGAGTGCAGAGCCAGGAGTAACCCCTGAGCATTGCCAGGTGTGACCCAAAAGCAAAAAAAATAAAATAAAATAAATAAAACAAAAATGTCTTCGGCAGAGCCTGGCAAGCTGCCCGTGTAGTATTTGATATGCCAAATACCAGTAACAATTATAGACCTCATTCCCACGACCTGATAGAATGGGTTGAGGCCCTTTATGTTCCTGGAGCAAGCAGGTGCCCTTGGGCTCTACTTGCATGAGACAGGTCATGTTGAGATGTTACTGGTGCCCACTCATTTGAGCAAAATGTCTTCAAGTCGAGCTGAATCTTTACAATCAGATATTTTAAAACATTAGGAATATTTGGCCACAGTGGCAAAGTTCTAAAAGAGAATTTATTTTTATTCATTTTATTTGTCTGTTTGAGGGCCACACCTAGAGTACTGAGGGCTTAGCCTTGACTCCGTGCTCGGGGATTATTGCTGGCAGTGCTCTGCATGCTGGGCAAATGCCCTGCCCACTATACTATCTCTCTGGTCCCTTGAAAGAGATTTAAGGTTTATTCGAACCATGTTTGATGTTGAAATACACTTAAAAGCTTTTTTTTATAGGAATTATCAGTGGCCTGTAGAAGCTAGAGAAAGAATAGGATAGGGGGCAAAAGCGAAGCTTCCTGGCAAGTGCGAGGCCATGAATTCCATCCCCAGTGCTGCCTGCATGCTGGCCAAGCAGGAGGCTCTGCTGTTAGGGCCCATGGCTACACAGCACCCACACGCATGAACCACAACCGTGACTCCACACAAGTGTGACTCTGCCTGTGTCCAGGCCTACTCGTCTGTGACAGATGGGCGCCACACTGTCAGGCCTGTTTGAGGAAGAAGGAAACACAGCTCTCCCACCAGTGTCAGTGAGAGCCCCCTTCTTCTGGGGGTCACTGCCCCCACTGCTCCGAACCTAGAGGGGCCCTTTTATGCGGGTGGCAGGGGGCTTCTGACCTGACATGGCAATCAGGGGCCCAAGAGCCCTTTGCCACCATGCTCAGAGGGGAGTCGGATTCCCTCCCTCAGTCTGCAACAGGTTTCATGGAAACTTCCAGGGGCACCTTCTGGAAGAGGCAGCCTGCCACTACAGGTAAGGAGAGGCACGCCTCCAGCTGGAGGGTCCTGCAGACAGGAGTGAGCAGAGATCCAAGCACTGAAAATCAGAAGATTTCTTAGTTCTTAGGATAGAAGAGAGTCTTCTCTGGCTGTCTTATAACTTATCCTCTGTGTGTTTCAACAAGCTCCTAAAGCTATTAAGAAAATGAACACAGAGGAATAACTTAATTAAAGACCAGAAAATGGGGTGTGTCGGGGGATGGTGAGTACCCCTCAACCACAAATATACTCTTGGTTTATCTCTTCTACAATAACCGATGTCAAATTACCAACGTATTTGGTTTATTTTCATGTGGGGCACATCAGCTGGAATTACTCCTGACTTCGTGCTCAGGGATCACTTATGTCAGAGTTTGGGGGACCATATGTGGTGATAGGGATCGAATCCTGGCTTGGCCTCATGCAAAGCAAGCACCTTCCATACTGTGCTATCTCTCAAGGCCCTGTCGGTCACAAATATTCCATTTATTTCTGCCACCACCACCATTAAACACTGTCTTATACATTCTGATCTTTTACGTATTCTACTTTTCTGAAACCAATGGGAAGCCAGAACAGATTTTCTGATAAATCACATCTTTCCCATGGCTAATTTCTGAAACAAAAGCTTCTGGTGGGCACTGAGATCCAGTTTCCTCCTAGAGGAATGTCAGGACAATGATTTTCTTGAGTCATCAAGATGAAAGCGAGAAGATGGGACCGAAGATCTTGCTCAGGGGAACAGGGGAGAGTTTCTGCCTGCTGTGGAGCCTGGCTGGGGTCAGTGGCTTCACACATGACCTGTCCTGGTGTCCTGGGTTCAGACCTGACAGCCTTTCTACTCTGCAAAGGCTTCTCAGGACCCAGCTAAGCACTGGGTCCACTCCTGGACCACCTTCCGACCACCAATGTCTCCCATGGGCAACAGGTCTTGGCCACTCACTGCCTATGTGACAGTCCTTCATCTTCCAGTCATCCTCTGTGTCCAGCACGCAGATACAGCGTCCATGTTTAAGTCAGAGTTTAATCTCCAAGAGTCAGAATGATTTCCGGGTAAGGAAGGTCTAGTCCCCACCCACCTTCAACCGAAAGCAGTACAGACATTAATCCCATTGACAGACCAAGTCATGGCAGGATCACGGCAATCAGGCAGATTATTCTAACTCAAGTATGGTCCAGCACACGTGTCCATGACACAGCTCACCATCCTGCATGTGCCTGCTCTGCTCACTCTGCCTTTAGAACACAGCAGGATCACGGAATAGTAGGTCCTCCTCCCCTCTTAGAATTCTACATAAAAGGAGAAAATAAACATAGAGGAAAGTTTACTTACTAGCAATCAGCAGGGAAAAAATGGAGCATTCTAAGCATGAATTCTTTGGCACTCGAGCTCTCTAATGTAGAGAAATCTTGTCTACCAAAGAATCCATCTGGGTGGGGAAGGGAGTAAAGTAAAGGCCTGGTCAGTAAAGGCCATAAAGAAGCAGATAGTTCATCCACCAGCGAATGAAGGACACAGTGAGTGGAAGTCCCAGCATGCTGACACTCCAGTCATACCCAAGCCAATCCTAAAACCCAGATGAGACCCTCGCCCTCACTTGGCTGAGCACCTTTATTTTTTTTAATTTTTTATTATACCACCGTGAGACATACAATTACAAAGGTGTTCATAATTGGTTCTTGGTAGTACAGTATGGAATGCCTTCAAAGGCATCGAAGAAATAGCTAAAAAGGACAAAGAACCTCCGGCTCCAGGCACATCTCTTTGACTCCACCGTTCTCCCTGCATTAACATACACCTCAGAGACCTGGGCCCTACGAAAGCGGGATGAGAATGCTATTCGGGTCTCCCAGAGAGGAATTGAAAGAGCTATGCTTGGAATATCACGCCTCATTCAAGTGAGAGAAGGAATCCGGAGTTCTGACCGCCGTTGCTATTCCAGAATCAGGGGCGCTGTCTTGTTTGCCAAGGCATCGAAAATCAGATGGGCTGGACATGTAATGCGATTTGGAGACAACCGCTGGGACTAGAGCCATTACCGACTGGATCCCATGGGATGTCAAAAGATCACGTGGCCGCCCACCTACAAGATGGTCAGACTTCCTTGTCAAGACCCTGAAGGAACGGTTTGAGGCTCTTCATATTCCTGAATCAACCAGATGCCATTGGGTTACATTGGCACGTGATAGGGTCCAATGGAAATGTTACTGGCGCCCGCTCGAGCAAATCGATGAATAATGGGATTCAAGTGATTCAAGTAGTACAGTATACCAGCACCCATTCCTCCACCAGGTGCCCCATTTCCACCACCAATGTACCCCACCCCTCCTGCCCACCCCCAGGCTGCCTCAATAGCAGGTACCCCAGTATACTCTCTTTTAAAGCCTGACTAACAAGGACCCAGATTCCTGTGTCTTACACAGTCTCTTTCAACCTTTTTACATCTGCAGATGTTGGCACCTGTCTTGCACAGCAGCAATTACAACCACCGTGGTAGACCAGTTGTTTCTAATCTTTCTGTCTATGGACCTGGAACTCTAACCTATGAGATAGACCACTTGTTTTCAACCCTTTACACCGCAGACTGGCACTGAATTGTGGCATTTAAGGCAAGGACATTCATTGCCTTACAGGGTATGACACAAAGGTATTGCAGGGCTTTGAGAATGACAGAACACAACTCAGAATAGGACTGACAACATACACTGCTAACAAAGACCCTAATGCCGGGTGCTGTCCAACCTTCTCATGTAATGCTGAGAATCTCCAGCAAGAGCTCCCCCAGTTTCTCCTCCTAACTCCTTCATGTGCCCTCTCAGTAATCCAGGGCCTTTGGATACCCAAGGCAACCCCTAAATGCTTTTTCATATTTCTCCTAGTTTTCAGTATGGAGAAACTTCAGATTGCTGAGGTCACCTGCCCAAAACATGCTGCACATGTTCCTGATAAAAGGTGCCATCAGATGCCGTTCATCTACCAGCAGTGGTTCCCACACAAGGCCGAGGGCCTGGCTCCCAGCTGTTTGAGCTGCAGGAGTGCCAGGCAAGGGCCCACCATGTGGATGTAAGCATTTCCCCTGTGCTTTGTATCTCCCCAGCAAACTGGTCACCATGGTGTGCTCCCACAGAAAGATTTCAGATCACTCTGACAGAGAATGGAAGTTCCAGGATGTGTCTGTGCCAGAAAGACTCACAATACCTGACTTGCAGAGCTGAGATTCCTACCATGGTCCCTCAGATGTTTTCCTGGCTTAACGTCCACCCCTGATGCTCACTGCAGGATGCAGAGGCCAGCTGAGCCAACTCTGCGCACCACAGGCATGACTGGACCATCACTGCCTTCGGGGTGGGAGCCAGCACTCCAGGAGGAAGCCCAACTCTCTCTGACAGTGCACGGTATTGTTCATCTGAGGCAGGTACCTCAGCAGCCTGCACTTACCCACTCTCTCACACACATATGCACAGCTACACACATTCATGCATACACACATGCACACACAAGGCACACATATACACATGCATGCATGCACATGCACACAATGCACATGCACACACAACACACATGCACATACATGTACACGCACACAATGCTTATGCACACATATGCACATGCATACATGCACACGTGTGAACACACATGCTCAAGCACTTATGCACATGCACACACAACACTGCACATGCACACATATGCATACATGCAAGCACACATGTGCATACATGCAATGCAGGCACATGCAAACACAACACACAGGCACACACATGCACATACAATGTACATGCACACACATATTTGCAAGCACACATGCACGCATATGCATACACAATGCACATGCACACATGTACAAACATGCACACCAACACACATGCACAGACACACATGCACACAATGCATGTGCACACACACTAATGCACACACATACACAATGCACATGTACACCTGTACACAATGTACACACAACACAATGCATATGCACCCAATGCACATTCACACAAACATATGCACATGCACACACATGCACATGCATACACATGCGCATGCACATTCAACACACATGCACAGACACGCACACACACATGCACATGCCTTCCCTTTATTCTCTTCCACAGCACCTTCCCTGGACTACAAGGATCCACGGCCCCACCCCACCCCTCCCCATCTCAAGAATCTTCAGACAGAATGAATGAGACTCCTTTGCTTAATAAACTCCGCCTGCACTGTGCATTCTTCACATCGTAGAATGTTCATTCTACACCCTGCTTCCGCCTCCAGTCTCTGGCCACATCTTGCTTCCCTCCATCAGAAGAGTTCATGGAAACAGCCCCAAATGGGGAGGCAAGTCCCTCCCAAACACAGAAGGGAGCGTCAAACACTGTGAGGGTTGCCCAGGCAGGCAGCAGGCACAGACCAGGAAACACGAACACAGTGGCAGGGAGAAAGTCACTCCGCATGCAGAAGATAAAATCACAACATACTGACCCTAAAATAACTTCATCTCCCTGACAATATAATGAGGAGTGTTCTTCCAGAACCATTAAAATGACACGAAGCCTGATAATTATTTTTACAGTCCTGGGATTCTAAAACGAAATGTTTCTCAGCTTCTGTTATTTGGCAATGCTAAATGAACGTTGTCAAAAGATTAAATATAAATTGGCTAGAAATCTTCACTGAACGACACCGTGTAGGGAAGGTTACATTACCAGGCCATGTTTGTGTCAGCACTAAGGAAACACAAAATCTTATTTTAATAGTATTAGGACTCTTGGCATGAATGTTATTCTACACACTGAGGCTTCACCTCAAGGCAAGGCGGCCCTGAAGGCTGCCTCTGCCTTCTGGACTCCACAGTCAGCTCCCTCCGGGGACACTAGCCTCACCCTGAAGGTGGCGCCACTTTGTGGATCCGACTTTCTGATTTCATAGACCTGCCCTTCCAAATGCCACATGCCTGGTTTTCAGCGGTGCAGAACTGCCAGTGGCCTGACAGGCAGGAGCTGCAGCCTGTGCTTCGTCCTAAAGTGTCTTCACCGAGAACCATGAGGCCACCCCACTCTGCAGTCCCGGGTGGGCTGGGGAGATTCTTACAGCTCCACATTCAGAAACGTCACTGCTGATTGAGGCAGCCAGGTTAGCGTCCTATAATTGCAGAAGGCTGCAAATGCTCAGTTAAAAATAAAACTCCACTTTTGGTTATCTATTTCCATTTCGGAAAGATCACTTTCAGGGATGAAATATGGACTTTGGAAGAAACCAGATTTTCAATGATTTAAAGATACCTATTAGGTTCAATTTGAAGGATAGTAATAATCATGACAAGGAAATGACAAACGAAAAGCTTTTCATGGACACAATTGTACTTCATCACTGACATGGTACGAATGTTCACATTTTTGCCATATATTCACACATATAACATGTACATACACAAATATGTATAACATATAACTGAAGACTCGTTAGTGAAATATTATTTTTTGTAACAGAAGAAATTTTTTGTAATTTTTTACTTTCACTAAAAAGAAAGTTATAAATATCCTTTCAAAGATCTTTACTTTAGATGTTCACCAACAGTTTATCAGATAATGGTCTGTATGCTACTGTCTGGCTGAATCTCACTCAAATCTGCATTGGTCTATTATTTCCCTTGGCCTTTCCACATTTGCCCTTGATTACAAAAAGGATATATTACATTTATGACAATTCAAAGCAAACATTGAAAACAACCTCACCACTGAGAATGATAAAGAAAATATGGAGCTGCGGAATAAGTTACCCGTGTCCACGTGCATGCGGGAAGACGCAGCAGGGGCAGCTCTGCGAGACTGGCCCTTTCAGCCTGCTTGGGAAAGAGGCTGGGCGTGGCAGGAGGAAAACAGAAAATCAGACCATAGGAGGCTCGAAGTAAAGACCCCAGAGGAAGAGAAAGAGGAAGCACACAGTGCTCGGGAGGCGGAAGGATTAGCACTTAGCACTCACCATCACAGAGACGCGGGAAGAACATGCCGCTTCTCCTGGGCCCTCATGGAGCCTCCCTCCCTCATGGCGGCTGCTTACTGCTACCTCAGGCCCTTCCCTACAGCCGCAGGGACCACGGCCCACCATTCTCTCTCTTCTAGCTCTTCTCTGGTTCTTCACCCTCTTCCCTACCAGCGAGTGGGTAGATGTGAGACCACAGGGGAGCAGAAAACTTCCCACATATTCTCCCTCCACACCCCCAGGGATATATGTTGGGCTCTGGCCACGACTACGCTAACAGTCTTTATGATGAGTCTAATATTCCTCATGGAGGACTAATACACTTTCCACAAGGACACTCAATGTTTGCGGTCAAGAACATCCATGAAGGTAGGAGAACACAGTCTAAGGAAGGGGGAAGGGACAGAGAGAAGGGGCTCAAAATCAGACACAATCTCTTGGTTAAAGGCACGGATGAGAGAAGCGGGCACTGGTGGTGAGTTTGGTGCTGCTCACTGGTACCAAGAACCCCCTGGAGACAGCTTTGTAAACCACAGCTGCTAAATTAAAAGCACACAGAGAGGAAAAGCAAAGGAACCAGGGAGTGGGTGTAGAACCAAAAGGCAAACACCCTGCAGATTGGGACAGGCCTCCCCTCGGCACAGGACTGTCATTCTATTTCTTGACTATTAATATTGTTTGGAGGCCACACCTGGCTGTGTTCAGGAGTCATTCCAGGAGGGGTTGGGGGGGTCGTATGGGGTCTGTGCATGTGTGCGTGTGTGTGTGTATGTGTGCAGGTGGGTTGCATGTGGAGCCTATGGGACACCTCTGTGCAGCCTGAGGTCCCGCTCACCTAGAGCCATGCATGGTACGGAGTTGGCGGGGCCCATTTCTCTGCTCATGTGGCCAATAGTGGGACTGTTCAGGGTTGGGACGCAGCAGGGGCTGTCCTGATCAGGGCCTGGAAGGTGGTTCCTGACTGAGTTTTTCTGCTTGCACTGGTGGTACCCTTGGCCATTCTGATACAAGCACAAACACCCTCCACAAGTAAGCTGAGAGGGCTTTCACTGTGGCGTGTGGGCCCCATCAGTTAAGGGGAGAGCAGAGCGCCATGGTGGTGGACACTGGGACAGTGTGAAGCCCCATGGGGGCCATTCCAATGGGCTGCCTCAGGCTCCACTCCTGCTCACAGGACAGTGAGCTCTAGCCCAGCTTCCCCAGGTATCCTTGCAGTCAACCCACATGGTCATGCTTGTCTCCACAGAAACTTGCCCCAAATCAGCGGTGGACTCTGCTGATCTGGATGGAGCTTGCCCAATCCAGCAGGGTCGGGTCTGTGCAACGCCTCTTTATTTGGCCAGAGTCCACACTGGTTAGTGTAGAGAATACAAGTTGACAAGCCATTTGCTTTTTAGCGCTTCAGTTTCCTCCACTCTTCATTACTGGCTTTATTGCATTGCTAAATTGAACCGCATATTGCAAAAAGTCTGGCCAAATGGATCTCTGCGCAGCTAGAGAGTCTGGTTTCTGCCAGGGAAGATTTTTATTCAGAATGAACAGGAAAAAGGCAACCCTGGGTGCAAAATGCATTCAGGTTTTAGACTCAAGACTGAAATATTTTTCCTTTCCTGCCCTTATCACCACAGAGAAAGTGCCAGAAAGAAGGCAAACACCTGCCTCCTGATCCCACTCCTGAGGGCATGGCCCCATGTGTCATGGGGGGACATCTGAGAAGGCATCTTTGCTTGCACTCTTGGCTCAGGAAGTAAGTACATCACTGTATCACTGTCTTCCCGTTCATCATCGATTTGCTCGAGCGGGGCCCCAGTAACATCTCCCATATGTCCTGTCTCATGCTAGTAGAGCCCAAGGCATCTGCTTGCTCCAGGAATATAAAGAGCCTCAATCCATTCCGGAATGAGTCTATAAGTACATATCATTTTTTAAGACACACCCAGCAGTGCTCAGGGGGCTGCTCCCAGCTCAGTGCTCAGGGCTTGCTCTCACAGGGATTCGACAGTGATGGGGACTGAACCTGGGCCTCCCACATCAAAGTCTCCCACTCCAGAACTTGGAGCCATCCCCTCAGTCACAAGCATAATTTAAAGATTCAGCTATGCCGGTACCGGGGCTGTGCTGGGAAGGCTGCGTATAAATCTCTCATGTAAGCCACATACACCACAGCCACTGCTGAATGGACACTGACTGAGAACATCTCTGGACTTGTCTGCCTCTGAATCCTGTCCCTAAGCAGAGAAGTGGAAGTTTACCTGCACATGTGCATGTATGTACAGTGCGTTACTGGCGGTTCCTGACACTCTGCTTTACTCCAGGTCATAAAATGAGCATCTACTTGTCTGCCTGAGGTCATTTGCCCATGGGTCATTTCCCGGCAAACTTAGACCTGGTGTCTGAGGTGGAAACTTCACTCCAGGCGGAGTTTCAGAAATGAAAGTGGCCCAGAGTCATGTGGCTTTAGTTTTAGTAGTGCTGTGGGATTTCAACTCCATGTGGCCCCTGTGCTGTGTCCTTGAGCTGCTGGACTTGGTGAGGGGAAAGGCAGCTTATCTAAGAAAATTCAATCCAATTTACGGGTTGAGATGGGGGACTGTTGGAGCTCTCAGCCCTGGGAGGTTTTTTTTTTTTGTAAATAACAAGTTGCTTCTCTCTTTCCTGTATGCTCTTTAAACATGATTATGTTACTATAAAGAACTTTTTTGTACAGGCACAGGAAGACAGTTAAAATGGTGCATTTGTGATACAGGAGTTAATTAACTCTGAATTACTCACTCCTGGGTACCTGTCATATTTCCTAACTTAAAACCTTATTGTCCTCAGATTGATTCTATTACCTTACACCCCAAAAAGTATCCCACTGTGAAACTCGATGGACCCAGGGCAAGTCAGGTGTAAGTTACCCTGGTCTCAACATGGGATGGACTAAATGTTCTGAACAATATTATAGCTAAGAGCAGAGTCTTGGACCAAACTCTGTTCTGACCCAAAGATAAGTAATAGATCAATAGGAACCTGAGGGGATTGAGAATAAACAATTTGCAAGAGTAAAGTAGTCTGGGCTATATTGCCAGATATCCCCAGGAATAGTCACCCTATAGGTATAATCCTGGATGTAGATAAATGTCTGACTCTCTGTGTTTATAAAAATGACTAGAAATATTATTGAAATCATTGTTTTCCAGCTAAGGATGAGAGAGAACAACACATTTAGGGTTTCACACTACAGCCCCAGGAGCTGCGGCAAGGTGCCTGGTGGTTTTTCCATGTAAGGGGAAGCTTCCTTTCACCTCATGTTTTGGGATAAAGAGCCTTTGTCTTGTGTAACTCCCTTCCACAAACCTTTGTAAAGTATATCTCTCTGGGAGAATTGATTTGACGGGGTAGTATTGTGAGTGTGTGTGTGTGTGATTAGGTGGAGTTAGGAGTGAGTGGAGACCAATTAGAGTCTTTATTTTCTAGAGCCGGTGGTCCTATTTCTTTGTCCATTGGTTGGGGGGATGGTTGTCAGCCTGAACGTTGCCAGGGAACCCTTCAGACCCTAATATCTGTTGGAGACCCGTTCAGCTCCTACCAGTGTGTGACACAATGCTTATTCCCCCAAATGGGGTTCAGATGGAGAGCCTGATTTGAGATGAGTCTTCATCACTCACCAGCCTCTATTTCTTCATAAAGTAGGAATAACACCTACCCTTCACCGTGTGTACTGGTTCTGAGCGACAACAGTAAACTCAAAAAACCGAGCACTGAGTCTGAATTTTCAGATCTCAGGAGTCCATGTGGGCAGGGAGCAGCGAGTGAGGTGGACAGGGGAGCCCAAAGGGAGTGTGACGAGCTCAGGGATGCATTCGTGGGAAAAGACACAGCTCACGGGCTAAGAGGCAGGGCTAGGGCTACAGTACATCAGGTTGTTCACTGGCCTTGCACGTGGCTGAGCCGGGTTTGAGCCCATGAAGTTTCCCCAAACATCACCAGGAGCTAATTCCTGAGCACAGAATCAGGTACCCCTGAGCACTGCCAGGCATGGCCCAAACACATATACATGCATGTGTGTGCACGCACATGCACACACACACACACACACACACACACACACACGGACTAAAGGACAAAATTCTGAGGAGCATGACTGCCTCGCCCACCAGGCACTGAGTAAGGCTGAGCTTTCCTGGCATTACTAGTCAAAAACCAGATGACAGAGAAATCTTAGCGATGACAAGAGAGAATGAGGGGACATAAGAGAGGCAATGCACAAATTCCTGCTCTGGATTTTGGGATACAAACACTCATGGGAAGCTCTAGAAGTTCTGAAAAGGCTTTAAAGAATGCAAATTAAGGGTGAAACTACAGGTTGGCCCTAACTTGCCTTATTTTTGCTGTCTCAGTGGGACATCAGCACCATCTCTCCCACTGAAGCGCTCGGAAGGAAGAGCCCAGCGCAAGGCAGAGGGGACTCACATTCTCACCTGCCCTGGTCAGGAGGTTCTGGATGACCGGAGAGACACACCAGAGGGGACACAGCCATATTATAATGCAACTGTGCTGATGGGAGGAGGGTCTCAAAAATAGGGACCAGGGTGAACAGCACCACTGAGCCACACAACTGTAGCCACTATGGGGACAGGGATCTCAGGTGGTCCCCAAGACTCTGGTCCTAGTTTGTGGCCATGTACTGCTCTCTCTGGAGTGTGAGGCGCTACAGAAATGTGCCATCATCATGACATGTGCCTTGTGCCTTGCCTATATTGCCAAGGGGGAGCTGTCTAGCAGACCTGATCCCCAGGAGGGCCCCAAGGGTGAGCTGAGTTGCTCACTGTCTCCCCAGTCATCTTCTCTTTAAAGAGGCCTAACCCGCTTGTGCAAAAGAGGTGGGTGTCTGTCTGCTGGCTGAGGAGGGAGGCCCCAGTAGAGAGCGGCCCCAGGGCTTGACACAGAAGGTACCCCAGATGTTGACAGCAGCTCTGAAGCAAAGTTAAAAACTTAACCCTTCTGTGGCTGGACCCAAACTCTGGAACAACTAGGTGAGCCTGGAACACAAGCAGGACCCCAGAGAGGGGCACCTTGCTTGCATCCTGGGAGACCCCAAGCGCAGGTAGAAGACATTCAGCTTCCTTCCAACACGGGTGTCGTTGGAGTCTGCATGTGGGATCGTTTGCTGTGCAGGTCTCTGAACCTCACCAAGCCCCGGCTTTCATATAGGTAAAGGGGTGCATGAGGGGCCACTGGAATTGCTCCCTGAGATGGGGGCCCCTCTCTTGGCTCAAGCCTGCCTTAACTAAGAGCTCAGCAGGAACTGAGAGCCAAGTCTGGCCAGCAACACCATAGCTCACAGCTCTGCACACAGCTGGCGTCACAGTGCTAGACCCGGCTCAAAATCAAGCAAAAGAGGGACAGGTCAAATTCCTGTGTCTCACACATGTGTTCAGTATGTCAGTCACAGATCACTGAATCTACCCTCACTACACAGATTTTGGCTTATCACAAGTAAAGATCCACACATGTGCACCTACTCCCCAACACACACACACAAACACATACAGACACACACCCGAACAATTTGTTTCTCCTGCCCCAGAGAGATCCACATTCTTTCAACTCTGTATCTTTCTTCCCAGGTACTGCTCCCACTCAAATATCATTTCTACTTCTCGGCCTGTAAAATCGATTTATTCTTCCAATGCCAGGCTCAGGTGACGCAGCGTTACACTGTGCTAAGAGAATCCAACCACTTCGTGAATGTAGAGTGTTTTCTCCTTCAAGAGTGATTGTGGGAAATGGTTATTATGCTTTAACTTGCCCTTCTCCCCCAGCCCCTTCTTGCTCACAGGCCAGGATGAAGCTCAGACAGATTCACTTGCCAGGTAACCCGCTCTGGCGTGACTCTGGCAGCCATGCTGTGCAGAGCCGGGGCTCCAGCTGGTTTCCCTGCAACGGGCTTCAGCTGGACAGCCCATGAGTCTCCCAGCTCTCCGTTAACCCTGGAATGAATGTTGCTATATTCTGATTCTGAGTATATATGTTCAACTGAAACTGGGCCTAGACTGCGCTCTATATGCCATGTAGGGTTTGGAAGCCAGTTTCAAGAAACTTCCATCCACCCACGGCCATGTAGCAAAGGCCCAGGGCAGAAGGCACAAACTCCTTGTCCCCATTTCCTTTGCCAGGTGGGAGAAAAGGGTTCATCCAGGGCCCACCAAGGGAAGGGGGCAGTGCATCCCTTCAAGAAGGAATCTGAGAGGGGAGGTAGACATGGGCCTCTTGGGTCATGGCCCTCTTCCTGCGCCCGAGCCTGCCAACCTTCTGCTCTGGAATGCTGCGCTCCTGGCAGAAGCGGTACCAGGGCGCCAAGCACCATGCTGAGAAGCCCCAAGAAGAGTGTACAGAGGTGAAAATAGTTCATGAAAATAGTTCATGAAAAAGCATGGTCTTGGCATCTAGAGGCTGAGATGTGGGGATATTCCCAGGCTTCTGTTTGGTGGCAGAGAACTGTTGAATCTGAAACCCAGGTACTTCCGGGATTCTGGTCCAGTTTTTCATTTACTATGATTTTAAGGGGTTTTACCCATTAATGCTCAGGGATTCCCAGGGCTCCAACCAGGGATGCTGGCAGTGGAAAAGGTGGTGCTGGGGACCCACTTGGGGCCTCCTGTCCATGTCAGACACGACCCTTTGCTTCCCAGCCACACCACCCCGACTCAGAGCTACAGGCAACAGGCAGAAACCGTCTCTTATGTCTCGGTTTCTCTGACATTTGGGATGAAGACAAACTGAAGGAAGTGTTATGCAGATGTATTCTGCACAATGCTATGGACTGAAGGGGATAAATCGAGGAAGTAAAACAGAAGGCACAGGAGCAGAACGTAAAAAAATCAAGTCACTGCACCCAGGAAACATCTGCCTGGAGGGTGATTTCCTCAAACCCAACGGCCAATATGGAAACTTGACCATGAGGTCACTTAAAGAGCTTAACATAAGGCCAAATTCCAGTGCAAGGTGTGACACATAATGAAATGGTCAGCTCTCAATTTCTATTCAAGAAGGCATGGTTTTGACAAACATGTTTCAACTGTAAGGTAGAAATAATAAAATATTTAAATCCAACAAAATTCTATACAAAACTCATTACAACCAGAGAACTGATCCATTAATCATATTTTCTTGGGAATTGGAACTCTGGGTATTATATCAGACTCTAAAGAGCAGAGAGTTCCCCAATATCACAACGGATCATCTACAAGCACAGAAGCTTGAAGACCTTCAGCTCATCATGAACAATGAATGCTGGTTAATGAGGGCCAGGAAGCCTCATTCTATCTCTGTAGAAATAGGATTTTCATTTAAAAGGCTGACACCTAAAGTGATGATTCACTAAGATGGGGCATAAGAAAGAGGGAAGTTGTTAATCCAACGATCCCCACTTTACTGAAGGATAGCTGAGTGGGTCTGAAATTGATGCCTGATAAATACACAAACTGACTATAGCCATAAATATCTTCAAGGAGTTATTCAAACTTATGGAGACCCCTTTGATGAAGTGAAGACATGAACATTAGGCCTAATTAAATATGAAGGAGAGCTCATGTGCTGTATATATCATTTACAAACATTTTCAGTCTCCTAAAACTAGACCAACAGTGTGACATAGGCAGTTTGGTGAATCCTCCGAGATTCCTGGAGTTGGGCATATCACCAGGAGAATCAGGACCGGGAACTTGGTGAAGGATCAGGGACTTGCACTACAGTCAACATGCTTCATTTAGTAGCATTTAGTAGCAGTCCATGAGAAAATATACATTAATGTTTAGTTTATGGGTCTCTGCTCTTGGTGTAGCTGGCTGGACCCTTGCTCACCTACAAAGGCAGGAAGACACTAGGTCCCAGGTCAGGTACTTCTTTTGTCCACATCTGGTGGTGCTCAGGATTTTCTCCTGGCTCTACACTCATGGATCATTCCTGGCAGGGATCAAACCCAGGTCAGCTTCATGCAAGACAAGTGCCCTACCTGCTATACTAACACTCCAGCCCAAGGGACTTATTTATTCTCTCTCGTCTTACTTCAACGACTCTTTTCCAGTCCTAGGGTTTTAAATACCTACACTGATTTCAGCCACATTTACTTTTCTAGTGTAAAGCTCCAGACTTGTATAGTACATCCCCGCGACTCATCTGTGTTACCTGGAATCTGAGAATTAATCACCTTAATTAGAGCCATGATTATTCCTCATCAAAACCTGCTTCTGCCCAGTCTTTCCCATTTACAGTACAGAATGTCACCACTACCCAGGTATACAGGGCAAATGCTTATAAATCATTCTAAATTTCTCAGTTTCCATCACACTCTACATCCACCCCATGGATAGGGGCTGCAGGTCTATCTTCAAAATCTCTCCAGAACTGAACCAGCTCTCAACCCTCCAAAGCTACACAACCAAGTCACGGACTCGGCGCAGACCTGGCGCCCGTTTCTGCCTGGCTGAGACATTGCTCCTACATGGGGCATAGTGGTCTTTCCTGCCCCTCACGTTCTGAGCCACTGCCCCTCTCCTCCATCAAAGGTTACATTTGCTGTACTCTCAGTTCCTAGTTGTTGTTTTCTGATTTGGTTTTTTATCCTGATATTGAACATATAGGTAAAATTATTTAATGTTTGCCTTTTGTTTTGGACTTATTTTGCTCCCCACAATTTCCTGCAACTCCATTTTGTGCAAAATGCCACACTTTTGTACACCCAAAGAGTATTATTCCACCATATCGCTGTGACTTGTCTTCATTATCTGATCATCTGTCAGCTGGTCCTTCAATTGCTTCCATATTTGAGCCACTGTGAATAGCACTGAATGGGCACTGGAGCAGATATAATTCTGGGTGTTCATATTTTCCTGTTCCTTGGCTAGACTCCCTCTGGTGGGCCAGCTGGATCCTATGGAATCTGTTTTAGCTTCTTCAGGAAGCTTCATAATGTTGACCAAAACAGTTGCACCAGTTACACTGCCATGGGGTGGTATTTTTGAAGGATAGTTTAATATCATTACTCTTAAGCTCAATAGTCTATGATGGAGGTGTAGCCACCGTCCTCAGACACACCTTCAAGACACAATATGACATGGTGCCTCACTCCACACTCAACCACCTGAGACGCCTGTCCAGTCACACTCGCCTTTTCACACCTTGCTTACAGCCAGCGCAGGCACACACATGGCTTGTGCCTTTGCCTGTTCTTCTCAGCATCAGTACCCGACTTTCTCAGTGTGTTCTGGGCTTGATCACCCTTTCTGACGTATGCATCTGCATCCAAACCATGACCACATCATTCTTCTGCTTCCTGCCTATTTTCTATTCCTTGGCACTTATCACTCATTCAAATGATGTAACAAATCACTGCAGTCAGTTGTTTGTTGGCTGCCTTTCCCATTCTGGAGCTGGTTCCACGTAGGTAAGAGTGCAGCCTGTTGTGTTTACCCTGATTTCTGCATTTGCCTGAGCAATGCTGGCACAGAGCACACATTGAACAAGTAATGCCTTAATGAAGAAAACATTAATGTATAGTTTCTCATGGACTGCTACTGAATGATTCCTACAATTTGTTATTATAATAAAAATGGAATAAAAATACAGCTTTGGGTAGCAAGGTTATTAGCTTTAATCAATACTGCCTATTGTATGTTCATGTGCATCTTTCAGTAATCCATTATTTTATCATTGGTAAAAGTGGAGCCAACGAATGAATGCCTGGATCCACTGAGACGTGTGTGTCTGTTTTACGGGAGCCTAGAAGGAGCTAGGTTCCCATAAAACAGACAGCAGCAATTGTTCCTAAAGCAGGTTGTGCCCAGATGCATTTTCTAGGTTCCAAGTTCCTTCCTTGAGTTCAGCAAGTTGCTTAATTAAATGGGAAGAAGGGCTCTCTTTTTGAAATAGGTACTTCTGCTTTCTTCCTTACCGAAGGTGCCTGATCAAATTCAACAGTCTTCAGACTCCTTACAAATACTGGAAGATGCATGAAAGTCAACAGAGATGGGAACCAGCATGGTGCAGAGTTTGGTAGTAGACAGAGAAAGAGCCAAGAGCAAGACTGACAAGTTGTCTGAGAAGTACCTTCCTGAGCTGCCACTCTGACAGGCTGTGATTGTTAGATCACAATTTTAATAATGCTCATCAGAGGCTGTTAGTCTGAACGACATGTCCCCAAGGGCAGATCCACTGGCTTCGACTTTATTTGATCATATTTTCATACAGAACAGTGTATGAAGCTCGAAGATAAAAATCTACATAGCTGTGGATAATGTAGGAGGGTCAGAGAGTCGTAGCAGTCTGTGGAAAATCACATCCTAGCTTTGCTACCATGGCCGCCAATTGCATTCCACAAGAAATCCTTCCTGTTAGTTCATTGCCCCTAGCTCACGCCAGGCAAACCGATTCACAGTGAATAAGGAGGTGCCCGTGGCTCTTTGAACCATCTCTTTATAAAAATTCTATGCATGCCCACCTGAAAATAATGTCAAATCTCTATTTCAGCTTTCTGATTTCCTTTCCCTTCCATTCAAGAAGTATTTGAAAATCAAATAATGGATTTAGATATCTGCCTTTCCAATGTGATGTAAATCCACATTAACTGCTAATGCTTCCTATACTATAATAAGGCTATAGATGGTGCAGCAATTCCACAGACAAATCAGATAATACTTTATATCTATCTCTGTCTCCTTTCTCTTTTACTACCCCCTCTCCCTCTCTCCTTCTCTGTCTTCCCCATAAGGAAAGTTATCTTCCCAAAACAGTATCCTAATGTGCTAAAATATCATCCATAGATATTTCCACCTTTCTTGGTAGGTTTTACAACCTGTCATAAATTCAGTTAAGTATTAAATTCTTGGACTGAAGAGAGACTACAGGGGTTAAAACACTTTCTTTGCATGTGGTTGACTCTGGCTTGATCCCCAGGATCATTTTTGGTACCTATGAGCACCCAGAGGACATTCCCATACACAGAGTCAGGAGTAGCTCCTGAACACTGCTGGGTGTGGTCCAAACTCTACTCCACCACCACATAAAAGATTATATAAACACTCATTGGGAAGGAACTTTAAATGAAAAGTTCCAATTGATGACTAGTACTCAAAACCTTATGTTTATTTCAAATATATTACAAAGAAGTATAGCTATATTACAGAAGAAAGAGTTTTTCAAGATAGTGAAGAACTCCTGGATGAAAATAAAAATCAGCAGCAATGCCACCCATCTCCCTAACGCCACACAGATTTTGAAGGCGAAGAGCTGCTTTTTTATTTATGCCCAGAATGGCAAGAAAGTGCTTTGGTATCAGGGTTCATCCTGGAGAAACAGAACAGGCAATGCCAACTTCCTCTAGGTCTGTAGGGGAATGATTCAATGAGACCATTTGGGTCGCTCGAAAGTCGCAACCCTGTACATGGTAAGTTCTGAAAACCAAAAAAAAAAAAACATGCTCTCCTGTGGCAATTCCATTAAATCAATTAATATTAAATATGCTCAGATTTTTCTATTGTGAAATTAAAGTATAACTCTTCATTCATAAATCAGGAACCTAATTTAATCATTTTGTCCCTAGTGATTAAATACAACCCAGGGACAGACAAATTAAGTCAAACAAAGCAGTATCTCCCAGGAAAGATGGGCCTGACTGCACACAGCAGTGGTGTGCTGGAGCCCAGGGGGTCCCTCTGACAGTGATAGGCACTCAGAGGAGGCTGGTACGGGACTGCCTCCATCCTGGGACTTGGGGCAACTCTGGTCTCAGTGTCCTACCATGGGGGTGGTCACATGACTCTGGTAGTGATAATAGAATGGGGGTCAATGTCTTGGCAGGCAGTGAGGCAGCATTTGGGTGTGGCCCTGTCTAAACTCACCATGACCTCCACCTTCTTATCTGCAAGGGTGCAAGAACAGCTTCACCCCGTTTCAGAGAGTGAGAGAGAGAGAGGAGCCATGACTTCTTGACGTCAGCCATCTAGGCAGACTTCCTAGTTCACCTTGGCACCAAGTGTTATACTGTCAGATGTTGTGGGCATACAATGATGCCCACCGCTCAAACTACCAGCATATCAGTGGCCTCCAACACTGTCTCTAGGACCCCTTGTACCATTGCCCCATGCACCACCCCACCGCAACTTAGAGAATTCAGCTCTAAAGATAAACTCAAGAATTAGTCCAAATGGTTCAAAACAGATGACATGGCTTCTCCCCTGCCCAGCCATGTAGGAACTTTCAAGGTCCCTAATGCTGGATGAACACACCTCAGGGTACCTCCTCATAATAGGGACTTGAATCAGTCTGACCATGTTTCCAGAGAGACCAAATTCTGTGTACTGAGGAACAGAACAGACCCAGGGCTATAGCTATCGTGAGTTCATTAAAACAATCATACACTTGTGGTAAGGAGTCTTTAGAGTGAGAAGAGCAAGCATGGGTTATAATATACACATGCATTATTATTGAGGTAATATGTAAATATATACCATAATTTGTACTAGCTGGGTCAGAGGAGCACAGAGAACATAATTTCTGGACATGCAAGTAGAGAATTGGATAAGTAAGGAGGCTTTAGACCCAGAAGAGGTGGGCTTGGCATCTCAGGGGCTTTTAGGGATCAGTGTGGGATGGGACAAAGTGAGTGAGGGCAGAGCTAGGGTGGCGCTCAGGTGGCCAAGTCCCCACGGGTCCATGCAAATGATCCAAGGCATTAAATGTCGAGTTCATTTGATTCAATAAAATGTTTAACATGGAGGAAAAGGGACATACCACATTTTACTTTGGGAGTGGGGCATGTTTTCAATGAACGATGTCTAGAAGTGCTTGGGGCTTACCCTTGACTCTGTACTTAGGACTCACTTCTGGGGGCTCTGGGCACCCTATGTGGTATCACTGTCTTCCTGTTGTTCATCGATTTGCTTGAGCTGGTACCACTAATATCTCCATACGTCCTGTCACAAGCAAGTGTAGCCCAAGGGCGCCTGCTTGCTCCAGGGACAGGAAGAGCCTCAAGCCATTCTTCAGGTTATGGGATTGAGGTTCATAATTGTTACTAGTTTTTGGCATATCAAATAAAACATGGGTAGCTTGCCAGGCTCTGCCATATAGGTGGTATATAGTAGTATACTTCTACTGAGAAGTAGAAGGCTCTCATTTCGAACACTTACTGATGAAACTTAAAGGGGAAAGATCAGATTTTCTCTTGGGTGGAGCTCTGAGGAACTATGGAGTCTGGATGTTGAGAATGACTGACCTCATGATGTGCAGTTTGCTCTGGCTTCTTGCTAGGCTTACTGGGATGATCGGTATCAGAACCTGCCTAAAACTGTATAAAGTGTATAAATGTAAAAGATCCTGGGAAGCACCTAATCCTAAAATCAGTACCATCTAAGAATGTCCATGCAGCTGCAGAGTAGTTGCGCTCTTCTGGGGTAGCTGGCATGGAGGTGCAGGAAAGGACGGAGGAGCCCAAATGTCCTCTCCAAGTTCGGTCAGCGTGACCCCCCATGTGTGAGCGAACCCTTGGAGCAATGTTGGACCTCGGCCAGTAGCTTGTTGAGCCCCTTACCGGGAGGTCGACTCCATGGGTTGCTTCCATGTGGGGCCAAGCTGCGGCAGCTGTGTGTCTGGAGTGAATGGGTCTGGATCTCTTCTGGGGTTGCCGACAGAGCTGTGGGTCTGGTGTGGGTCTCCCTTAGGGGTAGCTGGCAAGGAGGTGGAGGAAAGGGTGGAGGAGCCCAAATCTCTCCAAGTCTGGCCAGCGTGGCCCCCCCACACACGTGTGAGGGAAACCTTGGACAATGTTGGGCTGGCCAAGGTCCTTACCAGGAAGTCAGCTCCATGGGTTGCTTCCACGTGCTGACAGCTCCGTTGGCATCCTGGGAAGAGATCCAGACCCATCCACTCCAGACCCATAGTTGCTGCTGCTCGGCCCCATGTGGAAGCAACCCATGGAGCCAACCTCCCAGTAAGGGGGCTTGACCAACCCCTGGCCAGTCCTACATTGCTCCAAGGGTTCGCTCACACGCAGGGAGGGGCCACACTGTCCGGACGTGGAGCAAGGATTTGGGCTCCTCCGCCTTTCCTCCACCTTCATGTCAGCTACCTCGGAAGAGAGACCCACACCAGACCCACAACCCCAGAAGAGATCCAAACCCATCCACTCCGGACCCACAATGGCCACTGCTCGGCCCTGCCCTATGAGGTAGCAGGAATCAAACCAGAGTCAACTGTGTGCAGAGTCAGGATCTTATCCCTTAACTACCTTTACAGCCCCTCACATTTAAAGTTTCTTGTTCTGTCGAGGACTCACTCACTGGTCATATCATGGATATACTGTCAGCAACCCTGAACAGTCTGGTCGGGAAGCACAACAGTCAAGCTGTGGCCCTCAGCACACCGTTGACTGCATCAAGACCTCACTGCCCTCCTCTGAATAGCTGTTGCTGGGTCAGAGAAACAAATGTCCTTCCTAGCCCAACATGCAGTTCAACTCTGCAAATGTGATTTGGGCTTTTGCTACAGTTACGCTTTTATTGGCCTGAAGCCAATAAAGCAGAGCTTTCGGAAAACTGGTATGTTATTTTTATGATGCACAAGAAAATTGCTGAATCAAAAGCTTAAGGGATATTTGGCATTTTGCTGACTTTCCAAACCCAAGGGACTCAAACTGCCAATATCCTTCCCCTTCCTGGATGCTTCCAAAATTTCTATATTTAGGAACAACGTGGAATTGACAATGTTTTCCCAGGTGCACGATTATCCCATTGTCTGATTTTTGTTTTGTTTTGGTAATTAATATTCTACTCTGACAGCAACACTGAATGCTGTCTGGGTGTCTGTTGTTTGTGTAGCTGCCATAAATCAGTCTGGCATGACCTCTCGCACAGACATGAGGGACAGGCAGTACTGCCAGTGGAGACCACGTTGCCCAGTGACCGTTTCCTGTTCTACTTGAACTCTGCGCTCCAGGCACTACAAAGCTGGGGGAAACTCTCCATCCTTTTGTGACCCTCTACAAAGACCTTCTACATTCCTGTTCTTGGCTTCATGAGCAAGAGGTAAACTGCTGTAATCCCCTGCTGGAGAGAAGGACACAGATGGAATCTCCTTCACATCCATCTCCACTACTGTCCCCGTCAGCAAGCCTTGGGGTTATGCCCACTCTGACCATTCCTGCAAACGCCATGAATCAGTGGTTTCCTCCAGTCTCTGAATAATCCCTTCTCCTAACTCAGATCTGCTCAGGTCTCTGGGCATGTCATACTATGTACCTTTTGAAGAAAGCTCTTCCTGATGAAACAGAGGGGTGGGGGCGGAGGCAGTGTGACAACACTGACCAGGAGCTGCCCTGTCCTCACAGGGGCCAACACAACCATGACTGCTGCCAAACCTCTCCTTACTTTCTGGAACCCAGAAAGACATGCTCAGCGTGGAGGGGAAATGTGATTACAACTGAAGGAGAATTCCTCAACTCTTCTTTTGAATCCACACCTTGCAGTACTCAGGGGCTACTCCTCGCTACTGTTTGGGGACCATATGGTGCAGGGGAGCGGCCCCAGGATCCCACAATCAAGGCAGGCACTGAAGTAGTGCAACGGACTGCTCCAGTCCTCCCCAATGAATTTTAAAACCCCAAAGAAATGGAGACATACCCAAAGGCCAGGTCTAGTAAATACATTTAAAAAGAGTTAACGACACAACAGCAATAACTCTACATGACGGCAAGGACAGTGATGTGCAAAGTCATAATCATCGCGTGCTGTATTCTCCTATCAGAGGAGTCTCTGTTCAGAGTCCAGAGCTCTGTTAAGCGCCTACAGTGCCTCTGTGCCCTTCTAATGGAGTTCTGTAAGGAATAAGCACTTACCTATCAATAGTAAAGCCAGGTAAAAATGGCAGTATAGGAAGTAGTTTAATGAAATATTTACTTAGTTTCTGTCTAATCTCCATATCAGGATGGAGGTAGGGAAGGAAAGTCAGTCACAGGAATCCACTGTAGTGAAACAAGTAAGTAGTGACAAATATTAGGAAGGTGAAAGGTTCATGGTTTGTTCTAGTCCTGTGAAGGAGAGCTGGCCAGTCAGTCAGCTGCAGCACTAGAATGTAAGTCAAATACCAGTGCCAAAAGGACCTTCACTGAACTCTGCAGCTGAGCACTGGCCTGCTGCCTGAGTACTATCCAGGTAGTAGCCATATGGCTACCAGAAGGGGAGACACGTGAGCAGTGCTAACTCCTAAAATCTCCTTGTCCCGTGACATTAAGTCCAGGAAACCACCTACCACCCTGTCCAGGTGAGGGCCTGCAATAGATTACAGAGAGAGAGGGAGATGTCCAATGGACATGACCTAGACACCTGCCCTCAGCGTCCTCATCAGTGAAAGGTCACAGTGTCTGTGGTCCTACCTTCCTGCACAGATTGGCATGTGGCCAGTCTCTGTGGCACTCAGGTGGCACCTGCGAAGCGCAGAAGCACATCTGGAGCTGGGAACGCTGATCAAAGGCCCCAGACAAGCATTCTCCCACACACATCTCACCTTACAATGAATACGGTGGGGAGATGTGACGACGCACCTTTCAGGGATAAGGAGCAAAGACAGAATGCAAAAGACCCTCTGAGATCGCCGGCGATGCCCGAACAATACGCACTGGCTCTGAAGTCAGTGCTTCAGGGTCCTTACCAATCTGGTCCCAATTCAGAGGGTCTCTTCCTGGGTGCTTACTGAAAAGACTAAACTCAAGAACAGCAATGATAGGTTTCCGTGGAAATGAAATACAGGTATCCCTGTCTGTGTCTCCTCAGTACCCAGACAAGGACGACCTGTGTCTGCTCAGTGACTGCGCCATGACCCCGTGTGTGGTGTGCGCCACAAAAGCCCAGGCCCCCACATAAGCTCTGCCATCATGAAGTTAGGGGTGAGCTACAGGAAGCCAGCACCCAGGTGGACATACCGCTGTGTCTCTCTGGTCTGCTCATGTATAAAGGGAATAACATGCATGGAAGGGAATAATTCAGGGCCACACTGAGACAAAGGTGCCACTGGCATTCCTTCCCTATGGCTCCCCTGAAATTGGTTTGAATGTGGCCTCTTCTATAAGGAGATTTGCTCAACTACTCTCCCAAGCGAAGAAAGGGGACAGGCTTCCACTGAATCCCTAACTAAGTGGAAAAAAGTAGCGTTGTTAATAAATGTTGGCTTTACACTCAGCACTTATATTTTACTGCAAGTTTCACCCACATTTTCTGCATACCATATTTGTCTGGTGTGGGCTGCTTCCAATCATTGTTTGTTCACAGTCATTTCAGAGGCCTCAAGGGATCAACTTAAGCAGAACTGGGTGAATCAGGTCTTAAAGAAATGGATAATCTGGATAAATCACTGTTCTACATAACTCAGCTGTCGAAGGTGAACAAACTAAAGCCAAAGCAACCAGACCTTACCTAATCATTCTAAATGAAACCATGGCATAGCATGTCATACCATGCCATATCATAGCATACCATCCCAAACCATACTGATATGCTATCATAGCATAGCATGTAATATGATATTGTATCATCCCAAACCATACTGAACCAAACCTAACCATATCATAGCATAGTTTGTAATACCACACTATATCATACTTATACCATCCTAAACCATACGGAACCAAACCTAAACTTGGGCCTCTCATATATGCCTTTCCATCTGTTTGTCCAAATTCTCTCAATGAAGTCATACCATGGAATTCACTTTCCCAAATCTTACCTTAGCAAATCTCAGGTCTAGTGACTAGAATTCATCACAGCATCTATTTCTGGATTATAAATTTGTAATACTATTTGTATTTACCATATAGCCCAATTAACCCTAATTGATCTTTTTTATGGTCCGGTTAGAAATGGCTTTACTAACAAGCCTATGGGATTTGTCTCTGTAATTCAGGTGGCTATTTCCCAGCTGTTCTTTAGAAATCAAGAGTCAGCAGAGAAAAATAAAATTATCAAATAATTGAAACTATTGTAATCACAGTATCTTCCTTTTTATCAGTCCCTGAGACTAGAATGATTTATTTAAAAATACATCCTTTCATTCAATATTTTAATATTATATAAATGACATTCCTATTACTGGATTTGGCATATCGAACACGCATCGAACAACTTGCCAGGCTCTGCCATGCGGGCGCTATATTCTCATTACTTTGTGTGGCTCTCTCAGAGGGGTGGGTTGAATATTTACGGTAATTTGGAGGTAATCGCGCAGCCGTGCAACGGGAAAGCTGGTTTCTGCTCTGCCAGGTGTACCTGGATCTTAGGCTCAAGCATTCCTGCACTTGAAATACTCTCCTCTGAAGGGCGGGTCTCTTCCCTGGTGGGTCCTTGTAGGCTGGGTTTCTGACAAGCCAGGTTGGAGACTGGATTAATCTGCGGGCTGGAGACTGGATTAGTCTAATAGGTGGAGATCTTACCTGCTGCAGAGTGTGGATTGTTTAGATCGCTGCCAGCAAGGTGTGGGGGTTTCTCTGGGCTCCTCCGAGGCTCCATTGGGATGGTGGACTCGGGTCGGAAGTTGCTCTTGTGGTCCATGGAATGCAGGGGGGTTCAACGGGAAAGCTGATTTCTGCTCTGCCGGGTGTATCTGTGTCCACAGGTACACAGAGAAGCGGCATGGAATGCCTTCAAAGGCATCAAAGAAATAGCTAAAAGGACAAAGAACCTCCGGCTCCGGGCACATCTCTTTGACTCCACCATTCTCCCTGCATTAACATACGCCTCAGAGACCTGGGCCCTAAGAAAGCAGGATGAGAATGCTATTTGGGTCTCCCAGAGAGGAATTGAAAGAGCTATGCTTGGAATATCATGCCTCACTCAAGTGAGAGAAGGAATCCGGAGTTCTGACGCCCGTTGCTATTCCAGAATCAGGGATGCTGTTTCGTTTGCCAAGGCATTGAAAATCAGATGGGCTGGACATGTAATGCGATTTGGAGACAACCGCTGGACTAGAGCCATTACCGACTGGATCCCACGGGATGTCAAAAGATCATGTGGCCGCCCACCTACAAGATAGTCAGACTTCCTTGTAAAGACCCTGAAGGAACGGTTTGAGGCTCTTCATATTCCTGAATCAACAAGATGCCATTGGGCTATATTGGCACGTAATAGGGTCCAATGGAAATGTTACTGGCGCCCGCTCGAGCAAATCGATGAATAACGAGATTCAAGTGATCAAGTGATAAATGACATTATGAAGTATGAATGCAGGGGCCAGAATGATGGTACAGCAGGTAAGGCACTTGCCTCGCATAATCCCCGAATGTCATGTGGTCCTGAGCCTGCCAGGAGTGATCCTTGACTGCTGATGCAAACTTAGCACATCTAGGTGTGTGCCCCCCAAACAGAGAGAGTAAACGCAGACATGGAAGAGATCATCAATAACTGATGATCTGCTGGTTTTCCATTGGGAGGGCACCTTGCATTTGGACAGGTAGTGTGTGAAGAGCCGAGCTAGTGTATTGATAAGTACCGACGGCAGATTCTTCAGGTGTTCGGGTCTGACTTTGTCTGGGCCTGGTGCTGTTCCCTTCTTTACTGATGAGATGGCATGTCGGATTTCAGAAGGGAGAATGTTGGGAATGACATATCCATCCTGTGGAATTTGGTATGTGGGCAGGTGGATGTGGCTATCAAAGAGATTTGAGTAGAAGTCCTGGATAATCTTCTCCATTGCCTTTCTGGAAGATGTGATAGATCCATCAGGGCGTCGGAGGGCAGTCATCTTGGTCTTATAGTTGGCGAAGGACAGGCGGGCAGTGCGAATGCTTTTCCCGGCTTCTGCTACATCTTCCAGTATTTCTGCTCTTCTGTCTTTGAGGTCTTCTTTTATCGCTTCTCTGCACCGTTTAGCAAGCTTGGATGTTAGCATTTGGTCTCCTGAGGCTCACGCCGTGCCACGTTGGTGAATGAGCTCAAGAGTTTCTGAAGACAAGCGTCCTTTTGTGTCTTTCTCTCTCTCTGCATTCTTCACACAATCATGGAGGTGCTGAACCAGTCGGTTGTATTCTTCATCGATGTCGTCAATGATGGTATCTTCCCATGTTGCTGCAATGGTTCCAAAGAGTTCCCAGTTGGTGGTCGTTCTGGGAGTTCTCTTCTTAAACTTTGCAGCCTTTTCTCCCCATTGCAGGAAGTAGAATTTTGCACGAAGGAGACGGTGGTCCGATCCTGTTTGGAATTTGGGGATGACAGCAACATCGGTCAGACAAAACCATCGATTGAAGATGATGTGGTCAATTTCATCATGGAACTGTCCGCCAGGAGATTCCCATATCCAACATTTCGATTCAGCTTTCTGGAACTGTGAGTTCCCATGAATGGTCTTGGTGGACATGATGAACTCAGATAGTCTCTCACCCTGGTCGTTCCATTCTAGGCCATGGGTCCCGATGTGGAGTTCTCTGTCCGATCTTCTTGGTTCTATCTTGGCATTAAAGTCACCAACTATGATCTTGTAGAAGGTGTGATCTTTTTTATAGAACTCCTCCAATTCCATGTAGAATTTCTCCATTTCATCTTCTTTGTATGTGGATGTTGGTGCATAGACAATGAAGATAGAAATTGCTGGCAGTGGGCCACATCTCTTCAAGTGTAATCATCTTCTCTGGTTTGTTAGGCATTCAAATGAATCAATGTTGATGGCCATGTTTGTGTTGACAAGGACACCAACACCACTCATGCCTCTTTTTTGTCGCATGTTCCAAGGAACAATTCTTTTCAGGTGTCAAATACAGCATGATTCAACTGACACCTCCTTGTCTCAGTCAGACCAATGATATCGCACTTGATCTTTGGCGCTTGCAGCATCAGATCCTCAATATATGCTTCCGATGCCAGTGTACGTGCATTGAAAGTACAGACAGTCATTTTAGTCCTTCTTCATTTTGTCAGCCTAGGATGTCTGTGAAATTTTATCAGGCACTGCTTGTTTACCTTTCTTACTGCTGCCGTATTAAGGGCTCTTTCGGGGTCAAGAAAATAAACATTTCTGTTACTGGTTTTGGCATATCGAACACGCATCGAACAGCTTGCCAGGCTCTGCCATGGGTGCTATATTCTCATTACTTTGTGGGGCTCTCTCAGAGGGGTGGGTAGAATATTCACGGTAATTTTGAGGTAAATTCTGCAGCCGCATAGCGGCTGCATGCAATGGGGAAAGCTGGTTTCTGCTCTGCCGATGTATCTGTGTCTTAGGCTCAAGCATTCCTGGGCTTGAAATACTCTCCTCTGAAGGGCGGGTCTCTGCAGGGTGGGTCCTTGTAGGCTGGGTTTCTGACAAGCCTGGCTGGAGACTGGATTAATCTGCTGAGTGGAGATCTTATGAGCTGAGGAGTGTGGATTGTGAAGATCGATACCAACAAGGTGTGGGGGTTTTTCTGGGCTCTTCCGAGGGCTCCATCGGGATGGTGGGTTCGGGTCAGAAGTTGCTCTCGTGTCCATGGAATGTAGGGGTTCAACAGGGAAAGCTGGTTTCTGCTCTACCGGTGTATCTGTGTCTTAGGCTCAAGCCGTTCCTGGGCTTGAAATACTCTCCTCTGAAGGGCGGTTCTCTGCAGGGTAGGTCCTTGTAGGCTGGGTTTCTGACAAGCCGGGCTGGAGACTGGATTAATCTGCTGGGTGGAGATCTTATGAGCTGAGGAGTGTGAATTGTGAAGATCGATACCAACAAGGTGTGGGGGTTTTTTCTGGGCTCTTCCGAGGCTCCATCAGGATGGTGGACTCGGTGGGAAGTTACTCTCGTGGTCCATGGAATGTAGGGGGTTTAACGGGGGAAAGCTGGTTCTGCTCTGCCGGGTGTATCTGGTTCACTGACCATATATTTTTTAGAATTTTTCTATTGTACCACTGTGTGATATACAATTACAAAAATGTTCAGGATTGGCTTCAGTCATACATTGTTCCAGTACCCGTCCCTCCAACAGTGCCCTACTCCCACCACCAATGGCCCCGAATTCCCCCCCTCCTCCCCCCAGATATAATACAAAGTGATAATGCACTTTAGGAAATCATACTGTATTTCCCCCCACTGTGAAGAGGAACTCAGCCCTGACATCATTAAGGACCATGTGTATGGGACCCAAATATCAAAGATTGGTGAACACCAAAGACAAGGGTGAATTCCATTAAAAATAAGGAGATTGGAGCCTAAAATCAGCACTTGTAGCACAGTTTCTCACCTGAAGTGTCATCTCTTTCATTATACTTTGGACCCATAGATTATGAGGCTTTGACTCATAAAAACAATAGAAAGATTAGATTTTATTTTTTTTTAATTTTGTGCCACACCTGGTAAGGTGCAGGGCTGACTCCTGGCTCTGCACTCAGGGGTCCCTCCTGCCAGGCCCCAGGGGACCATATGGGATGCTGGGTGGACGGTGTAAGGCAACTGGCCTACTCGCTGTGCCGTTGCCCCAGTCCCAAAAGGCTAAATTTTAGAGTGATGATTTGAAAAATGATAGAATCACTGACCCTAGAGTTTTGAAGAATTAAACTTATAACTATTTTTTCTTAGGAATTATAGGCAATCTTGCTGTAAATACAATGATTTTATATTTTATGTGCTTTAATATCTTTCCCTTTGGAAGCCAGGGAGATAATATAGCGGATAAGGCCGTGTGTATGGCAGATTCAGATTCAATTCCCAGGATCCCATATAGTCCCCCGAGCACCACCAGGAGTGATCCCTGAGTGCAGAGGCAGGAGTAACCCCTGAGCATCTCTGGATATGGCCTCAAAACAAAAAGACAGGAACAAATTTCTTATTGTTAGGCCTTTAAGTGATGTAATGCTCGTTAAAGTTGAAATGCTTAATGAATGATGTTTTTCTTTGCTCCATTTTACTCTTTTCCAATAAAGGCATCAAATATCTTGCATCAAGTCTTTAAAACGACTGTTACCAACATCATTACCATTTTAATCATGTTGGAAAATACAACTAGCTTTGGATTTCATTAAGATGTTTCCAAGCTTATTTAGAATTGTGTAAGAATTTTATTGCAGTAAATTTCACCATAACTTAAAGATGAAATTTAACCCTGTGAAAGCAAACAACATAGCTTAACTGCATTATGACTTTCATTACACTATTGGCACAGCTTTGAAAGAGTATAATGAGTTACTAGGCAAAATGGCTGATTCAGAAACATAAAGAGTTCAAGTGAAGATTAGGTGACTTTCCGTATCTAAGCCTACCAGAGAGGCAGAGGCGCAGAGCAAGAAGTACTCAAATTATAAAACGTTATGACAGATTATAATTAATATCTATTCACATTCCCATGTTTAATATTAGCCATATTTCTGTATAAAATGTTTGAAAGTCAGTCACATTCAAGATCTGTATTTTCACCTCAATTATTTACTCTAGGGAAATGAGAGAGACCTCAGGAGAGATCAGGATTTGCACTATTGTAACATGCCTGGCTTTATACTTGGCTTAAATCACAAGGGATAAACTATTGTAACATGCCTGACTTTACGCTGAAACTTAAACCATGCAGGAGAGAGCACCGCAAGCAGCAGTGAAATCCAGCATGTTTTCTGATATAACAAGTTTTCTTTCATTTAGAGGATGCCATTACATTGAGTTTCTACAAAGCAGAATTCCTCCTAAGAGGATCAGAGGAAAACATGCAATACTCAGGATCTATTCTCCCCACCCCCCACCTAATCTGTGTAATTGATCGGTCTACATTCCAAACTACTTCACTTATTTATAAAACAGCTCTTAAAATCTGTCTAAAATGGTTTCTACCTTTAAAATAAAGAAGGCATGAACCATATTTTTAAAAATAAAATAATAAATTGCATAAAGAGAACGACCTAGTTCTGTATACAAACGACCGCCCAGTAATATGCATATTGAGTCAGAACCTTATTACAGCCAACACATGCAGGCTGGTGCTGGAGGCCAAATCCTGACCCCACACGCCGGCCAGTCCAGTCTCCTCAAACCGCAGCTTCCCAACATTAGTGAGTTGTACCAAACAGTGAAAGCCTGAAACTAAAAAAAGTCGTCCTCTGACCCCTGAAAGCACAGTCCAAAGACAGAAACTGGAATACAGACAGAGTGAATACGACTCAGCTATCAGAAAAGAGGAAACACACTCTGTTCCGACATGGACCAATGTGAACAGAATCTAAGGGAGGCGAGTCAGAAAGATGAAGACCAGTGCGCCCACTCATGGCGGCTACCAAACAACAAGGACAACAAGGAAGCAGGTGCAAGTCCAGCAAAGCAAGCTCTGGTGCTCTGACAACAGAACTGAGTTGTGAGGTGTGAGGGAAGGAAGGAAGAGGTGAAGGAGTCGAATCCAGGGAGCAGTTGGAGGGTTGCTGGCACACGGCTGGTGCCAGGTATGGTATTAGTGATTCTGCGGTATTAGTAAGACAGTGTGCTTGAAGCCCGAATATTAGTACAAGTGTCAGCTCTGTTCCCTAAATAAAAGGAAAATAAAATGAGAGAGAGCCTGCTGAGACAAGAGAGAGGAATATGTCAATTGTGGTGAGGTACTTGTGTATTTCTAATCAATTCTTGCCTACACATTTATGATGTACTAGGAACACTTACACAGATGAGTTGGCTCTGAGATGCGAACCTTTTAAGAGCAACAATCAACTATTAATTCAAGCAGAGATGTTTTCTAGTAATCCATTCACTATGCTTGGCTAGATGACAAAGGAAGGCATCCATCCTACAAACGCCCCGCACTCTCTGGGTGCCGAAAGCTCCGAGTGCCACTCAGACAAAAGCAACTCCTACATGCTGCCACCCCTCCAGTGCCCAGAGAATTGCAATCAACTCCAATTTACATGGAAGAGTCTTAAAGACAATACAGTAATTAGATATGTTCATGAGAGATAATTACGCCATGAAATGATGACTATTCCCCAAAGAGCTACCCGTTCCATAGAGAAAACATTTCTCTTCCAAGCAAAATCGCAGACTTGCAGGGGGTGGGCTAGGGGTGGGGGAGTCGACGCTGTCATCAGAGTGAAAGGCATATGATATGAATGGGGTCCTCCACGTGGCAGTGACGGCAATAAATTATCCAGTGTGTGTGTTCTGTTTTCTGAGATGGGCTCAATTTATCATTTTATTGAAAAGGTTCCATTATGCTAATGCCTGACAAAATCACATTCTGCTGTTGCAGGAAGGTCGGGAAGGGATATAAATTTTCACACTCAGAACCAAGAAGTTGTATGGCAATGAGTTTCCAAGGGTTAAATGATAAGAAACTCTCGAAGTGTGGCCAAGGACAAACCAATGACAGCTTCTTAGCAGATCTGCCTAATCACAGAAAGGGAAAATGAAGACTATTATTATCCCAAGTTAAACAGGAAAAAATGTATGGCTTCGGGTGAGGAGAAATCATTTGGAAAAAAATTCTTCACTGAAATTTTGATTGACCCACTAATTTGAAGAATCAGTATAATAGAAGCACATATTGAAAATTCCGAATGCCTATCACATTCAATCTATCATCTTCAAATACTCCCACCATAAGATTGCCAACGATCTCCAATGCTGCAAACACATATACAAATGGCTTTTGCACTCTCTCACTAGTGGGGCTCAGGATTGAGAGAGTCCCAAATTCCACAGTTGAGTTCTCACGGAAAAATAGGTTAATGAGATGATTATTCAATGCAAATTAGATATTATTCCCTAGAGAAGTGTTTTGTTTCCAGCTTTCCAAGAATTATTGATTCCCTCCAATCACCAAGGACTATGAACATAATTCATAGATACATTCTATCATCAATCCATCAATAATTTGTAGTTATGAGCAACAGCCATCAACGAACTGAGTTAAAACCCATTTCAACCTGATACATCCCTTTGGACCAATCACTCTAAGTCAGAGCAATGCTGAGGAGAAACAGCTGCTATTTAGGAGCCTGTGCTTGGCACACATTCACCACCTAATTTTTTAATGCACCAAAGGCAGCTCTGAAGCACCGTCCCTGCAGTGCTGAGTCTGGTTCTGTGCAATCTGTCTACATGGTTCCGAGGCTGGACCGGTTTCTACACCACACTCTGAACCTTCCTTCCAGCCAGGAGGCCATTACGGATGGGTCACTGGCCTCGGTGTGAAGCTGTGCTCAGGGTGTGGGTGACCAGGAAGGTGGGGAAGAGTCCAGAACTGGGCAAGGTCGCTATCTCACTGCTTTAGACAGGAACAGAGATAAACTGACTATTGCCTGAGGTGGAATTAGTTTTTTCAGAAAAAAAAAAAGCTTTAGTCTGGAAGCCCATTTCCCAAAAATGGTGTTCAAAAGAAAAAGTTACAACTTCTTGACAACCTCCTCGCAGAAAGTGTCTTAGTTGTTAACGCGACACCTGTGCAAAGTGGCTGTGGCAGAGCTGTTACGTCTTTCCTGCCAAGTGGCCCACATGTCCACTTCGAATTTCTAATTATAGAAAGTAGGCCCTCTCAATTTGGGAACAGATATCTACAGATATCTATAGATATCTGCTGCCACCCCAGTAGAGCCTCACAACAAGCCAGAGCGACCCCCCCTGACTAAATGGGGGGCCGCCATTTTCCACATCCGAACTTCCCTCTTGTCACAACTCCACCCAGCAGATCAGACTATCACAGCCCGGCACGTGCGGCTGCTAGTGGCTGCGGCGATTCATCAATAATTGCTTTATTTAGAGGTGACTACAAGAGTTTGCCACCCGCACGGCAAGCCTGGCAAGCTGCTTATGTAGTATTTGATATGCCAAATACCAGTAACATTTATATTAGGTCATTCCCATGACCTAATATAATGGTTTGAGGCTCTTTATGTTCCTGGAGCAAGCGGATGCCTTTAGGTTCTATTACCATGCGACAGGACATATGAAGATATTACTGGTGCCCGCTCTAGCAAATAGATGATCAACGGGAAGATAGTGATAGTGATAGTGATCTACTGAAGGACTTAGAACAAGGTAGTCACTCCTGTACTAAGGGATTTGGGATCAATGCTGGTTTTACGGACCAAGCAAAATAGAAGCAGTTTCCTCAGAAATGCAATATTTTTATTCCATTCTAAGGATATTTTGAGTCAAAAGACCCTGTCTGCCATATTAGCCTCAACTGTTTTATGTTGTGCATGCTTGGAGAAGAAACCTTAGTGCTTACGTCTGTTTCTGTGTGAATATGAGTAACAGGTATGTTTCCAATAAAAACCAAGCAATGGGCCAGGGATGTAGCTCAGCGGAGGAGCACGGGATGATGTAACTCAGCAGGGAGCAAAGTTCTTGCCTTGCGAGATTCTGGATTCACTCCATGGAGTAACAAAATTTTTTTAAAATCTTGATCACTTGACATCCCGTTATTCATCGATTTGCTTGAGCGGGCGCCAGTAACATTTCCATTTGACCCTATCACGTGTCAGTGTAGCCCAATGGCATCTGGTTGCTTCAGGAATACAAAGAGCCTCAAAAAATTTTCAGGGTCAAAAATTTTTTTAAATAAAAAATAAAAAGCATAATATAAAATGATCATTATCTATTAAAGTGCTAGGTATATGCCCATTATTGTACTGATATATATATATATATATATATATATATATATATATATATATATATATATATACATACTCCATAAACAAAGCGTTCAGATGATATGGGTTGCCCTAGTTTCATTCTTTCTGTATTCACAAAAAGAGAAAATGAAATTTGACATCAGGTCAGAGACCCTGATTGTCCTGCGACAGTGCAAGATCTGTTATTTGGGCTCTCTGACAATATGTCAGTGTCAGGAGATGGCTTTCTGTCTAATAGCAATATGAGTGTTTTCTCCTGCAGAGTGGAGCATCCCCAATACTGCTGCTTCTCAGCTTATAGGAGCCTTACGCATTTGGGGCCTGGAGAGGCAGCAGGGGTGACCAGGTTCTCACCTGACTGCAGCCCACACAAACATTCTCAACATGACAGATGGTTCCCTGGCAGCACAGGGCTCACCCCTGAGCACAGAACCAGGGACAGCATGACCTGAGCACTCCCGGTGTGGCCCACCCCCAAAACTTTACAGTTTTGCACACAACCTGGGAATCTTCTCCATTTCCTCAGATGTGCTACCTTTTCCTCTCTACCTTCCTGTCCTTTGGCTGCTGCTTAAGCTCTCTAGACCTCTAGGAACCAGTTTTTATAAATCCCTGCTGTCCTATTAGATAATAAGCTGAATGACATTCTTGAAACCTGCTCAGTTATATCTGTAAGACTGCCCAGGTTTTCATGTTCTGAAGGTCTGACCTTCACCATTCTGGAAGAAGCAAACGTCCAGTCTACTCACAGGGGCAGGTCCTTGGGCACAAGCAAATTAGACACTTATTGGATGAAATGAATTCTGGCTAAAGAAACTGGATCAATTTGGTTTGCCCATGCCCTCATCCCACCCCGAACCCCCTTTTCTAAGCTCTGGTTCTGTTTGTTCTAGACACCCTTTGGTGGCTGTGGACTTGGTTTTATGTTCTTTTGTAAACTGTGACGATGAACTGGAATCTGTTCTCTGCTGACTAAAAGGTCAGTTACTGCATATTGTCAGTAACTCAGGTCAGTTACTGCATATTGTCTACTCATGACCTCAAATCAATTAAAACCTTTTTGCTTTCTGGGAAGTAAAAGAACTCTTTGGAAAGCACTCTGACCTTAACAGTAAGATTTTGTACTTCTGCTCATATTGAGACCTGTGCCAGAAGCTGGCAGGTTAAACGATAAATCCTCTCAGAGGCTCTCTGCTTGCATATCTGAACTCTGCAAATGCCTCTGCCTCTCGTTCTCTATGAAATGCTTTCCTATCACTGGGTTGTTAATAAATACATCAACATTTCTTTCCAAAAAGATTTGTTCTGATTGAATTTTATACATAAAATTAAGCACTCGCATAAGATGAGCATCACATCTCAAAATTAACAGAACATAAAGAAATGTTCCAGACTTTTAAGGAAAAAAATCCTTGTAGAAAATACTAGCTAAAAATGTTTGAAGGAATCAAAGTTCATTTAATTAAGGTGGATATTTTGGTACTTTGGGTGTCAGGATAATTTAAATTTTAGAACAAAGTTTGGATTTCCTCTGATACATCAAATGCGTGACAAGGTAAATTTTTATATTTCATAAAACTCTTGGACTTGATTTCCTATGAAGAGAGCATATACATATTATATTTAATGTGGGGGCACTGGAGTTCACAAACTGCTATTAGTCAGATTTCCTGCATGAGCCATTTCAGCATCACCTGTCCGCCCCGCTGCCCATGGCCCTCCAGCCTCATCCTGGTGTCCCTCGCCCCTCATGGCAAGCTTCCTACTAAAGGCAAATTCTCAGTTTATGTTGCCTTTGAGCTTTTCACATTGGTTTACCCTAACCTGCACTTATACAATATTTATGTTAATTGAGGTTTATACAGAAAAAAAATCTAAACTCGACTACATTGACTTATAGTTCTATCAAGTTTTTAGGAATCAAACTTTGTAATATTCTAGCCAAAATGCCAGAGCCCGTATAACTGAAAATGTTTTTAATGTAAGCTGAATAGTAATATTGGGTTATTTAATGTGAGTAGTCAGACAACTTCTCTTAAGTGTTTTCGCAAAGGCATTGACTGGGCAGCATAGAGCTAAGTATACACATGTTCAGGCCTTTCGTTCCATCTCTGAAGTTTGATTTGTTTATCTTTCGTTCACACTCGGCAACATTTATTTGTTACTTTAAAACAAATATGTCTGTAGAGCATAGTGTAATGCATATTTAGTATACTTATTCGGGATCTTGGCTGGTCTGCTCAAATTCTTGTGTCTGACAGAAACCTCTCAATTATTTGAGTCCTTCTTTTATCTATAGAATAAAAGCTGTGATTCTAAATAAAACTTATTAGTTTGGGTGGCTGAGAGCCCGGGGGGCAGAAGCAAGAGCCAATCATAGCTGTTTACTCAAGGCGATGGGCTGTTTCTTTTTCCAAAGGAAGAAAGTCTTTTCAGCCCTTAATGCAAACTATCAGTGTGTTCCAGAATACAAAAGAATACATTTGAGAGAACAGAGCAAGTTGTAAAGTGTGAGGAAACTGGATTTACCAGCCCTTGTAAAACCTAAATAAACGTAGCAGTCTCAGCTTTTAATAACCAAATGTCCAAATCTCCTCCGAGAAGCCCTTGTGGTGGATGGGCTGGAGAGGAAAAGGGGGAGAGGATGGGGCCACGCCCAGTGGTGCAGGGGTCACAGTACAGGGGTCACCCTGTCTCAGTACAGGGGTCACCCCTGGTGGTGTTTAGGGACCATATATGGTGCCAGGAATCAAATTGGAGTTAGCCATGTACAAGGCAAGTGCCTTACCACTGACTCTCTCCCTGGCAAGTCTATCTCTACTAAATTTATTGATACAGAACAACTATCTTGACACTATTACAGGAAGTGGGTGATGAGGCATGATGGAATGGAACAGGAAACATCAACAGCATTTCCTAAAACTGGTCACCACAGGAATCAACTGGGAAACCAACAGAATGCTGATCCTCAGGCCTCAATCATGCCCTACACCATGTGAGCAGAGTCACCAATTATTTCTGTTATTTCTATGCCCTAGGTAACCCCCTGGAGGTTCTCAGGAGACAGAAGCAGCTGGAGGTGACTAGACACTACTGACTCGTTAACGTCCTGAGGACCCACAGCTCTAGCACCTGCACATCAGGCACACAAGATGCCGCTAACAGCTCGCGCACTTTCCTCTTCATAATTGCTATTACCAATAAGTGTACAGTAACAGGCATCACCAAACATTGCAGTGAAACAAGATTAAAAATAAAAATAACTCAGAGTCCTATCATGACAAACAATGTCTCGGACACTTATATCTGCTCTCTAACTTTTCCGTAAGTGCTCATGGTCTGCATTTAGTTATTTATTTTACAGGTATTCTGAAACCTACTTGCTTTATGTGTTGCCGTGAAACATGTCATCAAATAAGGTATAACCAATATGTACAGCATTATTCGTCAACATCATCTTCAGTGTTTATACAGAGACCTGTATATTGAATTTCCAATAGTTAGTCACTTCCTATTCAACCTCTTTAATTTATTTCTAAGTTTTTTGATATGAGAAGTCTGTATGATGGGCTAGAGACATGGTACAGCAGGCAGAGCACTTGCCCAGCACTCAGCAGTCTCAGGTTCAATCCCTGCCTTCCCCCACATAGCTCCCTGAGCCTGCCAAGAGAGATCCCTGAAAGCAGAGCCAAGAGTAAGCCCTGAGCACCGCCACGTGTGGCTCTAAAGCAAACAAAAAAAGAATTCTGTGTGGAACATCTCTATAAACACCCACTTGTATACTTGATCTCTTGATCACTTGAATCCCATTATTCATCGATTTGCTTGAGTGGGTGCCAGTAACATTTCCATTGGACCCTATCACGTGCCAATGTAGCCCAATGGCATCTGGTTGATTCAGGAATATGAAGAGCCTCAAACCGTATACACGGTTTGAGGCTCTTGTATACACCCCTCAAACTTGTATACACCCATACTATAACTAGCTTTGAGGAGCAGAACTGGCAAGTCTAAAGAATGGCCATGTATACACTACATGCTGTCTAGTGGAATGGTAGACTTCTGAAACAATTCCCTATTACCTTGAAGTAGAAGAAAAGTCTAAAACATTTAAAAAAGTACTGACCATGAAGAACCAAAGATAGGTGAGAGAAGGGAACAAGTTAACTTGCTTTTAGCACTACTGGAGATTAAAAGTGCATGTGCAGAAATAACCCACACAAGGCCTTGTAAGCTGCGTGTTGGTTTGTTAAGAGGTAGAGGTGGGCATAAGACTTGACTGTTTAGAGACAATTCACTGTTTAGTTAAGTCAGAGTACTTTCTACTGCTGATAATGAGGATTAACACATCTTTTAACCCCTGACAACAAAACCGAAGTTCTGCTTCATAAATTTGTACTTCCCCCTCAGTTTAGCACAGAGGACCCAAAAGAATTACATTTTAGTATCAAAGAGACCATCAGACACAGACTAAATCTATGCTATTTCTACTCAGCAACACATATTTATTAAGCATATAGTATATGCCAACCATTGTTCAGGGGGAAGTAAACAGCTGGAAAGCAGAAGAGGTTTCACCCTTATACTTGCTCCCCAGAGGGGCTTGTATACCTCTCCTGTGTGGGCTACCTGGAGCTCATGGTGCCAAGGTCTATAGCCAAGGCCTCCATTAACTACACTGCAAGAGTAAACTTTCCTCTACACTCATACAAACATGAGAATGGCTCTGCTGTGAGGTCCCAATGAAACTTATGCCTATGGAAGCAATAACTGAGAGAAAAGCTGGACAAAATAAACCACATACTAAAGCCACATTATTATCATTCTGCTAAGGAGCAGTAACAAAAGCCTCTAACTCTGCAGCAAGTACAACTGAGTGTTAAGCACAACTGCTGAAGTACACGCACTAATGAGCTCCTGGTCATGGCTGCCCAGAGCCTTTGCTCTTGCCTGGAGCTGTCTCCTGTAGGTCACAATGTAAATAGGAGGCAGGAAGACAGTTGGATCTGTGCTCTCTATGTGGCAGAGTATCTTACCATGTATTCTCTGTCAGCTGTTCAAGTATTTCCTCTCATACTTCCACAGATCCCCCGTGGAACTGGGCAACTCTACCAGAGTTTTCCTGACTGCATTGGATGTTCCTTTAAATAAAATAGCCATAATTAAATCAGAGAGAAATGCTGTATGCCTCCTGGCAAGTGAGCGTGGCTCTCAGTAATTCTAAAGGCTAGTACCCAGAACAAACCTCAAGTAAAGAAAAGGATCTCGTGGAAGTTTGGAGAAATATATATCTGGCTGTAGAATATTCATGGTATAAATATATGCCTTTTGTATTAATCCTGAGATACATTTAATCTCAGATGCTCTCCCTCCATCTCTACAAAGTGTCTGCTGGAAGTCTTATGGGGCTGATCTTGGTGAGGGCAAATTAGCATTTGAATGTTCTGGGTCAGGTGAGCTCACTAGGTTGGAAGAAATTGACTTTGGGCCTGACTGAGACCCGTCTTTGTGGGCTTGGCCAGGGGCTAAAGAGGTACCTAAGAAGAAGCTTCCTCCTTTCTCTCTCTGCCCACTCATCTCCCTACCTGTCTGCCATCTGGGTCTTCTCTCCAGCCTAAGCACATGGTATGGGTTGAGCAGCCATCTTGGTCTAGGATCCTAAACCCACCAGGTGACCTGGGTTCAGCTGGAATTGGAAGTTTGAGGTTTTCCTGTCCTTGTTTGTACTGCCAGAACTCGTGTGAGTAAAAGCCTTTTGGAACTTTGCTGGATTCATGAATCTTTGTCTATCCACCAGCCACTGGTCACTTGGGGCAGAAGGGGATTCAATCCTGCTCCCCCATACTGCTGGGGAACAAAGGTGTTCTCTAACACACCACCACGAGCCCTGTGTGTCCCTTATTACACAGCAGCACTGAATTTAATTGAGATACTTGTGACGCAGAAAGTATGGATTATCCAGTGGTTCTCCATGACCGCAAAAAAGTTGACATATCTGAAATACGGCAGCTGGAGCTGGAGAGACACTTCAGCGGGTAAGGGGCTTGCTGTGCACCACCTATGGCCCCTGAGTCCCACCCAAGAGCAATCCCTGAGTGCAGAGCAGGGTATAAGACATGAGCACAGCAAGTGTGGCCCAAGAAAACAAAACAAAATAAAACTAAATACGGCAGCTGAGCCAGCAATAATAATGAAAACAAAGTACTCTGCAATAGCGACAGTTTCTCATCTTCAGGAAAGAAAATCACTTCTGATCAGCTGAAGCCTGTCTCCTCACTACCTGCAAAGCTCTTAATTTCCTATGATTCTCAGCCTGTCCTTGCCCAAGATTGTTTTTATATGTTAAACATACTAGACACCACCAAAATATCTGAGTGGTATCATGGTGTAAAAGTAAATGCAGCAAGTGGACCCTAGCAATGATATAATGGCGTCTTGCACCATTAAAAGGCGGTCGCTTGACAGCCATCAGCTAGAAAGCACAGCGTTCCGGCGCGTGGTGGCACGGGAAGCCCCACAACAGGCAGGCAGCTTTTATAAAAGACGGCGGGCAGAAGGATCACTTGCGAGGCCGCGTCTCCTTGCTCTCTGTGACAATGGAGAAATTGCATGGCAAGCAGCAGCTATCTGTGAAGATTGGCAAATCACCGTTGCCGCAGCTCTGCCTCCAGATTAGCGTGTTTGCCTGAGTTTGTCAGTGGGTTTATAAAAAGGACTTGTCATAGAAAGGAAGAACATCGGGCACCCGCAGTGTTTGCTTGCTGTCACATAAGGATGCTGCCTTCAAATGCAGTGACCGGCCCACTACTAGATGGATGTACACAGCCCCCAAGAGAAGTGGCCAGAGCCCTCACATGTGCGCCGGCTGCTTTTGGTGCCGATTCATGTGACATGGAGCCCACATGGAGCCAACTAACGCATGTGCAGTGTCTCCAGCTCATTTGCAATGGGAAGTCTTCAGGGCCACTGAGCACGGCCCCATTTACTCCTAAACGGCTCTCATCCATCACCCATGGGCACAGCCAGCTGGGCTGGGTCTCCAGGGACCACATCTGTGCTCCCAGCCCATCTGCTCTTTCAAAGTGGATCCGGTCAAGGGGTCTTTCAAGCAAGTCCTTGTAGAAAGAGATCTGAAACAACTTTATCTTTTTTTTTTTTTGCCTCATTAAAAGACTGTTTTTGTCCAAATGGTGCCCAATGACCACTGCAGATCATGAAAATTCAAACATGAATCCTATTTTCCAGAGCAAAGTTTGAGGGTGACGCAAATATGAAAATACAAAATTTGAGGAAAAAGCACCACAGGAGATAGTTACTGACGTCATGCTAATAACGTCATACTGACATCATTTCTCTGGAGTACATTATCCTAACTTGCTTCCAAATGTGGTAGAGTTGTCCAACACTGAAGGATGGCTAGATGGCTATACAGACAGACACATATTTCTGTGTTTGTTTTGAGACCACACATGGCTATGCTCAAGGCCATTCTCATACCCCCTGCTATGATCTGGACTTATCCGGGCTTTGTGCTTAGGGATCTAACTTGCACCATAGGTGGTGCGTGGCAGGGATAGAATCAGGTTGGCTGTATGGAAGGCAAGTGCTTTAACCACTGTACTATCACTCAGCCCTACAGATGGGCACATTATTCAAGTAAGCAAAAGTCCAGCTCCAAACCTCGGGTGAGCAGTGCAAGTTTGAGAGCAGGCCAGCTCAGAGCCCAGAGCAGGGGCCCAGATCCCTCGCCTGGTAGTTTCTGAAGTCAAGCAGAGATTCCTGTATCTATCTGCTTAAAAGACTAAGTGTCCAGGCCCTCCCTCCAGGCCCTTAGGAGAAAGGCTCAGGGTGGTCAGGTGTTTTGTGTATGCCAGACAGGCAATGTTCTCTGGTGGTGAAACAGCCAGTACCAGCTGTCAGGGCACTGAACAGATCTTCATCTCTACAGGAAGAAACTGGTGCCCAGTCCCTTACGAGAACCTGGACTTCTCAACAGTAAGGTGCACGACTTACCTGGGAACCACGTGAAAAATGTGCTGTTGTACTTGTGTTTCTGTTCAACTCCCCAGAGATGCTGGAATCACTAATGCAGAGACCTCCACTGTGAGCAGCAAGAAGCCCCCTAGCTAGGGTCACAAAGGCAGGACTGGGTGCAGTGGGCCTGACTCAGAGCCCACACTCACAGCCACAAAGCCAAGCATCATGAGGCCAACACCCCACACTGCTCAGCACTGAGACCCGATGTATGGCAGCTCTGTGGCATTACCCCAGGCGGCATCAGGGCCCCCTGCATCACAACAATGCCGTCCACCCTCCACATGGAAAGAAGGGCTGGACCGCAGGTGCGGTCAGGTAAACCACCAGACAAATGGCCACTTCACTGGTTTCTTACACGGCGATCATCACACCCTGATTCAATATTCTGGTCAGGCTTTTCCATAGAAAAGTGAGAGCAATCACACACACACACACACACACACACACAATCAGAGCATAACATCATGCTACAACCTAAGGCGCTCATTGAGTTTGATCCTTAAGGATTGAGGAAGGAGCTTGAAGATCTTATAGAGATCCCAAGGCGTCATTGGGAGAATCACTTAAATTCAATCAGTTCAGAAGTCGGAGCATTTGGGGTCTGACTTTATATCATTACCTAGAAAGAGAAAGTTTAGGGAGGAAAATAAAAGAAGAATAAAGTCCTGGTTTTTGGCAGACTTGTCACAGGATTAAATTTTCTTGTTCTAAAATGGCTATTTTGCTATATTTATGATTCTATGTTGATTCCTGAACGACATGGAAAATTTTAGGCAGCTTTAGGTTGTAACAAGCACCTCCTTGGAGCAAATCTCCCTAGACTTCCACCAGGTCTTACTTATCCAGAACACATCTGAAAAGTTCTAAGGAAGCCGGAGAGACAGCACAGCAGGTAGGGCTCTTGCCCAGCACGCAGCCGACCTGAGTTCAATCCCTGGCATTCCATATGGTCCCCCAAGCACCACCAGGAGTAATTCCTGAGTGCCGAGCTAGGAGTAACCCCTGAGGATTGCAGGGTGTGATCCAAAAAGAAAAATTCCAAGAGCGAAGAGCGTTTTAGACAGAGGTCCATTTCTTCCCTCAATCTGTCACCTTTTTCTTCTTCTTTCTGGAGGATAGGATTCTCCTACCCTACAGAGTGCGGGCTCAGAGTTCTGGTGCCTTAGCTAAATGCTCCTGTGATTTCCTGATGTACCTCCCCAGCAGTGAGCAGCCCAAAGGCCCGATGGCACCTGTCGGAGTTTGAGGGAAGACATGTGGGTCCCCACAGTTCCTTAGTAGGACAGGAAGTTCTGGCATGAAAGGGCCGAGAGTCCGGGAGGCCTCACTTATTCAGGAATGCTGCCTGCCCCCTTCATCACCATGTCACACTGCCACGGGAACAGGGTACCCCAAACCTTCAGCTCCCTAGTGGCACCACACTTAGCATCACCATTTCCCACCAGCTCATAGAAAATGGTTTCTGCATTCTTTTGTTTTGTTTATTGAATCACTGTGAGGACAGAGTTACAAAACTGTTCACAACCAGGCTTGCATTACAGATACTGAGAGATACCGTGTTCGTTCCTTTACCTACTTTCAACACGCAGTTCTTATCCAGAGTGATCGTTTCTTTGTCATAGTGCTTCCTTCTATGTCCCAACCACCTTCTCCCCCAGCACTCGAGGCAGGCTTCCAACTCCAGACCACTCCTCTAGGCCCGTTTCTACTGCCCTTGGGTATTAGACTCATTATGATTATCCATATCCCACAAAAGAGTGCAGTCATTCTGTCTGTCCCTCTCCTTCTGACTCACTTCACTCAGCATGATACTCTCCATGTCCATCCATTTATAAGCAAATTTCATGACTTCATTTAAAGCACTGACAAAGCAAATCAACAAAAATCAGTTATCCCATTGGAAGTAAGACAAGGAGAGAGAGACACATCTCTGAAGACACAGGGGCAGCCAGTAGGCACATGGAAAAGTGTTCACCATCACTTCCTACTGCAGAAAGAAACCACCATGATATACCAGCTCGTACCTAGGAGAACGGCATGTTTACCCCAAATTGGAAGAAACCAGTGCCGTGGGGGATGTGGGAAGCAAGTAACAGTGAAATCCCACCACTGTAGGCAGCAATGTCCCCGCTCGCTCCATGGGAAGCAGTATGGAGTGTCCTCCAAAAGCAGGTGCAGATTGTTCAACCAGACACTGCTTCTTGCCATCTGCTTCCCAAACACAAAATCATTCATTGGAACAGGGGTATGTGCACTTAGTATGACAACAGCAGAGTAGGCATCAGAAAAACAGAGCAACAGCCAGGCTATGTGAAGGGAGCAGGCATGGGGGGTGGGAAACCAGGGTCTTTGGTGGTGGTAAGGGCACACTGGTGGTGGGACTGGTGTTGGAGTACTGAAAACTGGAAACAACTGTGCTGTGAACAGCTTTGTAAATCATGGTGTTTAAATAAAGTTTATTTTAAACAGGCTACAGAAACAACCCAGATGTTTGAGAAGCTGTGGGATATGTATAAAGTGGAACACTGGGACTCTACGGAAAGAAATCATGCCCAGGGATGGAACTGGAGGATGTCAGGACAAGGGAATTAAGTTGGATGGAGAAGAGCAATTGACAGGATCTCTCTCTCTTCTCTCTCTCTCTCTCTCTCTCTCTCTCTCTCTCTCCTACTTGTGGAATAGAAAGACCGAAAGAGAAAGAATAGATAGTATTGAGTGATAACAAACCCTTGGTTTGGGACCACAAAACCATTCCAAAACAGTGGGGGGGGTCGTGGTGGGCGAGAGACAAGAGGGGACACAGGGACAGACATTGGGGGCTCATGAACAGGTTGGTGGTTCTGAGGGCAGTGATTTTGTATATCAATATTATAAGAGTTAACACTAATGCAGCTACATCAAGCATAACAAATTTAAAACACACATTCCAGGGGCCAGAATGATGTAATACAGCATGTAGCGCGTTTGCCTTGCATGTAGCCAACCTTGGTTCAATCCCTGGAATCCCATACAGTCCCCCATGCACCATCAGGAGTGGAGTGATTCCTGAGTGCAGAGCCAAGAGTAATGCCTGAGTCATCACCGGGTTAGAACCCCCCCCCAAAATAAACATAAACAACACACACACACACACACACACACACCAGTGTGAAGCCCCAAACTCTACCAATAGATCCACAGGTACAGACAAGGTGTGGCGGCGGGACCAAAACTGGGAGGGTTCTCCTGATGAGTGCGCAACCTACGCCCCTGCCTGGCATGCAGAGCATTCCATGGCACGAACTGTTCCCTCTGGCTGCTCCTCTCCGGGGTGGGGGGGCACATTAGCCCCCTCCCTGCTCCAGAGAGACTGTACCACCACTTCTCTCCTCACTCTGATACCAGCCCTGGGGAACACTTAACATAACCACCTAGTCAGCGAGTCTGACGTCCTGGGGCTCCAGCTATTGCCCCCAGAGCATCCTGGCCCCAGGCTAGCCAGCTACACTTTGGAACTATTCCTCCATGACTTGTGTGTGAAAACAAAGTAGGACTCTGAACTTCCCATTTTGAATTGAACCTGCGGTCAAAAAACAAAAACAAAAACAAAGAATGTCTAGGTAAAACCCAGTGCATTTTTAGAAAAGTCACTTGAAGTTGCTCTCATCTAACTGTTGGTAATAAATAAATAAACAAAACAAAACTGCTGATAAGAACTTATTCTCTAATAATAGGAATGCATTTATAGTGTGTATCCAGAGCTCAACTCATAAAAGCAATTTCATTTATTTAATAGAAACCCCTTAGAGCAGTTTCAGATTCTCAGCAAAACCAAGCAAGAAGAACAGAGTTCACAGATACCCGCCTCCCCAGAACGCACAGGAGGTCTGCCTGGTCAGCTCCAACTTCACCGGGATGGTTTATTAAAACTGGGATGCTCCAGCTTTTGTGGTCACTCAGATATCGCAGCCGGGATTAGGGTTTGCTGTGGGAGCACCGTACTCCGTGGGCTTTTCCGAGTGTACAGTGGTCTCTGTCCAGCATCACAGAAACAAACTTTTACATGGCCCTAAAATGTCTCTCACTCCTCCGCCTTTGGAGCCAGTGCTGCTCCGAGTCATCCGGTGAAGGGACTGTCCCTCGCCTAGTTCCCTGGCCCTGACGATCTCTTTAGCCAATGTTGCTGGAAGAACTGGACAGTGATTGTAAAGAAAAGAGAAAATAAGAAGCAGGTGAAGACCTCACCCCTCTTCACTTATGCACCTGAACATAAAACACGAAACTAACTTCCAGAAGAGAACAGAGGACAAAACCTAGATGACTGTGGCTGTGTTGGTTACTAAAATATTGATGACGGAAAAAAAATGCTTTGTTTTGTTTCATAAAAAACAGATCCAGGAGAACTTCACAAACTTAAAGACTTTCGATCTATGGAGGGCAGTACCAGGGCATAAGAAAACATGCCAAAGCCCAGATGTGGAAAAATTATTTGCAGATGAAAATCTGACAAAGGACTATTATCTAAATAAACGAGACTTTAAAAAATTCAATAATAATAAAATAAACAACCTGATTAAAAAAGGGTCAAAGACTGGAATAGATACATCCCTGAAGAAAACTCCAGGACAGCAAATAACCACATGAAGGTCAATGTGGTAAATCACCGGGAAACACACATGAAATGGATGCACACAGAGAGCCGGTTTCTGCCGCTAGAGTCGTGAAGTCCCAAGACAGATCCCGGAGGAGGCGGAGCAACAGAAACTTGTGCTGACTGCTGGCAGGAATGAAAGCGGGGCAGCCCCTTTGCAAGGCAGTCTGGCACTTTCTTACAAAAGGAAGCTCTGCACAACACTCACTCTCCCTCACCTGCACCCAGATGAGCTGGAAACGTGTCCAAGAACAACCTGCACACAGATATTCATAATGGCGATACCCACCGGGATGCCTTAGGTAAGACACAGACTAGCTGTGGATCACCCAGACAACAGCCTCTTATTCACTGCTGATAAGAAATGAGTTAGGCTGTGCAAAGACACAGTCCAGGCTGAGATGGCTCTTACGATGTCAGAAAGCTGAACTCAGAGACCTGTGGTAGTCTAGACACGAAGCTCTTATGGAGGCAATGAAAGAGACCAGCAGTGGCCTGGGCTTCCCTCCTGAACTGTCCCTGAGCACTCAGGCCTTTGGAGCCCTTCTACGGAACCACTTTTTACAGCACTCTCTACTCCCTCAACTCTGCTACAGTTTCCCTGCGGGATTTACTTTATCATTTTCTCCCAATTCTAATGAGATCCACAGCAGGCTAGAAAAATGTGTCTCGAAAGGACAGCCCAACCATGCACTTTACTCTCTAATCTGAACAACCTAGAAACACTCCAAAGGTTGGATCTATTCTATTACATTTCAGTTTGTGAGAAAGAACCTTCCAGCACTTTCCCACATTGAAGTGTGTTGTAGGTGCTTAACCCATAGTGCTGGTAAAGATGAAACTGTTCTAGCTGCTGTGGGTTCTGTGGAAATTCCAAGTTTTATGCCAACCTCCCTTCCCACCTGGCTGAGAACTCCAGGCAGTACCCATGGGCGTAGGACTGAAAGCTCTGCTGGTGGGAAGCATCTCTCAGAGAGAGCAGGGTACAGGACCTTCTGGCGACTACCTGGCTACCGAATCAGAATCAGATTTGGGTTTTCAGGATCAATAGGTAAGAAGCTACCCCTGACAATTCTTCTGAACACTAGAATGAGTCTGCTTAAGGAATTCCAAACTGCCCTATATAATCATATGATCATTAATTAATCATTAATCATATATACAACTTTCCCACAGTTATACTCCCAAGAATCCAATTCAAGGGCTGACATTCATTCCAAGAGTGAAATCACCAGATATTTGACGAGGTGAAGTCACATTCATTCTCTAAATGAATGGTATATTATATATTTCATATACATTTTATATATATGGTATATATATATATATATAATTTTGGGTCACACCTGGCCATGCTCAGGGGTTACTCCTGGCTCTGCACTCAGGAATTGCTCCTGGAAATGTTTGGGGGGCCATATAGGGATGGCATGGATACAACATGGGTCAGCTGGGTGCAAGGCCAAAACACCCTACCCATGGACTATCACTCCGGTCCCTTCTTTAAACTTATATCGAAGGATGTGAGGGGAGAGGGGAGAGGAAAAAGTATGTGTTCCAGAGAGAATACAGGTTTCTTTAGAGTGGAAACAGGAAAGCAAGGAAACACTGAGACAAGAATCAAGGAGGGAGGCAGAGGATGGTCTTGAAGAGCGAGGCCCTCTGTGTGACGCAAACAAAGCACTGTTCTGAACACTAAGCACACAGGAAAACTGATGCCTCATGGATCCACTTATGGTTCTAAGTAATTTAGTAAACACAACTTCGTTACAGAGTTTTTGGGAAGTCTTAATGAATGGGATGAAAACCTTGACCTTGAATAGAAAGTACAGGCAGAAGAAACTAGAATACAAGCCAGTGAGGGGAAAATGGTCCAGAAGTTATGGAAAGCTGAAAAGCTTTGAATATTAGGGCACTACCTGAGGCGAGCTTAACATAGAGTTGAGGCCTAGATATGTCCCAGAACAACATGTCTCTATCATGCCCTTTAGAGGAACAACAGGACTGACCCTTCCCTGTCACTCTGCATGGCAGTCTGGGTTCGGAAGAGTCCACTCCAGGTTGGGCTATGCCTGAGGCTCAGATGACACCCCACTGGCAGTGGGCTGGGGTTCTAGGGAGTGACATGTGTCTGCCCAGGCCACAGTCACCCAGCTTCCCTGGTTACCTGATGGGGTAATGGAAAAGCACAGTAGTCGGTGTCCAGACTATCGAGATCTGTATGGGGTTCTTGGTGCAACAGGGCTGACATTGTTGTACAAACAAACTAACCAACATGGTCGCTCACTCCAGTGCCTGAGTTCAAAGAAAAACACAGAGTACTCACATTCAGCAGATTTTCATCAACTTTTCAGGAAAAAGTCCCTTCATATAGAATACTTAGTCCCTTTAAAAATACTTACATAGCAAAAGTAATATGGTTTATAGAGATAAACTCAATGGAGCTGTTAATAACTCTAAATTTATCAATTAAACAGAATTATAAGATACAAAGACAGTCCATATAGTGGGAAAGAATATTCACCCAATACACATCTGATAAGGGGTTAATATCCAGGATATATCAGTCACTGGTAGAACTTTACGAGAAGAAAACAGCCAACCCCATCAAAAAATGGGGAGAAGACATGAACAGAAACTTTGACAAAGAAGAAATTTGAATGTCCAAAAGCCATATGAAAAAATGCTCATCATTACTATCAGGGAGATGCAATCAAAACAACAATGAAATATCATCTCACACCACAGAGAATGGCACATTTCCAAAAGAGCAAGAACAACAAGTGCTGGCGTGGATGCAGGAGAAAAGGGACTCCCATCCATTGTTGGTGGGCAAGTTGACTGGTACAGTCTTTATTGGAAAACAATATGGACATTCCCCAAAAAATAGAAATTGAGCTCCCATTTGACCCAGCAATACCTGCATGGGAATATACCCTGGGAGGCCAAAAACACACAGCAGAAACACCAACTGCACTTTTATGTTCATAGCAGCACTATTCACAACAGCCAGTATCTGGAAACAAGCAGAGTGCCCAAGAATAGATGACTGGATAAAGGAATAATGGTGCATCTACACAATGGAATACTATGCAGCTGTCAGGAAAACCAAAGTTATGAAATTTGCCTCCCAGCAGAGCCTCGCAAGAAGGTAGAGGACCTCCCCCCCCCCACACACACACACCACAAGGGCCACCATTTTCCACATCCGGACTCTCCTCTCTTCAGTGCTCACCCAGCAGAAGAGCTGATCACAGCCCAGCTCGCACGGCAGCTTTGCGGCTGCAAGGTTCATCTTCAGTGCTCGATATTAGAGGTAACTACAAGAGTATCCCACCCGCATGGCAGAGCCTGGCAAGTTACCCATGTCATATTTGATATGCCAAATACCAGTAACAATTATAGAACTAATTCCCATTATCTGATGGAATGGTTTGAGGCTCTTTATATTCCTGCAGCTATCAGATGTCCTTGGGCTACACTCGCATGTGACAGGACATATGGAGATGTTACTGGTGCCCATCGATGATCAACGGGAAGACAAATGATACAAGTGAAGTGAAATTTGCCTATAAATGGATGGACATAGAGAGGATCATACTGAGTGAAATTAGCCAGAGGGAAAAGGACAGATATAGAATGACTGCATTTATCTGTGGGATATAAAAAAATAGTATGATACCAATATCCAAGATCAGTAAAAACATGAATCAGGAGGTCTTCTCAGTGGTGGAATCTACCGCAAGTGTATAGGACTCAGGTTAGATAAGACAGAGAAGGGGAAAATGTGCTAATAATTGTTGTAAATGATAATACCAGCCTAGAACTGAGCATTGAATATAGGCAAAGGGATATGCATGATAACCTCTAATTGTATGTATTGCAAGTCAAAATGTGTAACAGGAGAGAAAGAGAGAAAGAGGGAGAGAGAAAATAGAGAGAAGAGGCAACAAGGCAGGCTGGGGAAGGGGAAGGAAATTAAGGGACATTGGTGGTGGGGAATGTGCACTGGTGGAGGGATGAGTGCTGGAACACTGTGTGACTGAAACCCAAGCATGAACATTTTGTAGCTGTATTATCTCACTATGGGTAATTTAAAAATTTATAAAAAATAAACAAAATTATAAAGAGACTGAAGGCAATTTTATAATAAGAAGAAATCCTACCAATCATCATATAATTGAGACATATATTTGGGTATTCATCTAAATATATGAATAAGCATCACTGTATCACTGTCTTCCCATTCATCATCGATTTGCTCGAGCGGGCCCCAGTAACATCTCCATATGTCCTGTCTCATGCCAGTAGAGCCCAAGGCATCTGCTTGCTTCAGGAACATAAAGAGCCTCAATCCATTCCGGAATGAGGTCTATAATTGTTACTGGTATTTGGAATATTTATCAAATACAACACGGGTAGCTTGCCAGGCTCTGCCGTGCAGGTAGCATACTCTTGTAGGCATCTCTAAGTCCAGCAATTATTGATGAACGGCGCGGCCACAAGCGGCCGCACGAGCCGGGCACTGATAGGCTGGTCTGCTGGATGGAGGTCTGAAAAGAGAGAAGTCCAGATGTGGAAAATGGAGGCCCTCATGGAGTGGGGGTCGTCTGGCTTGTTTGCAGGCTCTGCTGTGGTGGTGGGCCAGGGCTAGAACCACCATCCCTCCCGGCGCCTCGTGAGTGGCTGGTCACAGGGAGAGCCAGTAGCAGCTCTGCCCCATGTCTGCGAGTCTCTGGACCGGAGACCCACTCCCGGCGCTGCTCGTGGGGGGCCCAAGTCCATATGAATAAGTACAAAGGAAAATTATTTTACATTTATGAATGTTCATATCACTGTATTACTGTCTTCCCGTTCATCATTGATTGGCTCGAGCGGGTACCAGTAACATCTCCATATGACCTGTCTCATGCCAGTAGAGCCCAAGGACACCTGCTTGCTCCAGGAACATTAAGAGCCTCAAACCATTCCATAAGGTCATGGGAATGAGTCTGTAATTGTTGCTGGTATTTGGCATATCAAATATGACACGGGTAGCTTGCCAGGCTCTGCCGCGCGGGTAGCATACGCTTGTACTCATCTCTAATAGATAGATAGATAGATAGATAGATAGATAGATAGATAGATAGATAGATAGATAGATAGATAGATAGATAGATAGATAGATAGATAGATAGATAGATAGATAGATAGATAGATAGATAGATAGATAGATAGATAGATAGATACATAGATAGATACATAGATAGATACATAGATACATAGATAGATACATAGATAGATAGATAAGTAAGTAAGTAAATAAATAAATAAATTGAAAAAACTTGTCCAGCGGACCGGATCGATAGTACAGCAGGCAGGGCATTTGCCTTGCAAGCGGTCGACCGGGTTCTATCCCCCGGCATCCCATATGGTCCCCAGAGCAACACCAGTAGTAATTCCTGAGCGATGAGCCAGGAGTAACCCCTGAGCATCACTAGGTGTGACCCAAAAAGCAAAAATAAATAAATAAATAAATAAATAAATAAATAAATAAATAAATAAATAAATAAATAAATGAAAATTGTCCAGAGTAAGGAGCTGTGCGTTGGAACCAGCAGGCCTTGTGCAACAAAACTCTCACTGTCGGCTGGGTAAGGGGGCGACTCCCCCTCCTTCAGGGTGGGTTCACTCCCTGCCTGTCCCAGGCAGCACTCAACCATACAGGAAAATCCTGTATTAGGTTAATACAGAATTAACAAAATTAAGATATCTAGGTTAATATCTTTCCTAGAGTCAAATATTATGCCGAAATGCGTTCCTCATGTTCCAAGTGCTTCCCAGACTTTGTAAAGGAGAAGCAGTGTCTGCCCTGACCCTTGCCGCCTTGTTCGGGATGGGAGTGGCGGAACAGGGACTGGCATAGCTTCCTTGCCACTCAGCACCGTGGGTTTAGTTCCCTCAGGCCGCCAATAATCAGAACTTAAAACGCATAAAATCCGCCATCTGCCATCTCAAAAAGTCCCTAACCTCCCTATCTGAAGTAGTGCTCCAAAATAGATGGGGTTGGACCTCCTGCTGCTACAGCAAGGGGGGGCTATGAATGTTCATATAGCAAATATAATTTATTTTGTTCAAAATCTGAAAGTCTTTAACCTTTAGGAAGAGCTTTGATTTAGAAAATAATAAAGACCTAGTTTATCACTATCATTATCTTCCCGTTAATCATCTATTTGCTAGAGCGGGCACCAGTAATATCTCCATATGTCCCGTCTCATGCTAGTAGAACCCAAAGGTATCCGCCTGCTCCAGGAACATAAAGAGCCTCAAACAATTACATTAGGTCACGGGAATGACCTAATATAAATGTTACTGGTATTTGGCATATCAAATACTACAGGAGCACGAGCAGCTTGCTAGGCTTGCAGTGCTGGTGGCATACTGTTGTAGTCACCTCTAAATAAAGCATTTATTGATAAACCGCGTGGCCGCTAGCGGCCGCGTGAGCCGGGCTGTGATAGTCTGCTCTGCTGGGTGGAGTTGTGACGAGAGGGAAGTCCGGATGTGGAAAATGGCAGGCCCCATGGAGAGGGGGAGGGTGGTCTGGCTTGTTGTGAGGCTCAGCTGGGGTGGCAGGCCAGGGCTAGAACCCGCCATGCCTCCTGGGCGCCTCACGAGCAGCTGGGCACAGGGAGAGCAAGTAGCAGCTCTGCCCCATGTCTGAGAGTCTCTGGTTCAGTATACCTGGGCCGGACTGAAAAAAAAACTGCTGCAGGGGTGGCTGTCGATGATCCGGGCTGTGATATTCTGGTCTGCTGGGTTTATAGGTCTCCTATATTATAAATTCCATCTTAATCATAAAGTTTATAGGTCTCCTATATTATAAATTACATCTTAATCATAAAGATTTCTAAGGTATATAAGACGAGCAGGTGCCAGAAACATCTCCATTTGTTGGGAATGAGGTACATTATTGTTACTGTTTGCAGCATACTGAATACACCACGGGTACCTTGCCAGGCTCTGCCAGGGGTCTATAAGTATTCGATTTAATTTTTTATTGGTTTCTGGGCCAAACCCAGTGATGTTCAGGGGTTACTCCTGATTCTGCACTCAGGAATCACTCCTGGTGGTACTCAGGGGATGCGGGATGCGGGAATCAAACTCAGTCATCTCAGCAAGCTAAGTGACTTATCTGTTGTAGTATCTCTCGAGGTTCCTAGTTTAATTTTTTTATTTTGGGAGTTTTAGATTCACACCCAATGATATTCAGGAACTTACTCCTGATGGGGAACCAAGGAACCCCAGCTCTCCTGATGGGGTCCAAGGGACCATGTGTAGTGCTGGGAATGAAGTGGGCTGGGCACATGAAAGGTTATCTGTAACACCTCTCTGGCACATGTATGGCTATCTGTACTACCTCTCTGGCACATGAAAGGCTATCTGTACTACCTCTCTGGCACATGTACGGCTATCTGTACTACCTCTCTGGCACATGTATGGCTATCTGTACTACCTCCTCTGGCACATGAAAGGCTATCTGTACTACCTCTCTGGCACATGTATGGCTATCTGTACTACCTCTCTGGCACATGAAAGGCTATCTGTACTACCTCTGTGGCACATGTATGGCTATCTGTACTACCTCTCTGGCACATGAAAGGCTATCTGTACTACCTCTGTGGCACATGTATGGCTATCTGTACTACCTCTCTGGCACATGTATGTCTATCTGCACTACCTCTCTGGCATATGTACGGCTATCTGTACTAGCTCTCTGGCACATGTATGGCTAACTGTACTACCTCTCTGGCACATGTACGGCTATCTGCACTACCTCTCTGGCACATGTATGGCTATCTATACTACCTCTCTAGCACATGTACAGCTATCTGTACTACCTCTCTGGCACATGTATGGCTATCTGTACTACCTCTCTGGCACATGTATGGCTATCTGTACTACCTCTCTGGCACATGTATGGCTATCTGCACTACCTCTCTGGCACATGTATGGCTATCTGCACTACCTCTCTGGCACATGTACGGCTATCTGCACTACCTCTCTGGCACATGTATGGCTATCTGCACTACCTCTCTGGCACATGTACAGCTATCTGTACTACCTCTCTGGCACATGTACGGCTATCTGTACTACCTCTCTGGCACATGTATGGCTATCTGTACTACTTCTTTGGCACATGTATGGCTATCTGTACTACCTCTCTGGCACATGTATGGCTATCTGTACTACCTCTCTGGCACATGTATGGCTATCTGTACTACCTCTCTGGCACATGTATGGCTATCTGTACTACCTCTCTGGCACATGTATGGCTATCTGTACTACCTCTCTGGCACATGTATGGCTATCTGTACTACCTCTCTGGCACATGTACGGCTATCTGCACTACCTCTCTGGCACATGTGCGGCTATCTGCACTACCTCTCTGGCACATGTACGGCTATCTGCACTACCTCTCTGGCACATGTACAGCTATCTGTACTACCTCTCTGGCACATGTATGGCTATCTGTACTACCTCTCTGGCACATGTACGGCTATCTGTACTACCTCTCTGGCACATGTATGGCTATCTGTACTACCTCTTTGGCACATGTATGGCTATCTGTACTACCTCTCTGGCACATGTATGGCTATCTATACTACCCCTCTGGCACATGTATGGCTATCTGTACTACCTCTCTGGCACATGTACAGCTATCTGTACTACCTCTCTGGCACATGTATGGCTATCAGTACTACCTCTCTGGCACATGCACGGCTATCTGCACTACCTCTCTGGCACATGTACGGCTATCTGCACTACCTCTCTGGCACATGTACGGCTATCTGCACTACCTCTCTGGCACATGTACAGCTATCTGTACTAGCTCTCTGGCACATGTACGGCTATCTGTACTACCCCTCTGGCACATGTACGGCTATCTGTACTACCTCTCTGGCACATGTATGGCTATCTGTACTACCTCTCTGGCACATGTATGGCTATCTGTACTACCTCTCTGGCACATGTATGGCTATCTGTACTACCTCTCTGGCACATGTATGGCTATCACTACTAACTCTTTGACCCTAATTTAATTACTTAACAGCAAATTTTAATGGTTAAATATGCACTGTTCAGATAACACAATTTTATATGGTTGCCCAGTCCTTAAATGATGTGTATAATTATCTTGGACTTACTCAGGCATAAATTTTTTTGTATGAAATTGATGTTGCCAAACATTCCTTTTACTGAAAAGCTTTTACCTTAACTGAAAACTGTTATTTCGAGATGAACGTTGGTGCACCCGGGTCATCTGTCTTTACAATAGAATTGTAACCCATTACAACAATGAATGCTGCTTGTGGGTCCATCCACCTACCAGCCGGCAGCCCTGCTATTTCTACTCTTTTACACTTTCCAGACACTCTGTTATCATCTACATCAACGTTTCCCTGTGTTGCTCGGCTGCAACGTAAGCATGTATTGACGTTCACTCATCACTGGGCAGCGGAAATCACTCGCCTGGTGGCTGAACCAGGTGAAATTCCCACCATCAAGAATTAGAGCACTTATCCTCCCAGGTACCTGCCAGCCAACACATGGCATTCTGTGAGACTTTAAAATCAAGTAAAAGGATACATTATTATTTATTTGTTTATCTCTTTATTTATTTTTGCTTTTTGGGTTGCACCCAGCATGGCTCAGGAATTACTCCTGGCTCTGCACTCAGAATCACTCTTGATGGTGCTGGGGGACCACATGGGATGCAGGTGCAAGGCAAATGCCCTACCTGCTGTGCTATTGCTCTGGCCCCCAGATACATTATTATTTAAATACTCATGTTTGTCTTCCCACTGAGCAGATTTTCATGTTAAGTGATCATCCTTTTCTTCTAATTTGTGTGTGTGTGTTGGTGTGTGTGTTTATGTGTGTGTGTGTTGAGGGACCAAACACAGACTTGTGCAGGTAAGGCATACACTCAACCCGAGAGCCTTATCCTGGAACCTAAAAATAATTTTCCTAATATTTAGGTTCTCCCTGCTTTTGTGTCCATTAACCTAATCAATATTAGTTTATGTAATTTTCTCTCAGAATAATGCTCATTTACTCTTTTATTGGTTGAGCATCACATATTCCAATTCTTGATTTTAGGTTCTAACTCATTTTTTCTCATCATCACCTATTATATTCCAATTCTTGATTTTAGGTTCTAACTCATTTTTTCTCATTATAACTACTTCAATAGCTCCTTCAGACTGTATATAAATAGTCCCAGTATATGCCTAGAAATACCCTTATTTTCCTCTTATGTGAGGAATATTTGTGTTAGAAAAGGATTCTAAATTTGAGATTTATTTTGCTAAATTTGTCACTTATTTATTTTATTCAAATCCCAGGATCGGGTCTAGGAGTTAGGGGTGGCCAGTCGATAGGTAGAGTGGACAGTGGGAGAGGAATTCGAGCACTTAGGGCGCTGATAACATTGTATCCCTGAAATGCACGCACTTAGACTACTGCAAGCCAATATTGTTACCTCACCAAACAAGTAAATAAGCGGGAGCTGGGGAGAGGTCCCTGGGGTGGATCACAAACCTTGCATGTGCGAAGCTTTGAGACTACTGGGGACCTTGTGCTGCTCAGGGAAGCCCGTACTTAAAACTATTTTTCAGCTTCCTCATGTGTGGGCTTCCTCTCACCTCCGTGCTCAGGAGTAAATCCCGATGGCGCCTGGGGCGGATTCTGTGCCGAAGATTGAACCAAGGTTGGCTGCGTGCAAGCGAGTGCCTTAGCCCCTTGGCGCTATCTCTGGCTCAGAATATTTTTTTAAATAATTCTGACTTACCGGATATTTTCTTTGGCCATTTGGTATCACATCACTGCCATTTTCTCCCTATTTTTTCCTACTGGAGCTTTCAAATTATTTTGCCATTCGAAGTCATTTAATTTTTTCGTTTTGTTTTAAGATGCTTACTTTGTCGTTTCTCCCTTTAGTGGTGAATCTGTTTCTATTTATCATGTTAAACATTCTTCATGAATGCTCGTTGCGTCCTTTTCCTGGCTCACGATCAGGCCATGTCCTCAGAAATTGGAGAATTTCTTCATCCTGGGCCGCGTCTCAGTCCTTCTTCATGTTACCTTTCACGCTTTCCTATCCTTAGAATTAGTTTACATCAGACTGTTTTCCTCCATATCATTCCAAACCTTAGCCTCTTATGAAATAGTATTTTTACATTGCAGGCACTTTCCTCATACCCACTAATTCTCTCCTTCGCATCACCTACTTTGCTGTTTCAAGCCATTAACTGGAAGCTCTTAAATCCAATAACTAAAAGTAATTTAAGCTCCTTGACTCTGTTAGTTGTGCTCGTTTCCTATTTCACCTTGAAATGTTACATTTGGCGTTCATTAATTAAAAAACTATTTCCTTTGTATGGTTTTAATCGCCCCTTCCCTTTACCAACATGGGGAGGCGACTTTGGGAGCCTTCCCCTCCCAGCAGAATCCTTCTGCACCTGCTCTGCCGAGTTCAGCCGGGAGCTGCTGCAGGAGCCGACCTTGTGCTCTGGAGGCCTCAGTCCACACCCTGCATGGGTCTGGGAGGCGGTTTAATGTGCATTTAGCGAGAAACATCGGCTCCGACACTTACTAGGGCTTCAAGAAACGTTGACTCAGACACTTACTAGGGCTTCTTATTCAGGCCCACACAGGTTTCGCAGAGGTTCAGTTTTCCCTCATTTGATACACTTCCACAGTTCTCAATCCCCAGGTGGCAATGACTGTAACGGCTTCCCTCCCCCACTGCCTCTGGGGACCCCAGAGCACCACTCCACATTCCCCCACTTAGATACAGTTTCCCTGTTTTCACCTGCTTCTGGAAATCTGCTGGCATTTCACATAGTTTCTTGTCAGTGTATTCAGGAGTGCCGGTGGTTGTGGTTGTGTCTCAATGTTGCTGGCAGACCCCCTGAGGGCGCACACCATGTTCATGCAGGCTTCACGTGTCAGGGAGAAACACCCTCTATGTGGTATAACCATCTCTGTGCTTTTGTGTCTCTCTCTCTCTCTCTCTCTCTCTCTCTCTCTACCTCTCTCTCACACACACACACACAGCCAGAAATAACCCACTCTTGGGGATACACAATGAAACACTAAGCCAACACAAAGGATGCTGCGAATCACCATCCATGACTGGTGGCAAGGGCATTTTTCTTTTCTTTTTGGGTCATACCTAGCGATGCTCAGGGGGTTACTCCTGCCTCTGCAATCAGGAATTACTCCTGATGGTGCTCAGGGGATCTTATGGGATGCCAGGGATTGAACCCAAGTTGGCTGTGTGCAAGGCAAAAGTCCTCCCCACTGTGCTGTCGCTCCAGCCCCATGAGGGCATTTTCTAAATGGGTGTGTGCAGGCAGGACAGAACGAAGAATTCTCTAGAACAAAGGCTGGGACAAACACCGGGGAACTGAGACCAGGGTCTGGGTTTGCTTGTTTGTTCATTTGTTTTAGATCTACTGATGAAGTGATTTACTTCAAAGCTCACAGCCATGTTCTTGCCCAGAGGCCCACCTGGACCACAAACTAACTCCAACCCAGTGACCCACAAGGCCCACAAGCTAACACAGCCTTGTTTCTACCCAGTGGCCATAAGGTCCACAAGCTAACTCCAGCCTGGTGTGGTCCTTCTTGGAGAACTCCACAGAGCAAGGCTCTGGCCGTGCCTGGTGGTACAGCAGTTACCATGGTTACCTGGTCTTCCCTGTGGGAGGGGGTGTCCTGCTTGCTGTCGTCCTTCAGGATGATGGCCAGCCCCACCGAGTCCGCCGGCAGGACACTGCTGCTGAGGTCCACACGGGTCAGGCTCTCAGGCTCCCTGGCCAAGCGGCCCAGAGGCTTTCGTGGGCCGTGGCCTGCTGGGGTCCCTTCCATCCCCTCTTTCCTGGGGTCTCAGCACAATGTGGACGATGCTCTGCTGCTCCAAGTCGCAGCTCTGTGGGAGGACAGCAGAAGGACAGCGTCAGCCCTGAAGCTTCAGGGGAGCCAGACATGTTGGTCAAGGGTCCAGTGCGTGTCCCTGAGGAGCAGCGAGGGAAAGACACTCCATGGGACACAGCTCAGCAGCTGAAATGGGAGGATGCTACCTTGGCGACTGTATGGATGGACCCAGAGGTACCATGTGAGTACAGAAGAGACACTGGACGGGTGTAGGAAGCCAAGGAACCAAATCAAGGAACCACAACAAAATGAGTTCTTAGATTCTGGACAATAAACATGTGGCCAGAGGCACGGGGAGTGGGGACACATGGGGAGAGAGGTCCATTCTTGGGGAGGGACGCTGAAGTTGCTCCACATACAGGTGTGAGGCCCTATTCATGGAGTCTAGGAAGCTTCATAAGCCAATGGGAAATCCAAAACAGTCCAATTTTAGAGTTTTCAAAGACGGTGAGATTTTTTAGAAATGGAGGCTACACTCACTCTTGGGACCCAAACCCTAGATGGCAGGAGGTGCTTCCTGCTGAACCCAGATGGGGGCCATAGTCCCTGTGTCTGAACAGTGAGGGGAGAAGGGCCAACTCACGCACAGCCCAGAAAGCAGGTACCAACATCCTGTTCTCTCTTTTACTGGAAGATGAAACACGAATCACGACTGACCTCAGTCCCAGTCTTGAGGTCCAGTGACCACTCTAGACTCTGGATGGCCATAAGCCGAAGTCTTTCCACCCAAACACACCCGGGTGCAAGCTTAACAACAGACCAGAATTAGTTCTTCATGTACCCTGTGTTTTTTGCAAGAAGGATCCAGAACTGGGTCTTATGAAAATCCACTATCCAGGGGCCACAGAGATGGCACAAAGGTTAAGGCACTTGACTTGCATGGGACTGATCCTGCTTCAATCCCTGGCACTGCATATGGTTCCTGGAGCACTGCCAGGAGTGACCTGAGCCCAGCGTTCAGGAATAAGTCATGAATACTGGTGGGAGTGGCACAAAACAAAAAAATAAAGCAAAAGAATGAAAATTCTGTATCTGCAATGAGGATTTGTTAATCTGCTGAGAGTTTTTTCTTTTTTTACTTTATTATTGCTGTTGATGTTGTAATTATCATTATTATTTGGCTTTTTGGGCCACATCCAGCATTTCTCAGGGCTTATTCCCAGTTCTGCACTCAGGGTTCACTCCTGGCCAGGCCCAGAGAACCACATGTGGTGCTAGGGATTGAGCCCAGGTCAGCCACATTCAACAGAAGTGACCTTCCTGCTTGCATTGTGTCTCCTGGGCCCCAGGAAATATTTTTTTTTCATTAGAACCCTCAGAAGCAATCCATGTCCTGAGCTTCTCATTACAGTGGCCAGAGCTTGGACAGTACATAAAAGATCAGGGTTAAATTAGTTTAAGAATTTCTTGAATTCAACTGAATCCAGGAATTCTGAGTCCAGCAATACTTGTCCTTCCCTTTATTTACCAGCAGCCCAACACAGTTGTGACCAGGATTTGAGTAAACATGTCCGCGTATCACAAAGGCAAAGGGGCGGGGAAAGGACGCAGAAAGGGATCTGTGCATACAGCCATGAGCACAATGCGCAGAGTCCCACAGGAAGAAGGATGTGAAGGGGAGAACACGGAGCTCATTTGTGTGGTAGTGAGGGTGCTGGAGTCTAAGCCCAGGCCCCTACATGCACGGCACATGCTCTACCATTGAGACATATCCGTCACCCCACAACAGGGATTTTTTTTAACTGAAACCATTTTTACCAGGGTCACAGCGCGCAGTACTCGGGGTCCTAGAGTGCAGAAGATTGATCCCAGGGCCTCCCACTTGCTAAGTCCACCTGAGCTCCCAACCCTAAAACCACACAGACTCAAGCTCAAAGTTATTTATTGGCTGCATGTTTTTTTGGCAGGTTCCTTTTCCTCCCTGAGCTTGAGTTTCAGCCTTGGTCATGGGCCAGAATATTACCCACTCTGGAGCCTGCTCGGCAGAATGAAGAGACGAGAGTGTGGAGTCTGGCCACGGGGGACGGCTCCACACAGAATCTTGATGAGTTTGGAAAATGACCAAGGACGAGCCTTGTAGCCAGCACACACATGCGCTTCAGGGGCTTTCTGAGTGCTGACTGCCCCCTCATGTGATCCTGTTTGGAAAACGTTCAAAGAAGGTTCCAGAAGCAGATGCTCTGAATGGGACAATTATTCTGGTAAGTTTCCAGCTTTCTGGGCACTGAAAATTGATACAAAAATATCCCTATTTCTCAGATGCTGTGGAACACGTGAAGAATCTGAACAATTTCTCGGGGGCTGCTCAAACTTGACAGATATGGAAGAAATCCAAAAACCTGAGACTTTCCAGTCCACTCCAGAGTTCTGTAATTCTCGGAGCAGAGCTGTAAAGGGGAAAGGAAGACCCCTAAGCAGATTTCAGTCATTATCATGATATTTATAGACCATATTTCCCTCAATCTTCAGCTAGGCCTCTGAGACCATTAACTGCTTAATTCTTTGATATTTGCAGAAAGTGAGCTGAGCTGGGCCCTGTCCCTTTGCCAGATGGTGAAGAGCACCCAGGCTGGTTCAGCTCAACACTGTACTAATCACACAGCCCATGGACATACGTTGGATGAGGTTTAGAAGTCTCACGACTGCAAAGCCCAATATACTACTCAGTGCTCATTGGAGCAAAAGTGCTTCTCAGCTTTGGGGGAGATTCGGAGGGATGGCCGAAGAGTTCTCTAACGTTGTCCTGAGACTCCTCAGGACAAAACAATGTTCTATGCACACTGTTTACTCAATGGCAAGAATACTGCCTGGAGCGGAGAAAATGATGTGTCCGTTTACATCTTCCTTACAACTTGCTCATTTAACAAATGGCATGGGCTGCTTTAGTGTGGACAAGGCACACAGGGGCTCTAGTCTTACTGGCAAGGGGAGGTGGTATGCATGAGGACGTAGAGGTCAAGACTTTGGGAAATTCGTCTAGAATCTTCGATTTGGAGCATCTCTCTGTTGGTAAAATATGTACAGGATTGATTTGCCAACCAGTGGTAGACTCTTTGGATAATTCAGCCATGTACAAGAAGTTGATATATTTCCTTTTTATAAAAATGAGTTCCTTGAATGACATATGGGTGGTTATGAGCCTAGTATTTCAGACTAGAAATTCTGCAAAGGAAACAAGAAATAAGCAACATTTGAAAACCCAACCATGCTTTTCAAAACATCCTTAACCTTTTAAGGCTTGAAAGCTATATACTGTTATTTTAACAAGAAGAATTACTGGGGATTAAGATATTATGTCAATGCTTTACCAGTACTAAATTAGTGTTGGAGCATTGTTAACAATCAGAATCAAAAATAGTTAAGAATGGTACATTAACAAAGAGCTTTCATTGACTTTTAGCAATAATGGCATTAATAGAAAAGTATCACTTGTCACATGTATTACTTGTCTTCCCATTGTTCATTGATTTGCTGGATCAGGCACCAGTAACATTTCCATACATCCTGTCACATGTTAGTGTAGCCCAAGGGCATCTGCTTGCTCCAGGAACATAAAGAGCCTCAAACCTTTCCATCAGGTCATGGGAATGAGGTCTATAATTGTTACTTGTATTTGGCATATCAAATACAACACAGGTAGCTTGCCAGACTTGCCGAATAGAAAAAGTATCCTATTCTCCAGACAGGGTTCTAAAGTCTCCAGCTAGAGCAGGTGGTTTAACACCCCACAGTCCTGTGCAGGAGGCAGATGGTCTCCCATAGTGAGATCCTATGTAAAAGCCAGGAGAAATCTGGCACCATCAAAGCTCTTCAAACATGAATGTTACATCGCTTTTTGTTCTCCTTGATGGCAGCTGCAGTAAGCCTTAACAATTCAGAATGAGTTCAATGATACCTGCTCCTAAGCATGAAACTAGAGTAGGAGCCCAGACCCAGGTCCTAAATAGGTGCGTGATTCTTGTCCAAGCACCATGGCCTGAACACTGAGTGGTGGTCAAAAAGTGGATGGCAGATAGAAGACAGGTTCCTGGAAGTCATCTGCCCCCAGAAACAAAGAAACACCTGGGAACAGAACTCCCCTATGTCCCAGTGATTCCATTCTTGGCATTTACTCCAAAGCATGGAAACATTAATTTGGAAGTATTTAGACACTTATGTTCATTACAGCACTTAGCACTATAACCTGGATGGGAAAACAACCCAAATTTCCAACTACAGATGTGTGGAGTGAGAGTTGTGGCACTATATACACAGGGGAATGCCATGCAGCAGTGGGAAAAGAAATAAAATCATGCAGATCACTGCAATGTGGATGGAAGTGGAGAGTATTAAGTTCAGTGAAACAAAGTCAGAAGTATTGGAGGACACACCCTAATGAGGTCTGGATCCCTGCAAGCCCAGAGCATTTACATTTGTTATGAGCCATTTGCCTTTTGCCTTGAAGCTCACATGCAAATCACAATGGGAGATTGGGGACAGGATTGGATAAGACAGTTTGATTTTACAACTCTTTGAATGGCAGAATATTCTTTTCATGAATCTAGCTTTGGAGTATTTCCTCCCATAACTTCCATGGATCCTCTCCACGGGACTGCACATATATCAGGATGACCCTGGCTGCCTTTGGATTCTCCTTTAAGTATATAGCTCTGCTAAGATCAAGGAGCAAGGGAATGCCAAGTTTGCCTCCAGGCAAGTGAGCATAACTCTCAGTAATCCTAAAGACAGAGCATGCAGTATTATAGATATGGTCCTTATGAGAGATATGTTCTTAAGAACTTGTGAGAGTTTGGGCCTTGAGAGCTAGGAGTACAACAGTCATGGTTAAGGTATTATGTTATTCCCCATCCTTTTCCAAGCCTGGTCCAGGTATTCTGATCCAGAGACTCACACACATGGGGCAGGGCTGCTACTTGCTCTCCCTGTGCCCAGCTGATCACGAGGCGCCCAGGAGGGATGGCGGGTTCTAGCCCTGGTCCACCACCCCAGCAGAGCCTCACAAGAAGCCAGAGGAATCCTCACACCATGAGGGCCACCATTTTCCATATCTGGACTCCTTACTTCTCAGAGCTCCACCCAGCAGAAGAGCTAATCAGAGCCCGGCTTGTCATCGACCGTCCCTGCAGGAGTCTTTTCTAAGCCCGATCCAGGTATGCCAATCCAGACTCACACACAAATGGGGCAGTGCTGCTACTTGCTCTTCCCGTGCCCAGCTGATCATGAGGTGCCCAGGAGGGATGGCGGGTTTTAGCCCTGGCCCACCACCCCAGCAGAGCCTCGCAACAAGCCAAGAAGAACCTCCACACCATGAGGACCACCATTTTCCACATCCGGACTCTCGCCTCTCCTCAGAGCTCTACCAAGAAGAGCTGATCACAGCCCAGCTCATCACTGACCATCCCCTGAAGCAGTCTTTCCAAGCCTGGTCCAGGTATGCCAATCCAGAGACTCACATACACGGGCCGCACGGTTCATCAATAAATGCTTGAGTTATGAGGTGACTACAAGAGTATCTCACCCACACGGCAGAGAATGGCAAGCTACCCATGTCATATTTGATATAAAATACCAGTAACAATTATAGACCTCATTCCCAAGACTTGATGGAATGGTTTGAGGCTCTTTATGTTCCTGGAGTGGGCAGATGCCCTTGTGGTATCTCTGCGAGTGACAGGACCTATTGAGATGTTACTGGTGCCCGCTCGAGTAAATCAATGATCTACGGGAAGTCAAGTGATCAAGAGATTAAATCCTGAGTTACATTTTGTCTCAGGTATATTTCCCCCATCTCTACAAGTACCTAGTGCAGGAACCTGAAAGGTGGAGACTCTGCTTTGGCAAATTAGCATTTGTAAGGCCTGGGCTAGGAGTGTGCAAATGGGATCTGCAAGAGAAATCTAGTTTTTTGTCTCTGGATAGCCCAGTACACGAAAGGCTGTCTTGTGGTCTTTCGTGGGCTTTGGGGGTATAAAAGATCTAGGAAGGAGAAGAGCGGGTTCATCATGGCTTTGGATCCTGACCTGAGCACAGCTCACCCAACTCAGACAGCAAGGAGCACATGGACTAGGTCCAGCTAGGAACGGAAATGTTGGTGTTCTCCTGACCTTGGATTATATTAGCAAAGTTTAATTATTGCTAAGTAAAAGTCTTTAGAACTGAGCTGGACTTGTGAATTTTGTCCATCCACCACTGGCTTTGAAATGAAAGGGAACTTGGTTCCCTCCTTATTGTCGGGGATCCATCGTCCCCTGGCAGTGTCTTTGATGATCTCAGTCATCTGTGGAATAGAGAGAATGAAAGGAGGGGGAAGACAGCTCTGAAAAAATGACAAACCTTTGGCACTGGACTACAGAACCAATTACTAAACTGTGGGGTAGTCACAGGGAGGGGAAAATATGAGTTGAAAAGATGTAGGGACAGAGTGGGTGACCGGGAAGACTGGTGGAGATGGAGTGAAGTGATTTAGTGCAATGGTGCCATAAACTTGAACACTACTGTAACTTCCTAAACCATAAAAACTAGAATGAATGAGTAGGAGACGAGGCAGGTACAGCAGATAGAACACTAGGACGATGTCTGAGGGGGACTACAGCAAATAAAGTTTAGTGCAACTGACAGTAACGATGATGGAGAGGAGAACTAGAATTCCAGAAGACTGGGTCAAGGCATTGCAGACACGAACTCCTCAAGGTCCCAGTGCCTGAGAACAGAATCCCCAGCACACAGCAAAGCGCTTACTTAGTATGTCCTCTACTATGTCCTCTAGTCTCCTAAAAATAGACACCTGTCAAGCACTGCACTGGCAGTATGCACAGGGGCGAGTGATTGTTCAGACACGCCTCCCTGGCGGTGTGGGATGCTCCCTGTACTGACCCTTCCCTCTGGTTGGAGCCATTGGAAGAAGTTTCCATCAGCTCACCCAATGCACACTCAGGAAGGAGCAGTGAAGGGACAGCACTGCAGGCTGCAGCAACTGACCAGCCTTCAGCAACTGACCGTTAGTCAGAGACACTTCCCACGGCCCATGGGCAACTCTCCACCTCTCGAGGCTCACCATCCAAAGGCTTGTCATTGCTTTGAGATAACCCCATAGAACACACTCAGTAGTGCTGTACCCACCTCTGTGCTTCCCGCAGTAGACTGGACAAATGTCAGCATCTTTCATCTGACTTGTCCACCTTTAGCTTCCGAGCCTGCTAAACTCTCTCCTACTCAAGCCATGCTGTCTCCCTAGGAGGACGGTGAGGCTGGGGGGGATGCAGTGACCCTGTCCCTGAAAACCTGGATGTTTCCATAGGGAGGACGGTGAAGCTGGGGAGATACACTGACTGTCCCTGAAAGCCTGGATGTTTCCATAGGAGGACGGTGAGGCTGGGGGAGATACACTGACCTGTCCCTGAAAGCCTGGATGTTTCCATAGGAGGACGGTGAGGCTGGGGGAGATACACTGACCTGTCCCTGAAAGCCTGGATGTTTCCATAGGAGGACGGTGAGGCTGGGGAGATACACTGACCTGTCCCTGAAAACCTGGCTGTCTCCATTCCAGTTACAAGTTTTTTTTTATTTATGTATTTTTTAATTTTTTTTTTATTTTTACAATTACAAAGATATACAATTAAAAAGTTCATATTTGGGTTTTGGTCATACAGTGTTCCAGCACCCATCCCGCCACCAGTGCCCATCTCCCAACACCAACGTCCCCCGGTTCCCTCCCCTCCCCCAGCCCTGCTCCATGGCAGGTTCTTTATTTCTCTCTTTCTCTTTTCCTTCCCCTCCAGACTATGGATTACAGAACATACATTAAAGGGTTGTCATGTGTATCTTTTTGCCACTATTTAATGCTCAGTTCTAGGTTGGCAAGTTTTAATAGCACTTATCTTCCCCTCCTCTAGAGACAAGAATGATCAGATTTCCTCACTGATATGAGTAGAGCTGAATTTTAAAATCAGAATGGAATACAAACAAAAATTTTTAAACACATTTTCAGGAATGCCACAGTTATTCTTAGCAGCAATTTTTTTATTTTTCATGTTTACATTTAATTTTTATCTTTTATTGACTGAAAGTCTGTGGTTTCCAATACTGTTTATAGTAGTTTCTCGGGCACATAATTCCAACACCACGCCCATCACCAGTGCCCCCACCAAACTCCTCCAAGGAAGCCAACATCCCTCCCTCTCAAAGCTCCCCACTCAACTATGCATCAGTCTCCCATTTGGCTGCCTTTGGACCTTTGCTATTCCCTTGCTGTTTATCGTGAGCCCATAGGGAGAGATCATTCTGGATGGCTTCCTGTTCCTCCCAACCGGAAGCAGCACTTTATAAGTTCTGATTTTAGCTCAGAGATTTCTCCTGGCTTTGTGCTCACAGATGGCACTGAACAGTGCTCAGGGAACCATATGTGGTGCCATGGATTGAAACCAGGTCAGCCACATGCAAGGCAAGTTCTTTTGACCTGGGTGTGTTATTTACCCCGGCCTTTAAGAAATACTTTTAAAAACTACTTTGATTTTCTCTTTATTTCACTGTTAAAAATCAAATTACTTATTACTCAGCTGATTCTGAAAATAATTTCTAACAGATGTTTTTGTAGCCACTAGAGTTTTCACTAATGTAATTTTTATGTCAAAGAAGAAAATGTGCAGCACACTTGGGAAGTTATTTAAAGGTATTTGGAACACACTGGTATGAAAATACTCTATGGTACTGCTAAGGACTCGGAGGTCTGGTGGCAGACAACAGAACCTGGACATGTGCTGAGTGAATCTGAACTAATGAGGGCATGAAACCACCCAAAATGGGGCCCGCTGATCTTTTCTCTTGAACCAGTTTCCATCTGCAGTTCCCAATGAACACTAAATGCCAAATTATATTAATTGGATGAGAATAAAAAACTGCTCCTTCAGCTTGATATTTCATTTTATTTCAAAAAGGAGACTTTTAAAAGACTCATTGGGATCCATGCTTTGAATTATTTCACATTTTCTTAAAAGCAGTTTTCATGATAATCAAAGTCATTAAGCTACAGGGAGATCCTGAAAGGTCCCTCTGTGACTGCCCCAGGCAGGGTCACACAATTACTGGTGAAGGGTCAATTAGCCTAGCACTAATTAGCCAGTGTGGGCCTGAGCCTGTAACCCTCTGGCCCTGCCACTCAGGTCTGGGAGCAGAGCAGAGCTTTGTGGGCTCATTAGAGGAGGGCCTGGGAGAGAGATGACCTCATGCTCCAGGAAGGAGTGAGGGTGACACGGTTGGGTCCATGGATGGCTGCCATCCTTTCCGGAACACAAAGCTAACAGTCAATCTGTAGCCCTTTGGGTTGAAGTCAAAACTGTGTTTTATAGCATAGACTTTATAAGAACTGTCCCCAGGAATAAACAGCACATTATGCCAAATAACATAAACAAGTTATATGGCATGTGGCATCCAGCAGGGGCTGGGTGCTGCATGCATGCACCATCTCTCCGGCCCCCAACCTTGGTTTCTGCTAAACTCTAGGTGACAAGAAAGTTCCAGCGACCTGTGTCCCCTGCCACACTCAAGCCCATTGAGGTCAGCGCATTCCATCAAACCCAAGGCTCTGAAGGAGAACAGCTCCCTGCCTAGTCAAAGGGGCTAAGATTTCAGCAGCTGAGAACTCTCTGGTGTGTTCTATTGACAATAAAAGAGGGGTTGGAAAGAGAACTGAGGATGTGAGACATGTGTCAGACGTCCAAAAATAACCAACAGTGAAGAATGTGACATCACTGAGACAGTCATGGCACAGGGAAGGTCCCAGAATGAACAAAGAGCAAGACTCCCCGAACCCCGCAGCTCCTGAGATCTCTCAGCCCAGTCCTGATTGAGTAGTTTCGTAAACCTTTAAGACATCTGAAGCAGTACAAATCGAACCCACATTTAAAAACAAACAACAGACCTTGAGTGGAGTAAGGAGTGAATGAGCCACTTCACTTGTCCTGGATCCATAATTGAGCACCTCAGTCTTTTGCAAGGTACTGAATTAAAAGGAAAAGAGCTTGTGGAATCACACACACACACACACACACACACACACACACACACACGCACAAAGATGTTCACTTGAGCCCACCTTCAGTTAGGCCACTAACTAAATACCAGTGATTTGAGTGATGCTGTTGTTTCTGATACTTCTTTTTCACTATTCCTCTTTGTTTCATAGGTTGTGAAGCGAGCCCGGCCCACGCCCACCGTCTGTGGATTAAAGATGTCGATCTCCAGGAAGTTACTTGGCGGTCCGTAAGCCGTCAGTCAGGTCCTGCGCGGCTTCGAAGTTCAGGCGCCGAGTGTCCACTACCTCTTGTGCCCGGCATGCTTCCGAAGGAGAGGCTGGGACGGGGAAAGGGGGGGGGGATGATGAACGGGAAGACAGTGATACAGTGATTCCTCTTTGGTGTTGAGGTGGGCTGGGATTGAACAGGTAAGAACAGCATCAGGGGCCGGAGCGACAGCACAGCAGGTAGGGTGTTTGCCTTGCACCTGTCCAACCAGGGTTCAATCCCGGCATCCCATATGGTCCCCTGAGCACTGCCAGGAGTAATTCCTGAGCAAAGAGTCTGAGCATTGCCGGTTGTGACCCAAAAAGAAAAAAAAAAAAAAGAACAGCATTAGAACACAAACTTCGGGCAGTAAGAAACGGGGTAGGGTCAAAGTATAGTACAGAGACCAGGGTGTTGGTGCTTGCCTTGCATGCAGCTGACCCAGGTTCAATCCCCAGCATTCTATACAGTACTTCACGCACTGCCAGGAGTAATTCCTGAGTGTAGAGCCAAGAGTAACCCCTGACCATTGCTGGGTGTGACCCAAAAATGAAAAAAGAAAAAAAGAACCTAGGATAGAAATATAGAACACCTATAGAAATATAGAACACCTACAGAAATATAGAACACCTATAGAGAAGCAAAATACATGAATGCTTTACCCCACCTCACCCCCTAGCTGTGGCCAAGCACATGTGGCTGATCTCAGCATGCACACGTATGTCACATTCACGTGCCTGGACAGCCATGTGTGAATAAACATGCACATGCAAATTCAGGGCTTGTTTCTGCCACAGAAAACATGATGGCAAGCATGACTATTTGCTAAAATCAAAGACGGTGTACTGAATCTGTTAGTAGACAGAATTTGTGAGTGTTAGAGGGTAACCTTGGTCACTCTAGAGCAAGCCAGGAACTGAGAGTACAGGGTCTACTCACTTCTGAGTACATCTGAGTCCAGCGAGGACAGAGCCGTTCTCTGCAGACAAAGTAGGAAAGACGAGGGCAAACAAACCAATGCCATCCTGCTTCCCAAATCAGTGACACCCCTTCCCCACTTAAATTTAGAAAAAATTAGTTCTAATGTTCATGTGGGCAAAAGATAATCATGTAAGAATATTTAGGAAAAAAAATCTATATGGAGCTGGAGTCATAGTAATGCAGGGAGGGCATTTTCTTTTGCATGTAGTTGATCCAAGTTCAATACCCGGCATCCTATATGGTCCCCCAGCAACACCAGGAGTAATTCCTGAGTTCAGAGATAGAAGTCACTATCACTATCTTCCCGTTCATCATCTATTTTCTAGAGCGGGCACCAGTAATATCTCCATATGTCCTGTCTCATGCTAGTAGAAACCAAAGACATCCGCTTGCTCCACGAACATAAAGCACCTCAAACCATTATATTAGGTCATGGGAATGACCTAATATAAATGTTACTGTTATTTGGCATATCAAATACGACACGAGCAGCTTGCTAAGCTTGCCATGCGGGTGGCATACTCTTGTAGTCACCTCTAAATAAAGCATTTATTGATGAACCTAGCGGTCGCTAGCGGCCACGTGAGCCAGGCTGTGATAGTCTTGTCTGCTGGGTGGAGTTGTGATGAGATGGAAGTCTGGATGTGGGAAAATGGCGACCCCCATGGAGTCAGGGGCGTCGTCTGCCTTGTTGTGAGGCTCTGCTGGGGTGGCAGGCCAGGCCTAGAAGCTGCCATGCCTCCTGGGTGCCTCATGAGCGGCTGGGCACAGGGAGAGCAAGGAGCAGCTCTGCCCCATGTCTGAGAGTCTCTGGTTCAGCATACCTGAGCTGGATTGAAAAAAACTGCTACAGAGTGGGTGTCGATGATTTGGGCTGTGATAGACTGGTCGGCTGGGTGGAGGTGTGATGAGAGGGAAGTTCAGATGTGGAAAATGGCGGCCCCCATGGAGTCGGGGGGTTGTCTGGCTTGTTGTGAGGCTCTGCTGGGGTGGCAGGCCAGGGCTAGAAACCGCCATGCCTCCCGGGCACCTCATGAGCAGCTGGGCACAGGGAAAGCAAGGGAGCAGCTCTGCCCCATGTCTGAGAGTCTCTCAGACATGGTTCAGCAAACCTGGGTCGAATTGAAAAAAAAACTGCTGCAGGGTGGGTGTCGATGATTCAGGCTGTGATAGACTGGTCTGCTGGGTGGATGTGTGATGAGAGGGAAGTCCGGATGTGGAAAACGGTGGCCCCCATGGAGTCGGGGAGCATTACCACATGTGACTAAAAAGTACCCCCCAAATCCGTGAAAGTGAACATCTAAAAGACACTGGACAGGGCTCTCTGATCTCCATGTCAGCACCCTGACAAGACTGGAACCTAAATAGGTAGGCAGTGCCTGGGTGAGAGCCCAGAGGACACGCTCTGGGAAAGAGGCACAGGCTAAAGGAAGCATAAATCAGGACGAAATGAATCTCTCCAGAGTGCTGGCCATCACTTCACTTGTTACTTGTCTTCCCATTATTCACTGATTAGCTTGAGAGGGCACCAGTAACATCTCCATACATCCTGTCACATGCTAGTATATCCCAAAGGGGCATCACAAAGCGCCTCAAACTATTCATTCAGGTTATGGGAATGAGGTCTATACTTGTTACAGGTTTTTGGCATATCAAGTATTACATGGGTAGCTTTCCAGGCTCTGCCGTGCAAGCCATAATAAGGAAAAAACCACCTGTGGTGTGTGCAACCCTGACACCTTGCCTTCCAATAACAATTGTATAAATACAGACACTTCTTGTATGTTGGGTGACAGATTTAGCTAACCTGGAAGCTTTGGTGTTTTTACCACTCACAGCTTAATCTATTTAAACCAAGGTTCATTCTAATAAGCCCTCTCTTCTATGTAAACACTGCTAGAGGGTGTGGCAGTTACAGAAATCACCTTGACTGAATAACTTCGGACTTATACATCTACTAAGACTTCTATGTTTTCTAGATTGGGCACAGCTCCTCTTTATACCCACTGCACCCAACGTTGGACAGTTAGAATTTACCAGGAGACTACCACTCTGGCTATGTTGAGACTATAAGAAGGCTATAGGAAGGATCATACTAGTTTGCTCTCAAGCAGGCGAGTGTACCCTTTCAGTATAAGGAGAACAAGATACTCAGAGTCACCCTGGTGCAGATAATAAATAAGAAGGACCTTGTGGGTACCATCTAGATTACATGAAGCACATGAAACTAAGATGTATTACTTTATATCAGCTCTCTCTCTCCAGTGTTTTACATAAGAGATAATCTTGGTAGAAGGGATTAGTCCTTGGCTTAACCTTTGTTTATACCTGTAATAGGGTGTGGCACTGACCTGCCCTTCTACAATCTGTTTAGGGTTCTTTGTTGACACCTCCCTGTCACCTCCCTGACCCTTCCTGGATTACTTTGGTGTATATAAGGGGACTGACTTGAGGCTCCTGAGCTTTTGGCTTTTGGCTTTTGACTCCTGGGCCTTTTGCTCCTTCTTTTGGGTAGGACTCCTCTCGAGTGAGATCCTTTCTCTTTGGAGGGAGATTTAGGCTCTTTTGTATGGTCTAAGTTTGGACCAAAGCTAGAGTTTGTTCATTAGATTGGATTGCGGTGGTAGAGCCTTTGTACTATTAAAAGCCTTGTTGGAACTTTGGAACTACACCGGACTCGTGAGTTTTCATCTGTTCCCCAGTGTCCTTGGAGGTAGAAGAGAACTTCTGACCTGACACTGTCGGGGACCCCAGTGGCATCCCCGACACTTGTCTCCAGTTAAGACACTTCTTTTTTCCATGTCAGTACTTCCTGTTTCTAAATAAGACACGTCCTATTTTCTATGTCAGCACTTTGTTTCTAGGTAAGATACTCTGTTTCTATGGCAGCACATCCTGCATCTAAGACACTTCCTATTTCTATGCTTCTAGGTAAGACATTTCCCATGTTTCTACGGCAGCACTTCCTTAATGTATGTTTCTATGTAAGCACTTCCTATTTCTTGGTAAGACCTTCCTATTTCTATGTCAGTACTTCCTGTTTCTAGGTAAGACATTTCCTATATTTCTATGTCAGCACTTCTGATTTCTATGTAAGATACGTTGTTTCTATGTCAGCACTTCCTGTTTCTAGGTAAAACACTACCTGTTTCTATGTAAGAATGTCCTACTTCTATATAAGATACATCATCTTTCTATGTCATCACTTCCTGTTTCTACATAAGTGCAAAAACAGTCATTAAAGTTATGACTGAAAATTATGATACAATAAAATATTAATACATTTAACTAAATCAAAATGATAACTATTACCAGTGATTTCCCCATCCTCAGCAAATAACATAGACCAAGAAAAAATGATATGTAGGGAGACGAAGTTTTCAATCTTGGCTACAACAAATAATTTCTTAAACATCAGAAGTTAAAAGTTTAAAAATTAAATAGGAGATTTGCCAAAAATGTGAGAGTTATCAATATATCACTTGATCACTTGACATGCCATTAATCACTGATTTGCTCGAGTGGATGTCAATGACATTTCCATTTGTCCATGCCATGTGCCAGTGTAGCCCAATGGCATCTGCTTGCTACAGGAATATGAAGAGCCTCAAACCGTTCGTTCAGGGTCTTGACAAAGAAGTCTGACAATCTTGTACGTGGGCGGCCACATGATCTTTTGAAATCACATTGGATCCAGTCAGTAACAGCTCTACTCCAGCAGTCGTGTTCAAGTTACATTACATGTCCAGCCTGCCTGATTTTCAACACACTGGCAAACGAAACAGCATCCCTGATTCTCAATCATCAATGGAGGTCAGAACTCCGGATTCCTTCTCTCACTTGAGTGGACATGATATTCTAAGCAGAGCTCTTTTGATTCCTCTTTGGAAGACCCAAATAGTGTTCTCATCCTGCTTTCATAGGGCCGAGGTCTCTGAGGCGTATGTTAATGCAGGGAGAATGGTGGGAGTTGAAGAGCCGTGCCCGGAACTGGAGGTTCTATATCCTTTTTAGCTATTTCTTTGACATTCTTGAAGGCTCTCTTCCTCCTGCGCAGTTCAGGTTTTAGGTCATTCATCATGTGAGTTTCCAACCTAGGTATATATAACTGCTGCATTTAGAGATGTTTTTCCATTGAGAGTGAATGGAGCAACTGAAACTAGTTTGTTTTTCATGAACATTGTTTTGTTGAGATTCAGCTGTAGACCAATCTTTCCACATTCTCGGTCGAAGTCAGCCAGCATTTGTGCTGCCTGGCTAATGTTTGGTGTTATTAGAATGATGTCCCGCTGGTTTTCCAATGGGAGGGCACCTTGTATTCAGACAGGTAGCGTGTGAAGAGCCGAGCCAGTGTATTGATGAGAACTGACAGCAGGTGTTCGGGTCTGATTTTGTCTGGGCCGGTGCTGTTCAGCTTCTTTACCAATGAAATGGCATGTCAGATTTCAGAAGGGAGAACGTTGGGAATGGCATATTCATCATGGGGAATTTGTTATGTGGGAAGGTGGACATGACTATCAAAGAGGTCTGAGTAGAAGTCATGGATAATCTTCTCCATTGCCTTTCTGGAAGATGTGATCAATCCATCAGTACATTGGATGGCAGTCATCTTGGTCTAATAGTTGGTGAAGGAGAGGAGGGCATTGTGAATGCTTTTCCCGGCTTCTGCTGCATCAGCCAATATTTTTGCTCTTGACTGGCTAAAGAAACTGTGGGACTGGCTAAAGAAACCGTGGTTCATCTACACTATGGAATACTATGCGGCTGTCAGAAAAGATGAAATTATGAAATTTACCTGCAAATGGATGGACATGGAGACTATCATGCTGGAGTGAAATTAGTCAGAAGGAAAAGGACAGATATAGAATGACTGCATTCATTAATAGGACATAAATAGATACCAGTGTTCTACTAAATGTGGGAAATGGTAATGGCAGATTAAAACTCACCATTGAATATACACAAAGAGACTTAAGTGATAAACTCTAAATATCTGCAGGGCTAGCCACAATGTGTAAAATAAGAGGGAGAGAGATGCAGAGACAGAGAGAGAGAGACAGAGAGAGAAAGAGAGGAAACTGGGGTACCTGCTATTAAGGCAGCATGGGGGTGGGCGGGGGGGTGGGGGTACATTGGTGGTGGAAATGGGGGCACTGGTGGAGGGATGGGTGCTGGTATACTATATTACCAAGAACCAATTATGAATACCTTTGTAACTGTATGTTTCACGGTGGTATAATAAAAAATTAAAAAAATATATCTGCTCTTTTCTCTTTGATATCTTCCTTTATCCCTTCTCTGCACTGCTTTGTGAACTTGGACGTTAGCTTATGGTTACCTGAGGCTTTGTGCCTTGCACTACATTGGTAAATGAGCTCAAGAGTGTTTGAAGACAGGTATCCTTTTGTGGCTTTCTCTCTCTCGGCTTCCTTGCACAATTATGGAGGTACTGAACCAGTCGGTTGTGTTCTTCACTGATGTCGTCAATGATGGCATCTTCCCATGTTGCTGCAATGGTGACAAAGAATTCCCAGTTGGTGGTCATTCTGGCAGTTCTCTTCTTAAACTTTACAGCCCTTTCTCCCCTTTCTGTAAAGTAAAAATTTTGCACGAAGGAGATGGTGGTCTGATTCTGTTGGGAATTTTGGGGACGACAACAGCGACATCGGTCAACAAAACTGTCAATTGAATATGATGTGATCAATTTCACTGTGAAACTGCCCACCAGGAGATTCTCTATGTACGACGTTTAGATTCAGCCTTCTGCAACTGTGAGTTACCATGAAGAACTTAGTCTCTCACCCTGTTTATTTCATTCTAGGCCATGAGTCCTGATGTGGAGTTCTTTGGCCGATCTTCCCGGTCCTATTTTGGCATTAAAATCAGCAACTATGATCTTGTAGAAGGAGTGGTATTCTTTATAGAATTCCTCCAGATCCATGAAGAATTTTTCAATTGCTTCTTCTTTGTATGTGGATGTTGGTGGGTAGACAACAGAGATAGAAACTGCCGGCAGTGAGACATATCTATTCAAGTGTAATCATCAGACCGGTTTGTTAGGCACTCAAATGAATCAATGTTCAGGACCAGTTTGTGTTGACAAGAACCCTGACACCACTGACAACTCTTTTGTCGCATGTTCCGAGGATCAGTTCTTCTCTAGTGTCAAAGAAAGCATGATGTGATCGATGCCTTTTGTCTAGGTCAGACCAATGATGCTGTACTTGATCTTTCGTGCTTGTACCATCAGGTTCTCAATATATGCTTCTGATGCCAGTGTATGTGCATTGAAAGTACAGACAGTCATTTTAGTCCTTCTTCGTTTTGGCAGCCTAGTTTGGCCCTGAGATTTAATCAGCCTCTCCTTCCTCATCCTTCTTGCCATATTTCGCCTTGCCATATTTAGGGCTCTTAAAAACAATGAGATTTGTTTTTAATGGATCTCATCCCCCTGACCGGTAAATCAATATCTATCTATGCAAATAAATACTGAAGTAGATAAGATGCTGAACTTTACCTGTGGGCTTTGTAACAAGCTTTATTTGCTGAGCTTTACTTATAAAAAAGATAAACCCAAATTGAAACTATATCATTTTCCCACAATCACAAAAACACTTTTTCAAAGCCCAGCCACACTCTTGCTTAAGCCTTCTCAGCAGCCTTATTCATAGCTTGAGATAAAAGTTGGCACTCAAACAACAACACATACTTGTACTCTGGCTCCAAATCCCAATTTTAGGAATTTTCCCTAATAATAATATAACTCCACAATTATGAAGTAATGTAAGCACAAGGTTATTCAGTATGTGATTTTTTAATGTTTGATTCTGTCCTGTGGTCACACTGAGCTAAGCTCAGGGCATATTCCTGGCTCTCTGTTCAGGAAACACTCTGGCAGTGCCCAGGGACTATTTATGGTGCTGGTGAGGGAACAAGGTTGGCCATGCGCAAGGTAAGTATTTTAACCCATTAGTGTCTTTCCAGTCCAGGATTCTTTCGAGAAGAAAAAATGCCAGAAGTCACCTAAATGCTGTTCATAGAAGGTAAGTGTATTTTGTGAATAACACAGGGCTGAGCATTATCGACTAATTTGGCATGAAAATTTTCCTAAGGAGGAAAAGCCAACACAAACACAGAAGATATTTTATCTTCTATAGAACAATCAGAGGGAAATGCTGCTTGCATAAAGCAATGGAAGCCAAAAAATAGAAAGTAATAAAGATGGTTCTTCTGAGGAAGCAGGGAGAGGCAGGAAGAGGCCATGTGGATTGTAGTATATCTCTAAGCAGAGTCTGAGTTTTGAGTCATTAGCGTTTTCATAATAAGAAAGTAAATAAAAGGAGGCAGAGGGATAGTACAGTGAAACCAGAGCTTGCCTTGAACACAGCCAACCCAGATTTGCTCTCTGGTACCCATATGGTCCCCCAAGCTTGCCATGAGTGACCCTAGATTACAGAGCAGGTATAAGCCTGAGCAACACTGGTGTTAATATATGAATATTCACACAAATATGAATATCCAGAAACCAAATGAATATATAAATAAAAAGTGAAATAGTAAATTCTACAATTAGGGGGCTATTGTAATAGCTCAAGTGTCCTGCCTAGTATGAGGTTAACCCAGAGGCTGTCCCCTGGCCTCACATGACACATTTCAACACCACTAGAGTTCTGGGGACTCCTAAGAATGTCTTGAATGACGTCTGTTAAATTATGCACACATATAAACTCAGGACTGGAAATGAGTGCCTCTACCGACATACAAAATTACAAGCATGGCTATACATGCTTGTAATTTTACTGTAATTTCACATGTAAAAAACACGTGAACAGTCTTGACAGTAGTTTACTAGTTTATTGTGAAGCTTATAACACAACATTCTATGTCTATCCTTTCGCACTAATAAAAAATGGGAAACATAACTTTTTGTCACTTAAGTGAGTTGACCTGTAGTAGTAGTGGTATAGGGGAAGAACTTCTGATACCATATACTGTTGGGAAGGAAAAGTTATAAAATTTTCACAGTATTTTCAGACAGTTCTGGCAGGTGAGAAAAGTACACGACATTGGTGGTAAAACTGGGGCAACACAATGTTCTTATGAATTAAACAAAAGTTTTTTCATGATAGGGAGAATTCCACACAATTCTGATCAGCAGTGAGACATACACCACAGTCCCCAAAAGTGGCTCTACTCAGGCTCCTCCACCCATACCATCTCAGCCCAAATGATCTCTTCCCCCTCCCCTCCCTCTGCATCTTATGTTACTCTGAAACACACCCTAAATAATTAGTTCATCAACCAGCATCCTAGAATGTATCTCTAAGGTAGCTATGTATCTCTAACACAGGGACTTCCTTTAAAACCTACCAAGAAGTTGGGCCTGAGCGGCAGCACAGTGGATTGGGTGTTTGCCTTCTATCTAGCTGACCCCAGATTCCATTCCTGTACCTCACTGTTGTCCGCAGCAGTGAAGCATTAGCAAGACTTTCCTGTGCATTTAAGACAGAAAACAAAACCCTCCAGGTGGTATGTGACCTTGGAAATCCAATGAAAGCTGGAACACAGATGAGATATTTTAATTATTTGAGATTTTCTTTTAAAGAGAATAGGCTTTGATAGTCTGTCCATAGTCTTTAAAGTCAAAATAGAGCCTGTGAAATGATTTTAGAGTATAATAAGTAGCAGATTTTTTTTTATATTTGTTTATTTTTAATTTCAGTTTTTTTAATTAATATTTTATTATACCACCATGAGGATATACAATTACAAAGTCATGTTTGGTGGTTTTGGTAACACAGTGTTTCAGCACCTGTTGCAGGACTCCTTTAAGGGCTGCTGCATTTGGCTCAAAACATTAGCATACTAAAGGGCCTAGGTGAGGTGCAGGGGAGGGATTACCTAAGGACATTTAACACTCCCTGCTTTCCATAACAATGGGAGGAAGGTCTGAGTTGCAGGGATATAAACTAGCCGGTTTTCACTCTGGCGCTTCTTTGGGGGGCGCTTTGCTCGCTGAGCGTCGCCCTGCTTGGAAGCTTTTACACGTGGTGGTCGCCATCTTGGCCTACATGTGGTGGCGGGTTCTAGCCTGGAATCCTAAGCATCGGGTTTTTCCTTTTGATGATTTGTATGCCTGAACCTGTGATAAGTAAAGCCTTTTAAAACTGCATCGGATTCCTGAGTTTTCATCCGCTCCTCGCCCGCCCGGAGGTAGAAGGGAACTCGCTTCCCGGCACTGTCGGGGATCCCGGCGGAGCGCCCGACAAGCACCTATCCATCCACCAGTGCCCGCTTCCCACCACCAATGTCCCCAATCTCCCTCCCCTCCCATAGCCTGCCTCTATGGTTGGTTCTTTATCTCTTTTCTCTCTTTCTCCCTCTCTCTCTCTCTCTCTCTCTCTCTCTCTGTTTCCTCTCTTCCTTCTCTTACATATTGTGGATTGTAATACATACACTTAGAGGTTATCATGTATATCTTTTCCCCTGTATTTAATGTTCAGTTCTAGGTTGCTATTAGCCCTTTCGACAATTATTAGCACATTGTTCCCTTCTCTGTCTTATCTAACCTCTGATTCCCACACATTTGTGGTAATTTCCAACTTAATGATTTTTGTTTTGACTAAGATACTAAAATAATGGGTTGTGTCAATATTTAGGTCAGTCCAAGAACACTGCTGGGTGTGTTCAAAAGACAAAATGGAATAAAGAATAAGTACAATGAACAAGTGTTCATTGTTCACTGTATCACTGTATCACTGTCTTCCCGTTCATCATTGATTTGCTCGAGCGAGCCCCAGTAACATCTCCATAGGTCCTGTCTCATGCTAGTAGAACCCAAGGGCATCTGCTTGCTCCAGGAACATAAAGAGCCTCAATCCATTCCGGAATGAGGTCTATAATTGTTACTGGTATTTGGCATATCAAATACAACACAGGTAGCTTGCTAGGCTCTGCCGCAGGTAGCATACTCTTGTAGTCATCTCTAAGTCCAGCATTTATTGATGAACCGCGCCGCTTGCAGCCGCGTGAGCCGGGCTGTGATAGGCTGGTCTGCTGGGTGGAGTTCTGAGGGAGAGAGAAGTCCGGATGTGGAAAATGGAGGTCCTCATGGAGTGGGGGTCGCCGCTTGGCTTGTTGCAAGGCTCTGCTGGGCTGGCGGGCCAGGGATAGAACCTGCCAACCCTCCTGGGCACTTAGTGAGCGGCTGGGCACAGGGAGAGCAAGGAGCAGCTCTGTCCCATGTCTGTGAGTCTCTGGCCCAGCATACCTGAGCCGGATTCAAAAAAAGACTGCTGCAGGGTGGAACTCGATGAGCCAGGCTGTGATAGGCTGGTCTGCTGGGTGGAGTTCTGACGAGAGAGAAGTCCAGATGTGGAAAATGGAGGCCCTCATGGAGTGGGGGGTCGTCTGGCTTGTTGTGAGGCTCTGCTGGGGTGGCAGGCCAGGGCTAGAACCCGCCATCCCTCCTTGGCACCTCGTGAGTGGCTGGGCACAGGGAGAGCAAGTAGCAGCTCTGCCCCATGTCTGTGAGTCTCAAACATTATTACATTTTGTTAAAAATATATTCTCAGAATATAAAAATATATTCTCTGATGAACCGCACGGTTCATCAATAGATGCTTGAGTTTTGAGATGACTGTAAGAGAATCCCACCCGCATGGCAGAGCCTGGCAAGCTACCCGTGTCGTATTTGACATGCCAAATACTAGTAACAAGTATAGACCTCATTCCATTGAGTTGTTGGAATAGTTTGAGGCTCTTTATGTTCCTGGAGCAGGCAGATGCCCTTGGGCTATCTCGCATGTGACAGGATGTATGGAGATGTTACTGGTGCCCGCTTGAGCAAATTGATGATCTACGGAAGACAGTGTACCTCATATGGTTCCCTGAACCTGCCAAGAGTGATCTCTGAGCGCAGAGCCAGGCCCTGAGCACAGCTGTGTGAGGCCCAAACACAAACAAAAAAGAATTAAAAATAATAAAACCTACCAAGATGACTACTGTAGAAAATTACTAGTTATTTGTTATGGTCAATAACAAATATTGACCATAACAATTGTTATTACCATAACAATAGTTACTACTTATTTGTTATGGTCAATAACAAATAACAATAAGGGGTGCTGAGGGGACCAGGGACCCATCTCATGATTTCTGAGAGACTCAGTGAGAAGGTCTAAAAATAGAATCTGCTCAGACCCTTGGACTGGGACCCTCCAGAGTTGGTCCCTGCAGATATATTTTGTTTGGGGAAGGAGTCGGGCCTTAACCCCTGCACTTACCATAGGTCCCAGTGCCCCCACTCCACAAGACCGCATTAACAGCTGCGTTTAAGCCAGCTCCCGCAGGGCCCAGTTTCAGTCCATTACTTTGTGATGGGGTAAATCGCTCTCCCATGTCCTTCCTTTCTCAATACTTTCAAAGGTGCATATGGCAAGCCATGAACCATGGCCCTCTGAAGCTCAAAGTTCGGCATGTTCGCAGCACTGTTTAACTGGCACCACTACGCCAATTCCCAAACATTTTTCTTTCTGTCACTTTCAATTTCCTGGTTCCTTCTCCATCTTCCTGGCTGGCTCTCAATTTATCTAGTTAGCTGCTACTGGTCCTCCATGCAAAATCCTATATCCCAGTGAGACAGTAAAATGGCGGCATTTCAACTTCTCACTAATTCTTGCACTATTAGATGGGTTCTTCTATCAGAATCAATTTTCACTCAACCAGAATTTCATTACCCAGTGGTAAGTGTAAAATGTTGGAGTAAATACTCTGGTTCACACTTTTCTACCAATGAAAACAATTACAATTTTTATTTATTTATTTTAAAAAACTTAAAACTACAAGAGTTTGCTACTTGCATGGCAGAGCCTGGCAAGCTACCTGTGTTATATTTGATATGCCAAATACCAGTAACAATTATAGACCTCATTCCAGAATGGATTGAGGCTCTTTATGTTCCTGGAGCAAGCAGATGCCCTTGGGCTCCGCTAGCATGAGACAGGACATATGGAGATGTTACTGGAGCCCGCCGTGCAAATCGATGATGAACGGGAAGACAGTGATACAGTGCTTTTAAAAACTTGGGCTACAGCTGGCTCTGCACTCAAAAATAATGCTTGGCCATGCTCAGGGTACCATATAAGTTGCCGAGGATTGAACCCAGGTCGGGCATGTGCATGGCAAGCACCCTACCTGCTGTACTATGATCTCTACTGAACCACCAGTAAATTTTATTAAAAGCTTCACTCAGAAATCATAATGTTAAACATATTAATGATCTTAGCTCATGGCAGCCATTGTTTTCACACCATGTGAGCTAATAAGGACTCCTTAGACCTGGCCTGGATCCCTTTGATGTTTTTCCTACTCTTGCTAAAAAGTTTCAGTCTCATAGGAAAAATTTTTTGATCCAGACCTGGAATTATGTTTACCCAAAGGAAAACGGGCTTGTACAGGTCCTACCTGTGCTGGAGAGATGGCAAGAGTGGAAGAGTCCATTCAGCATGTGTGAGACTCTGAGTTTGACTCTTGGCATTGCATGATCCATTTCCAGCACTGTGTACACACAGAATCGCCAGGTGAACCCCAGGTGGCATCTGAGCAATATAGATTCAAGGATGGAGGTGAGCACCCCAAGCTCTTCCAGCATGGCCGCACAGATCCAAGGATGGAGGTGAGCGCCCCAAGCTCTTCCAGCATGGCCACACAGATCCAAGGATGGAGGTGAGCACATCTAAGCTCCTCCTCTTACAAAATGAACACACCTGGGTAATAGAGGACTTCCTTGCTATTGGGCTTAGCTACACTTTCAGCTTCAGTAGTGCCCAAGCTTTTTGGTTGTACTTTTGTTTTGTGGCCATGCTCAGAAGTGCCGAGGGCTTATTCCTGGCTCTTGGCTCTGGGATCACTCCTGGTGGTGCTTGCGGGCCATACGTAGTGGTAGAGATCTAAGCAGGTCTGCCTACACACAGGACAAGCACCTGGACCTCTGGACTTTCTCCTCTCCAGCCCAGGTTTTGATTTTAAAGTAAAATGTATGATGAGTTCAGTCAGATACTTCCATTCAAATTCAGCAAGAGGGATTTTATATAATCTCTTTATCTTGTACCATAATCTTCTTTTCTCTTGCTGAGAATCCTTAACATAATCAATTAAGAATGTCATATAATTGTTTTACCAGAATTATAAGCTCAAAAACTTCAGAATAACATTACTCAACTAATTACTAAAATAATGCATTTTTCTTGTTTTGTGGTACTGACTTTCCATATATCACACTAAAATGTGCATGGTTAGAATTCTGTGTCCAAAGGCACTTAAAGAAACTGTCATTGCAACTAAAGACCCATTTACTTTCATTTGTTTTGATTTTTTAGTTGTTATGACATAATGTTAAATATTTAATTGCATATAATTACTTAAAATATCTACAAGTTTCTAAATCAAATAATATATGAAATTATCAAAGAAGTGTAGCTCTTATGCCTATTTAATCTATTTATTCCATATTCCAAACCAACCTTTTTGTTGTTTTTGATTACATTTTGGCTTATCTTTCTAACACAATCTAAAATGTGTGCTTGTGAGCTTGTAAATAGTTAAGTCCTGTCTTAGAAAAATGATAGCAGTTGCATACATCTTCACCAACATCCTTCTTGTTTTCTTCTTTTTTGAGTTTTGTATTATTATTTGTATTTACTTATTTATTTTTGTGGGGTGTGGTGGGTACCACATTCTTCTGTCTCTAGGAATTTCTCCAGACTTTTTGCCTAAAGATCATGCATAGCAGTACTCAGGGAACCATGAGCTGGTGCTGGGGATCAAACCAGGTGAAGCGGGCATTTAAGGCAAGCGCCAAAGCTGCTGAAGCTCCCTCGAGCCTCTGAATGCTCCTTCATTAAACATTAAGGTCTACTGGTTTTGAGCTGCTTCCCAAAGCAACAGTATCATTGCTGCCATCCACATGATCAGTGTTTTAACATATGGGTCCACCCAAACTTGACCTTTGGTTTCTAAACAAAAGTTCCCACTGAAAATGAACCACAGCCATAATGATCTGACAAGACAGGGCGCTTGGCTTTGCACAGAGCTAAGGTTATTTTGATCCTTGGCACCTCATATGGTCCCCCAAATCCACCAGGTATGACCCCTGAGTGAAGAACCAGAACTAATCCAGAGACTGATGGATGTGGCTCTAAAATAAAAATGAACCAGGATACAGATCAGAGACACAGTATATGGGGGCAAGAAAATTGTGTATGTGTGTGTTTAGACATACAAGAATGTCTTAGCACTTTGGTTAGGGAACTTGCCTTGCATGCAGTCAACCCGGTTCGATTCCTGGTACCAACATAGTCCCTAGAGCACTGCCAGGCTCTGAGCACAGAGCCAGAAGGAACCTCTGAGAATTGCTGGGTATGCCCCCCCACCAGAGACAAAAAAAAAAGTACTCACAGACAAATGTAATAAAATTGGCTAAGTTTGGAAAAACAAAAGCATCAAAAAATATAATGGTACAAATGGATAACATGTTGACTAAAGAAGAAACTGATGCATCTCAAATGATACTCAAAGACCAAGGGTGAGGTGTGGAAAAGTTCTAGTGTGTGAAGCAGCTCTACACTGCCATAGCACAGAGAATATATGAAAGAGCAGGAGAAAACCTTGTGCGTGAAGTCAATAATATAATACTTAGCCTAGTTGAGTGTAACCATTAATAAACTATTTAATTCAGTTGTAGCATGACTACCGTATTTACTACAGTTGAGAGCCCCGACAAATGTGCAGCACCCAGATGAACATATTCCAGAACCATCCCTTTGACCAGTCTCAGATTCTCCAGAACTTTCAAAGCAGAAGGGACTTCCCAACAGCAGGGAACTTCACAGGCATCAGCGGCCAGTCTTGATCACAAGCTTGTTTAAGCGCATCTTACAGAGCGGAAACACCTGGACAGGGCAAGGCCCCATTGCATGCTGGGAGATGACTGCAATGTCAGCTTTAGGGGAAAAAAACGAACGCACACCAGGCAGACAGTGAGGTCGGTTTGTCCAAGGAGCTGAGAAGCACCGGAAACACCATGGTGGGTTCCAGATTGAATTTCTGATCAGAGAAGATTTGAAAAGCAATGACAAAGGACAATTTGGGAGTGGCACTAAGGCTGTCTGAGTGCTTGCAGAACAGTGCTGAGGTGTGGTCACATTCGCCGGGTGCGATCAGACATCAGGCTAAAGAATGCCCCATATTTCGCAGATCCGGGCTGAGCTTCTGATGAGGAAGACGCTCTGATGCTTACCAGTGTGACCATGTAGAGAGAGGAAACAAACGGAGAAAGGGCAAGAGAGAGCCAGAGGAGGAACAAAGCAAAGCACTCGCGGCGAGGCAGACTGGAAAAGCGTCTTCCTTTGTGCCTGCAGTTGTCTCCCCAACGTTTTCAGGATTTAAGAGGTATAAAATAAAACTTGGGGAAGGTTTATTCGTGCCCTGTGCCCACATGCCAAGTGACCCCTGAAAACAATGAAAGACAGCACAGGGGTTAGGCACCTGACTTGCCTGGGTCTACCCACCTCTGATCCCCAAGTACTGAACCTGAGCACGAGAAAGGAATAAGCCCTGATCACTGCCCGGTGTGGCCCCCCAAACCAAAGGAATATGAATCCCACATACAACCCATGGGAGAGTGAAACTGGGTACAGCCTGTTGCCACCCAACCACTCCCATGCCTCCTGAGCAAAGGACCTCATGGAAGGGGTGGGGTTAAAGAGACCCACCCACTGCCCAGTGATGGAGAGAACTCTGCTCTGAAAACATATAAGTAACACCGGCAGACTAGAAAAAATCAGTCAAAGTAGCAGCAAGTGCTCTTATAAGGCAGAATCTCACACTGACTCAGAGACCAAGGCGATAAAGCCCCTTCTCTCCAAAGCAGGGACTGCAGAATTCTACACAGATTCGCCAGCTATAGCCTGATGAACTAGATGAACACCCAGGAGAAAGCCAGCAGCTGATGAATCCTTCTTGACTGTCCAGACCACCAGAAGCAGCTTACAACAAAGATCATGTCATCATCAAGACTTAAGACACGTAAAGATCGTGGTCATTATCAAAACTTAAGGCGCTTAAAGACCATGTCATTATCAAGTCTTAAGAAGCTTCAAGATTGTGTCATCATCAAGACTTAAGATGCTAAAGACTGTGTCATTATCAAGACTTAAGACACTTAAAGATTGCATCATCAAAGCGGAAGACGCTTTAAAGATTGTGTCAACATGGAGACTTAAGACGCTTAAGGACTTAAGCGTCCTTAAGTCCATTATCTAGACTTTTTAAACACTTAAAGATTGTGTCATTATCAAAACTTAAGATGCTTAAAGATCCTGCCATCACTGAAACTTAAGATGCTTAAAGACTGCGTCATCATCAAAACTTAAGATGCTTATAGACAGAATCATCATCAAGACTTAAGATCCTTAAAGATCCTGTTATCATTGAAAGAGGATTCAAGTGGTATCTGGGGGCTCCACTGGAGAATTCATGAACATGGGGGGGACTAACTTCTGGGTCTGGGAAATACCCCAAAGGGTGAGACAAGCCTAGCATTCATGACTCAACTCCACTTTGCAATGGGGTCCCAGACAGCTTCCCAGAGTTTCATGGAAACTGCCTTGACTTTATTAAATATCCAAAGGGCATGGAGCTGCCATCTAGGGAATGGGCAGATGATGCAGAAAGCTGAATCTCATTCCTCATTATTCCAGAACTCATGAGCACAAAGATACGTCCTGGGGCAGAGACCTGAAACCTGTCTTGGACGCCCCCCATCCACTTCCAGGCACTCACAGCACCTCATGACCCTCACACAAGATGGTTCTTGCCCCCTCCCACAAGTGGAGTGGGGCGGTAGCTCCCAGCTCCACACCAAAGCAGGACTGAGCAGTGGAGGTTCAGGCAGACGTGATGCCAAGGGCTGTCCTGGGAGCAGGTATACAGACACTGTCCAGAAAATCCCCCACTCCCAACCGGGACCCCACACAGCCTGCACCGGCTACTGGAAGCTATGACATGCTGCGCCTGGCAAACCTAATGCCATCAGTGGGCTTTTATACTATGAGATGGCTCTGCATGTCATAAGGATACAGCTTACGACACCGTGGGCACATCTGAACCCTTTCTCCATGTCTGTTTCTGTTAGAGCAGTGTGCGTCAATGGAGGCAGATACCTTCACTTCCTGCCTGGCAATTCGGGCAAGGAGGGACAGTCCAAGGCAGTTTTAGAACAAGACAAAAGCCTGGTTTCCAATCCAATTATTTATCTTTGGGTAAATGAAAACGCTCTCTTTGATCTTCTGTTTTCAAAGAGTTTGTATGAACTCTTTAAGATGAGAGACAGTAAAGGGAAGTGCTTGATCTGATGGGTCTAAGAGCTGCCTTCGTGGCTGGATGCTAAAGACAACAAAACCTGCCCCACCCCCTGCTGACAACTGACTTCCCTAATGAGCGCCTTATTACTGTGGACTCACCCCCCAGAATGGGCATTGCCATAGCAACGAGTCAAAGCACACTGTCAAGCTTATTAAAAACTCCCATTCACTTTCAGGAAGACCCCGTGCTTTATTTCTGGGAAAAATGCATTTGAAGCTTGCCGTGTTTGCACAGGAGTTACGATAATCCTCAGTGATAAATTTTATTGGAGCCGGCGTTGTAGGTATAATGTCAGGGCTTAGGAGCATAAGGGACTGTTCTAGATTGCCTCAGGAAGCTCTCTGACTCTCTGACCTAACGGTGCCAAGCTTTAGCAATGAGTAGGGATGATGGAAGCTAGTGAGACAACACGGGTCATAGGTGAAGGGGTGCTGAGTGGGGTCATGGGCTGGGGCGCTGGGGTGCCCGCACACAGGGCATAGCTGTAGGCTCCACTGCAGCAAAGGGAGATGGTCTGTCCCCTGGACACTGCGGAGGCAGGACGTTTCCCAGGAGAATGAGTGTTTCTGGCCAGCCGGGTCTGTTGCTCATGCAAGGGCCTGCCCGTGCCAGGGCTTTCTGCAGCACTGCTGACAGCACGTACTCGCCAAGGGCTCTGCTGTCCGACTTCAGGGCTCCCTGCTCTTGGTCCGGGTCGCCATTTGCACCATGTTGCAGCAAAGAATATAAGTCCATAGGCAGATGACTTTTTCTGCTGAGTATACTCTTAATCCTCGATTTAAAACAATATATACTTTACCCCTATTTTAAGTTTGATTTTTCAAAGAATACCTTGGCATGCTAGCATGTTGAATTAAGTGACAATAACAATTAGCATGTAAATTTTTGTCACCAAAGTTTAATGGCTCTGATAGATTTGTCAGTTCCTTTACTAATATTATGACAATATAATGGCATGAAATTTAAGAATAAAGTAGACCTCATATTTTCAAAACAAGGCAAATTAATTCTTAAAATCAGATATAAAAGGAAGGGTCTAAAGCATTAAAGAAAATCTCCCTCCTTGCAGAATTTCCCTTTGCCCGTGCTCAGGTCCTGTGGTCATGCCCGCAGGTCACTCCCAGGAGGGTCATGCTGAATCCAGGGAGCAATCAGACAGGCGGCAGCTGGAGGTAGGACCCCCGGTGGGTAGGTCCAGAACATGACACAACCCTGCCTGGGTGGCGTGCTACAACCTGCCACCCTCCCTGCTGCTAATGCCATGCTGACCATCACACACTGCCCGCCCCAGCTCTGACCAGCACTCTTTGCTCGGCAACTCAGTATATATTAGAGCAGAAGGCCATGTGACTGTGACCGCTCGGTCCACGGTGCATCCCCTCCCTGCTGACCCTTTGCTCTGCAGCCTCCAGAAATCAGGGCGGAAAGTGTCCATGTTTTCCTGGAACATAGTGAGGGCTGGCTGGCTGACCACACAGGATTTTATTTTGATTTCTGTATAGAGCTGAAGTCCCCAAACTTGTGGGACCACTTTTTAGGGAGAAAAAATACTCAATGACGCTTGGAACTCTATGTTCTGAAAGCCAACAGAGACCACCCTGCAAAGACATGACCTGCTTCTATAGCTGCCCCCACCTTCCCCTCATGTCTCCAGGTGATATGGTGCACTGAGGGAACACTGGCTAGAGGGATGTCCCAGGACAGGTTCGATCTGGACTGTGGGACTCGTGCAAACCAACACCTTCACCTCCTTCTCCTGTGGGACCCTGTGTGAGCAGTGGGAGACACAGACACTGAGACCAGTGCCAGCTGGAAACTTCCTGCTGTCCCCAAGGACATCGTGCCTTCCCAGACATGACCCTGCAACCAAAGGTTCAGCCTTTCAACTGCTGCTTCACAACAGTCCAAGACAATGACTAATAAAACAATGGTCGGATGAATTGTGTTTATTGTTGGGGTTTGTTCTTTAACAATGAGCCAAGGAAACCGAGTGAACTGGAAGAAATCAAGAGGGAGGTAGGAAGTAAACGATGGGAGGAAACAGAGTTGATAAGAAGATTCTGAAACATGTGAGGGCCGGTGCTGAGAGTCCGGGACCAAATACCTGGCCCTGACCTGCCCAAGCACCGTCATCCTCATCCCTGGCCCATGTTGAGTGTGACAGAATCCCCAGCCTGACCTGTCCAGCCACTGTCATCGTCATCACTGCCCCTGCTGACAGCCTGCCACTGGCACTCAGAAAGGACAAGCGTAGGTCCTTGGGGTGTAGCCGGTACGCCCAGTTCCCGAAGATGCTATGTACTAGCAGCCCCTCTCTGACTCCTCCTCACCTGGTCTGGGGCAGCCTCGCCCACCCTGACTGGACTCTGGCTGGAGAGTCCCAGCCACTCTGTGCTGCTGCCCACACGGCTGTCCTGGGTCTACCCATTCCTGCCTGCCCATGGCTCTGAGCTCAGCTGAGATGTTGACCTTCTCGAAGACTAAACTGTGAACAGCTGCGAAGATGGTACTTCCTGTGGCTAGTAAATAGAAGCCGATAATGTAGATGTCTGAGGAGTTTTGTGAAGGTGGGAGACTGACAGAAACTGAGCAGAAGAAGGCGAGAGCTAAATTCTCTTACGGGAGGGTGGTGAGAATTCTGAGAATCAGCCCTTCTCCAAGGATTTACTGCAACTAGACAGGCCTTTAACGAGCCTGCCAAGGCTTTCCCGAATGCATCCGGCTCACATTCATGAAAATAACGACCTAATCTGTAAGGTGGAGCAGACCTGAGCCTTCTGAAATGAACCGCCCCGATAATACCTCCAGCAGGCAGAGACCACTCCCAGAGACCACAAACAGCACAAATGGCTGAGAACTTGGTGGTTAACAGGAAAAGGCGCAGGCCAAGTTAATCCTCGGGATTTGGGGTGGGGGGGCAGTGTTGAGGTCACTCCTCAGGGGCTCTTCCTGGCTTTTGCTTAGGAGAGAGCTTTGGCACTGCTTTGTGTACCACAAGGGATTGGAATCAGGTGGGAAGAATGCAAGGCCACCCTGTCAGCCAGTGCCAGCTCTCCACTCCCGACCCTCAGCATTTTATGGCAAGTTCACAGCCTCAACGAATCCATCAGCTGCAGCAGAAACTACCTCGTCTGGCATAGTAAAGCTTTGTTTTCCTTCAGCAGTGGGTCATGTGTGTAGAGACCACTCTCTGCTAATGGACATGAGACACAAAGAATTTGGAGTCCTTTTAGTGTGGTGATTCCATGGATATATGTTATAAGATCTTGGCAGGAAGATTAATATGTCAAAGGACCAACAAAACCATCTGTACCAGGGGTATGCCTCCAGCTGTGTTTCTGTGCCTCTCACATGCCGTAACAGAGTGGGGGGGGGCAGGTAATAATCGACAGGACTAGGCTTGGAAGGAGGTTCTGACATTTCGAATGAATAAATTAATTGCGAAGTTATATAAAGTATCAACAGAAAGAAATTAGTGTAAGACTGATATCTTCTAACCCCCTGAGAACATCAATCTAGGCATTATATCACATGAGCCAGAGCACCACATATCAACTCTTTGCAAGGTAACCTGAAAAATTCAGGAACAAATACAATTTGTTTCTGTAGCAAACAACACTGCTCTGCCAAAGACAATGTTTAATCTTCAAAGCATTAAAAATGAATAGGATAAAGGTAGCGGGGGTCTGGTGTGTGCTTTCTCCTGCCTTATTTCACTTTCCTGCCCCCAGCCCCGGGCCCAGCAACAAACCACGCCTCCTACACAGACCGTCCAGTCTCAGGTTTGGGCCACTCTGTTACGCCAGTGGCCACAAAGCGGATTTCTCTGGGGTAGAGAGACCTCCCACACAGTGCTCAGGAGGCCGGTACCACCAGGGCTTCTTCTCCAGCCAGGTGATGGTTTGGTGCAAGGGGGGAGGGCATGCTGGGGGAGTCTCCAGGGCTGCTCCTGGAGATGCTTCGGGCAATGACGTGGTGCTGGGCCACAAACATCCAGGCACACGCCCAAACTGCCCCCAGCGGACACAGTGTTGGAATCTAAGTGTGGCTGACTGAGAGTGCTAACTGGGTTCCCTGACCCAGTTATTATTTTATTTTTTAATCAATTCATTAATTATATTTTTCATTATTGAATTACCCTGAGAAACACGGTTGCAGAGCTATTCATGTTGGGTTTCAGCCATGCAATGTTCTAATACCCGTCCCTCCACCGTGCATTTCCCCAACCCAGTTATTTTTTGCCATCCCCCATGCTAGTCCAGCAATGAGTCCATCCAGAAGCCTGGCAACTGTGGTTTCCTTTCCTTAGCCCTCCAGTGGAGATAGGGAGGAGATACCAGGGGGAGGCTAGTGGACACTGGACGGGGAGAGAGAGAGAGAGAGAGAGAGAGAGAGAGAGAGAGAGAGAGAGAGAGAGAGAGAGAGAGAGAGAGAGGGAGAGAAAGAGAGAAAGAGAGAGAAAGAGAGAGAGAAAGCAGAAGAGGAGGGAGAAAAAAGAGAACGAGAGAAATAGAAAGACAAAGGAAAGAGGGCGGAGATGGGGTGAGATGGGCTGAGAGAATGCCTCTCTGGGGCATTTCCTATTCAGGACCCTAGACCTTCCTGGCCTCTGCCTCTCCCGGCTCCTGTTTCATGTGGTCATGTGGTCTGAGGTCTGTGTATTCTGGTCCCCGAAGTCAGCTCTCAGTGGGACAGCTCTATACAGAGGCGTCTGGAAGGGCCGCTGGTGCCCCACACCCTGATAACTTGTGCTCCCTCCTGGAAGGAGTGGGGACTCACATTAGGGCTCCCCTGGGCTCTGGAGACGGGAAGCTTTGCTCCTCACTTACATTCTCCTCCGTGTTCGGGGGCATCTGTCCTGTTTGCGCTACAGTCTTGCTCTAGCCCCCTTCCTTCTAATAATACAAACGCTGTTAGTCAAAGACACACTGAGAATGTGTACTCCAGCCCTATAGAAACAGCCTGGGCAGCCGGTGATTTATGAAACTATCCTCTCCAGATAATACATACACAATTATGTTCGCAACATTTGCAATGCGAGCATGAGACGAAATGCCTACTGCATTCACAGGCTATGTCAGTCTTTAAAAAATATATTTCTGAGTACAATGGTTTTAATCCCTTAGCAAAAGCTACCACTCTATCAGGATCCATCTAAACCTGAAGATGTGAAAAGCTGTCATCTTCACAACCAATAGAGGAAGGGGTGTGACAGTTATCCATTCCACCTCCACGCCAATTAAGTACTTTCAAGCGTTAACGCAGAGCTCCAGCAGCGAAGCTTACAGGGAAAGCCCATTCTAGCACTCCTTCGCGGAGAGGGAGAAAGCCATTTAGTGATCTTCATTGCGCTTTCTTTTAGGGCTGAATTACTTGACTCCTTTGCACCTTCGCCTGAACACTTCAGGGTTGCCACATGTATATTTAATGGGGGGAAACCTGCAACAAAGCAAACACAGGAGTCTCCCTGCTGCCTGGGAGCGCAGTCCTCAGGGGCTCTCACCTTGCAGCGCTCATCTACGGGGACACTGGCCCAGCAGTGCCCCTCACCTGGCCCACATCTAACCTTCCTGTATGGCACTGTCCAGACACTAAGCTGAGCTTGCCCGACTAGTCCTGGGCAGTGCTCCGCCACCACGCGGCACTGTCACATGGAGCACTGCCAAGTGGGGAGGACAATGGCCCACTGGTCCCCAACCTTGGGACCTCTGAGGCCACCAGGGGCCATGGAGCGAAGGCTAGTAACACTGTGCTGCTCTACTCGATTCCAGTTCCCAGTCCTAGATACGCTCTTGGAAATGGTTTCAAGCACCGCAGCGCTGCTTGTTTCCTCTCAGGACTCCTTGTCATGACGAGCAGAATGATGGCAAATGTGACAGCCGCTGGGCAGTCCCGCTGGGGCTGGGAGCTGACGGCCTGGTTCTGCCCTGGGATGGGGCAGAAAGATGCCAGATCCTTCTGTGTTGGGTTACCCGATCATGGGCGATACAGACGATTACCCAGAAAAGCTTTTGGCTGCTGTATCTCTATCATTACCAGCAGAGTCAAGACCTCGGGGACTTTTCACACCTCCCACGGAACCAGAAGATGAAGCCCATGGTGACAACTCATGGATTCAGCTTTGAGAGTTGGGGCGAGAGGTTGTCCACCAACAGCGAGCTGGACTCCAGGCTGTGCTCAAGCCTCTCCGGACATACCAGTGCCCTTTGCCCCCTCCAAGCAGGTTATGCTTCATCTGGGGGTGAGCGGAACAAAGTGCCACAGGCAGGGGGCTGGCGACTCACATTCAGGTTCTCTGGGCTCTGGAGACAGGAAGTGAAAAAATCTAAGAGGGGGCAGGCTTGGTATCTGACAGGGTCACCCTGCTATTTGTGGGGGCCACTACCTCCCTGGATCTTCACACATCCCCGTGGCCCTCCTGGCTTCTGTCTCTCTTTACCCAGCACAAGGATGCCTGGTTCAGGGTCCTGTGCTCTGTTCTCTCACGTGTCCTTTGTCACCACACACAGGTCTGGTGGAGGCCATTGGGGAGCACATTTTCCACAGAGCAGCTGCTGTTACTCTGAAGACATGATGCTGTCACAGGCCACAGCTCGCTCACTCGCTCACTCTTTCCTGAGCCCCAAATCATGGCCTCAGATCTACTTTCCCTCTGAGACCTATCAACTGAGACCCAGCTTGGAGATTCTGGATGAAGACATGTTTTTTGTCCATATCTTCACCTCTGAGGGGGGCTTGATTTGACGAGAAACTCCTTTAACTGCCTTTAAAGGCACCCCTCAGGCCAACCCAGCAAGGCTTCTTCGCCCATTCCAGTGCTCTGAATTTCCTTCCAGCGCCAGCCACCACAAACCTGGATAAGTCCAGGACAGGAGAACTCTAAGGTGATGCTCTGCTCGCCACTCAGCAGTGACCTCAACGCTCCCTTTATCTGGCCCTGCTGGGTGTGTGGGGGAGAGAGGAGAAGATGGTGGGTCCCTGCACGGTCACGGGTCACACTCTGGGTTAGGGTATCTAATATCAGCTAGAAGATGGACTCCACCAACTTCAGAAAGAACAGTCTACTGGTCACACTGGATGGTTACACTAGATTTCCGGCTCCCCTTCACTCACCCCTCACTGCCATGTGGCCATTCAGTACTCAGTGCATGAAGAACTGCGGAAACACTTCAGTTCCCCCTTTGCCAACCCTCAGTGAACATACTTATAATGCTAATAGACCTACAGGAGTTTGTATATGCCTATAACAGACATAGGCACACACATATCCTAGGGGGGAGAGCAGAACTTTGGAGACACAATCTAACTCCTAAAGACAATGAAACCAACAATATGAATTTCAAGTGAAAGTCCTTTCAAATTTTTTTCTGCTGTAATAGAAAAAGAATTACCTCATTTTAATATAAAAAATCCAATAAAAACATGGTAGCAAGGGTTATGCCATCGAGGTCCTCCAACTCCATCCTCACACTCTTGTCCCAGGCATGGCTTATCGGGTGCCTCTGAAACCTAAACTCCAATGGGATGTCAAAGCCCTTGCCTTGAGGCCCCCCCAGAAACAGCAATCAGCTTCCCTACTCACTCCATCCCCAATTTGGGGGCAACGAGTTTTCTTTCAGAGATGCCAACTTTGACCTTGACCCCTGCACATAATGCCTCTTAGGATCTCTTCCGGATCCATTTCCTTTCCAGCCATTCTGAGTTCATGCATCCTCCCAGACTCATCTATCCCAGCTGCTGTTCACTCACCCAAGATTCAGCAAACAACAAAGGGGCAAGGATATGTGTGTGAGGCGGAGGGAAGGGAGGAAAGTGAAGATCCACAGTCATGCTTTTCTGTGAGAACTTGGCAAAATATAAGCAACCTACACAACAAACACAATCTATTATGAAGAACTGTTTAAGGACGATGTCTATGCACAAGATGAAGTCATCCTGCTCAAGACACAACTCTGTTATGGTCAGAAGATCTCTAATAGAGGTTATCCCTCTCAAAATTACGTGTACCATGGAGCCAGCTCTTCTGTGTAAGGAATGATTTAGACAGGGAGACAGGACATCACCCCCCACACACACACCACACACACAAGCACACATACACCCATCTGCCTATCTTGACAAAGCACACTTTGAAGAAGCAGCAGAAACAGCATCCACAGGGTACAGTTTGCAGTGGGGGCAGTGGACAGAGCAGAGGACAATGTCCCTGTTGGAGGGGCAGACCCTTTTTTGGACACTTTTGGTATAGATTTTGCTGATGCAAAGAGGCAACATTTGCAATATTTTGAAATGTGATGCAATAGTTTAGAATATTCTACATATTCCAAAGATCATCTGTTGCAGGACTCTTCTAAGAGCTGCTGCATCTGCTCTGAATTGCTGCCTGCAAATCACTTCAGAGATAAGGGGGTAGTCTAAATGTGGTAGTTTATCTGACCATGTATTCTGTACTAGCTGGTATAAATATTCTCCCCATGCTACCACAATCATCGGGGACTAGCTAGATCTTACCAGCATATTTGCCTGGCCATAGGATCCCTAAGTAATTAGACCAGAGAGAAATGCTGTTTGCCTCCAAGCAAACAAGCATGGCTCCCCTGATATACTCAAAGGCAACTAAAATACAAAACTACCGTGGAAGTAGAAGAGACTTGTGAAGGCTTGGAGAAATATTTAACTGGCATTAGTATTAGTCTTTGGTACAGAGACATGCCATCTCAGAAACCCCCCTCTCTCTACCTTAGAAAGGTTTTTCCAGGCAGATCTTAGCTCAAGAAATTAGCATATAAAAGGGCCTAGGTGAGGTGCTGGGAGAGATTACCTGAGGGCATTTGACGCCCCCCTGCTTTCCATAACAGTGGGAGGGAGGTCTGAGTTGCAGGGGTATAAAACTAGCCTGCTTCCTCTCTCTCTCTCTCTCTTTTTGGGCTCTCTTTGTGAGCTCGCACCCTTCTTGGGAGTCTTGTCTTTGTCTCCTCTTTACAGGGCCTTTACATGTGGTGGCCGCCATCTTGGCCTACACATGGCTGGGGTTCTAGCTGGGAATCCTAAGCACCGGGCTTTTCCTTTTTGCTGATTTGTATGCCTGAACCTGTGATAAGTAAACTCTTTTAAAACTGCATTGGATTCCTGAATCTTCATCCATTCCCGCCTGTCGGGAACGCTGCAGGGTCCCCGACAGTGTCAGGACAGAGGTTCTCTTCTACCTCCGAGGACGCCGGGAGAACAGATGAAACATCATGAGTCCGGTGCAGTTCCAAAAATGGCTTTTAATAGTACAAAAGCTCTTCCACAGCACTCCAATATAATGAACAAACTTTAGCTCTGGTCCGAACTCAGACCATACAAAAGAGCCTAAGTCTCCCACCAAAGAGAAAGGGATCTCACCCGAGCTGAGTCCTACCCAGAAGATGGAGCAAAAGGTTAAAGAGCAAAAGCCAAAAGCCAAAAGCCGCAAGGCTGAGGAGCCAAAAACCGCAAGGCTGAGGGAGCCAAAAACCGAAAGCTAAAAGGCCCAAAAGGTAAAAGGTGAAGCGTGAAGGGGCCTCAAGTCAGCCCCTTATATACACCAACATAATCCAATCTGGAGGGTCATGTCAACAAAGAACTCTAAACAGAGTGTATAAACAAAGGTTATGCCAAGGACTAAGGAGATTATCTCTTATGTAAAACACTGGAGAGAGAGAGAGGGCTGATATAAAGTAATACATCTTAACTTCATGAGCTTCATGTAATCTAGATGGTACCCACAAGGTCCTTCTTATTATTATCTGCACCAGGGTGATTCTGAGTATCTTGTTCTCGTACTGAAAGGGTCACTCCGCCTGCTTAGAGCAAACTAATATGATCCTTCCTATAGTCTTCCTATAGTCTCAGCGTAGCCAGGGTGGTAGTCTCCTGGTAAATTCTAACTGTCCCACGCTGGGTGCAGTGGGTATAAAGAGGAGCTGTGCCCAATCTAGAAAACATAGAAGTCTTAGTAGATGTATAAGTCAGAAGTTATTCAATCAAGGTGACTTCTGTAACTGCCATACCCTCTAGCAGTGTTTACATAGAAGAGAAGTCTCATTAGAATGAACCTTGACTTAAGTAGATTAAGCTAGGAGTGGGCAAAACAACAAAACTCCCAGAATAGCTAAACCTGTTCTCCAACACCCGCCGGCTTCGGAGGTAGAAGGGAACTCCGCTTCCAGGCACTGTTGGGGACCCCGCGAGCTCCCCGACAATCATCCAAAAGAGGTTGAAGAGAATTCAAAAGAGATGGGAAGGTGGGAAATTCCCTATCTGAAGCAAATAATCCCAGTTGTCTTTCAAATGTCTTTCAAATAAATGACATTTCTCCACCAAGGCCCTAGCCCCCCTGCCCCATGCATTGTTTGGACTCTTAGTATTTAAATTTAGCCCTTTTCTTACTGCCCGTGGTCCCCAATCCTGTGGACTTTGCTAGACCCATAACCAGCTGGCATCTTCAGCTTTCCGCATCTGCTGACTTAGTTTCCTGCCTACAGAATATGGAACTGAACTGGCACTTACCAACCTCAGCCCTCTTATACAAAGCCAGATCCTTCTGATAAAGAAATGATTTACAATTACAGAGCTCCACAGTTAATTCAGGAAGTTGTCTTAAACTTGGTGTAGTGCTAATATTCACAGGTAATCCTTCCACCTAGCTTCTCTCTCCACCCACTGCCCCACCCTCTGCCTCTGCTCATATTCTCTGCAAAAGAGTCACAAATTAATCAGGCATTATAAGCCAGCATCTTGGCGATGTCAGAGTTAATCAGAACAATGAAGGCTGGCATCAAGATGGCACAGATGCAGGATGTTTTCCCCATTATAATACACACAAGCACACACGCACACACACACACACACACACACATCATCTTCGCATTGTAAACTTGTTCATATTTATCCTACGAGATGATTCTATTCTTAACGGGCCATCTGTTTTCACTTCTTGCTGGGTCAAAGTTATAAACAGCAAACAGCTTCTCTAACTTCTAAGAAGAGTGTGAGTCCAAAAAAAGTCAGGTCAGCTGGAATTTTTTAAAAATAAATATAAGAAACATAAGGAATCTGCAGTTTAAAAAAAGGAATTTGTAGTTCAACTTTTCTAATGGGGTTTTTGAATTCAAAGTTTTCTGCTGTGAGCTTTTTATTTACTTCTAGAGCTTCCTGTGAGAAACGTTTGGATGGTGAATAAATGTGTCTATTGTGCATTATGCTGGTTGTGTGGCTGAACTGTGACACAATGAAATCTAAGCTACTGAATGACACAACATCATATTGTACACATGTATTTTAATTCTGTACGCTTATATTGGATCTTTTACTTAAATTCTTAAATAGTTTCTTAAGCAGAAATGTAAAAACAGAAGAGAAATTTAAACTGATATAAAGTAATTCTAAGAATGGGGACATATTTGTCATAAAAAATTTAATGGACCAGAGATAGCGCAGTGAGTAGGGAACTTGCCTTTCATAGGGTTGGGCGGACCTGAGTTCAATCTCTGACATCGCACATGATTCCCTGAGCCTGCCAGGAGTGATCCCTGAGCAAAGAGCCAGGAGTGAGCCTTGAGCACTGCCAGCTGCAGTCCCAAACAAAAAAGTTTAAATACATGAAAAATAATTTTATAACTTCATTTCATCCTGAGCGGTATCAGTCAAACTATCCATCCACAAGCAAATACTAAGGCAGAAAGAGTGTATGGAGAAGGTAGCGTCTAATGGACCCCCGCTGGATGAGCATGGAGTCTGGAGCCCTCAGCGCTGGCCAGAGAGGCTGCCAAAGCATCAGCTAAATGCGTTCAGCTGCCAATGAAGGATGGTTCTAGCCGGCCACAGGAGCCCAGCCCCTCTCAGGAGACGCCATGGCACTTTAGAATGAAGGATTGTGGCTGGTGCTAACCCCTGTGGGGCAATTTGCAATATAGGTAATTACTTTTTGTGTATCTAAATCTTCCATGAAAGTTCAATTGGGAATAGTTTCATTAAATGTTATTCTTTACACACCATAAATTAATCCCTGTACTGTATATCCCCGTGAATCTCAAAAACTGGTTGTGCAGATTAATCATTTAATTTGTGTGAACTGTTTTCTTAGCTTTCAAGAAGCTCAATATATGCCCAGCTGCACACAATGGATGTCTGCTAACAAATTAATTCGATGAGCAACTACTGTGTTCCGTTGATGCTAGGCAGTGTGGAGAACAAGAGAAATTTTGAGATTTCTGAACTGCAGGAATTTATAACTTGTCTACATACTTGGAAAGATATTGAGACAGCCATGGACTCGAGGTCCAGCAACCCAGGAAGCAAAGTCACAGGGACGAAAGTTATTTGGATGGACCCTGGGAAAATAGAGCTTCTCCTGTCCTCCAGGGGGGACATTTCTGGGAACCCCAGAAGCGAGAGCCCCAAAATCATCACTTGATCACTTGAATCCCGTTATTCATCGATTTGCCCGAGCGGGCACCAGTAACATTCCCCAAAAATCATATCTTTATTTTTAGAACTCCTTGTTAATCTACCAAAACACTGCTCCAGGCCACCATTGTGAGTTGGTGACCGGAAGTACTGACAAGAAATGATAACCCTGGAACTAGCTACACACGATTCCACACCAAGACATCCCCACAACCAAACTCACAGGAGAGAAAAGAGAAAGTGGGCACCGGCGTGGAGGGGTCACAGGAAGGGAAGTGCTGCAGCTTAGTCTGCTTTGCTTGAGAGGCGAAGACATGTTATCAAGAGGGGAGAAAAGGGGAAATGAGCTCGTCAGAATGAGAGAATGCGGGCGGTTTTGGGGTGAGAGCAATTCTCTCGAAGGAAATCAAAGCAATTGTCACATGTTGGATGACAGGCTTAGCTAGCTTGGGAGCTTTGCTCACAGCCTAATCTATTTACATGTTCTTCAGCCAAGGTTCATTCTAATGAGATCTCTCTTCTATGTAAACACTAATAGAGTGTGTGGCAGTTACAGAAGTCACCTTGACTCTGAATGAGAAACTTCTGAGTTATTATTATACATCTACTAAGACTTCTATGTTTTCTAGATTGGGCACATCTCCTCTTTATACCCACTCTACCCAGCGTGGGACAGTTATAATTTACCAGGAGAATACCACCCTGGCTACGCTGAGACTATAGGAAGACTATAGGAAGGATCATACTAGTTTGCCCTCAAGCAGGCGAGTGTGATTCTTTCAATATACAGAAATCAAGATACTCAGAATTACCCTGGTGCAGATAATAAATAAGAAGGACCTTGTGGGTACTATCTAGATTACATGAAGCCCATGAAATTAAGATGTATTATTTTATACCAGCCCCCTCTCTCTAGTGTTTTACATAAGAGATAATCTCAGAAGAAGGGATTAGTCCTTGGCATCCTCCCTTGTTTATACCCTTAATAGGGTGTGGCACCACCCTTCTACATCTTCTACTATCTAGAAGCTGTTTAGGGTTCTTTGTTGACAGGACCCTCCCTGTCAATAGTTAGGATTACTTTGAGTATAAAAGGGGACTGACTTGAGGTACTCACCCTTTCCCCCCCTTCTTTTGGGTAGGACTGCTCTCGGGTGAGATTCTCTCTCTTTGGTGGGAAACTTGGGCTCTCTTATATGGTCTAAGTTCTGACCAGAGCTAGAGTTCTTTCATTATATTGGATTGTGGTGGTAGAGCTTTTATACTATTAAACGCCTTTTTGGAACTGTGCAGGACTTGTGAGTTTTCATCCGTTCCCTTGCGGCCTCAGAGGTAGAAGAGACCTTCTGTCTTGATACTGTTGGGGGTCCCAGCGGCTCCCTGACAGTCACACCTCCAAGTTGGGATGTAGGTGGGTCCAGAGTGGAATTCCTCTGAACTCAATGTTGAAGGAAAAAATGCTTGAATCTAAGACTATAGAAAATGTATGTGGGGAATTAAGTTTGGGTGATATTCTATGTGATCACTTGATCACTTGACATCCGTTATTCATCGATTTGCTCAAGCAGGCACCAGTAACATTTCCATTTGACCCTATCACGTGCCAGTGTAGCCCAATGGAATCTGCTTGCTTCAGGAATACGAAGAGCCTCAAACCATTCGTTCAGGGTATTGACGAAGAAGTCTGACCACCTTGTAGGTGGGGTGGACACATGATCTTTGACATCCCGTGGGATCCAGTCGGTAACGACTCTAGTCCAGTGGTCATCTCTAAATCGCATTACATGTCCAGCCCATCTGATTTTATGTGATATAATACATTATGTATATAAAGTATATATAATTATATATAATGTACACATGAATCATACTTATTGTACATGTATATAATATAGATATTATATGTGCATAGTTTTAGATTATGGTATTATTGTAGCTAAGGTGTCATGGTCATAATGTAGTAATGTTTTTTGTTTTAATAAACAGTTACTACACCTACCACCTTTACTACTATCCATAAGTCACATCTGAGTCTTTTTGCCTCCCTTCTTCCCAGATGACAAGTCTCAGTTTTGTAATCCAAGGCCAAGAGATTGCTATCGTTCAATGTTGTATGTTCCTTGTTTTGTTTCTTTGCACATCACAGATGAGTGAAATCACTCAGCATTTGTCCTCCCTCTGACTCCTTTCGCTTAACATGAGCCCTTCCAGCCCTTCCACGCTGTTGCAATCATCTTCCCTCATAGCCAAATAGCTTTCCTTTATGTATGTAACCCAGTTTCTTGGCTCATCTGTATTTGGATATTCGGATGCTTCCCTGTCCCCTTCCCTGACCATTGGACTAAGCATTGCAGTGAACAGCAGCGTGCAGGGATCTTTTCCTATGAATGTTTATGTGCTTGGGGGGGGGTAGATATCAAGAAGTGGGATCACTAGGATGTATGAAAAATCTGTCCAACTTATGAGGAATCGCCACGCTGTTTTCCAGAGGCTGAGCCAGGCAACATTCCCACTCACTGCGGGGAGGCTCCTTTCCCACCATGTCCCTACCAACACTGGCTCTTCCCGGTGTTTCTGAAATACTCCGCTCTCCCTAGTGTGAGAGTTCACCACTGTCATTCTGATTTGCATTTCTCTGGTAGTAATGCAAATTACTACCAGAGAAATGGCAGTGGCAATGTGCACTTTGCTGTGGCTCCTGGAAATTCATATGTCCTGAGGGGAAGTGTCTGTTCATCTCTTCTCCCCGTTTTTGCAAAGGTGATTGGATTTTTTTTTTTGTGGTTAAGCTTCATGGGTGTTTTATGCAGAAGCATCCATCCTGTATGCTGGACACAGTTGCCGAACAGATATCTAGAAACATAGCAAGTGTCATAGAAAACAACAAAACAGATTTCAAAAGAAACAGCAGTGAAGTGCTTCCAACATTATTACTAAAGGCCCTTTCTCTGTTGGTAGTAACAGCAAATGATTCTAAAAGATCTGGCTGCCTTCAGCTTTTAAGATCTAAACAAATAGTTACTGTTGGTACATTATGAGATTGAAGAGGGGAAGTGGAAACAATGGAAGACCCAAACATTTGCTCTCAGGATATGTTGGAAACATCTGCCATGCCAGGAGTGTGTTTGGTGATGTCTCAGAATCAGAGGCTCGCGGAAAATTCCCTGCTGGAAAGACTTTCCTGAGTTGGGTGGGTCCTGCGGAGATAGAGGCGGGCAGCACGCAGCCTGGCCTTGCTACCCACTGAGGTGGACAGCAGGATGCAGGAATCATGGACGTGTGGACAGCCTGAGGGTCCTGGCACATCCTTCAGACGTACCTTTTCTCCTCTGATAGATGGGGATGCAGTGACAGCAGAGTGTAAAATAATATTCATGCACCTCTGCTAAGAAAGAAAAGTCGGAAATGGAAGAGGAAAATCAACTTTTGTTTGTGTGTGAGTGGGGGAAGAAATTGGAACAAGATTGGTTGGAATAAAAGATTGATGGAAAGGTATTCAAGGCTTGCAGGGCAAAATTGTGAAAACAATTGCTGTCAGAAAGCTTTTGATAAGACACTCAAAATTTCATTTTAATATTTATTGTTTATAGTGAAATTGATCAGCATCTCCCGGCATGATGAGGTCATGAGGGGAGAGATTGATGCAGGCAAATTCATTATTTCTGCTTCTGTTCTGTCTATTTTGCTATTAGTGATTCTTCCCTTCCCAGCAAACTCTCCTAGCATAACAACCCAGGTCAGCCGTTGGTAGGGGGTGGGGAAGATAACGTGATTTTCCTGTCGCTTTCCTAAAACAAGGAGGCACTGTCCATTGTAAGCATGGACATGAAAGCAGCCTCCTACAGCAGAGGCCAGCTCTGATCCAGACAGGGGGCCCTGCAGGAAGCCAGGGGTGACCACCTTTCTTGTGGGGCAGCTGCTTCTTTTGAGCATCTGAATCTATATGGCTCAGGGCGATGCTGTCCACTGGTAACTGAGGTTTAAAATAACTTGGTTATGGAGGCTAGAGACACAGTACAGCAGGTAGGGCACTTGCAGTGTGTGCAGTCTATCGGGGTTCCGATGTGGCCACATGACCCTCTGGAGGTCCGAGTAGACAACACCTCTCTTCTGGGCTTCTGTGACACCTCCATAAGAGTGTTTGGATCATCGCAGTTTTTAACAGTTTGAGAGTTTCTGTGGCTTGGATCAAGGCTCTTAAATTCCCTTTTCAGAGAGATGTACACACAATGGCAGATGACATTTTCCACACAGTTGCACATATTTAAGAGCATGTCTGTACCTCCAAAGAGTCGAGGATGTTTAGATCAGAATATTAATACGCGTGCCTAAATACCACAGCAAATACATTACTTTGAAAACCAAATGTGACCTCTGCACAGGGCTACACAGCACAGCTAGCGGAGGAAAGGAGGGTTCTGAGCATATACTTTACCATGGCTGATATCACATAGCTTACAAATCCACTGACTGGTCCACACAACCAAACAAGTGAAAGAAGTATCCATGAGTCTATAAGAAAGGGATTATTTTCCTACTGAAAAAGAACTTAATTTTCCTGCTGTGATAAGTCACATCCCATATGGAGTGGGACATGTTGGTCCTTTATCACCGCGGTTTTGCTGGGCTCAGTGTGCACATTGTGCTAGAGGACGATCTCCAGAGGGTTTCACTGCAGTATAAGGTGGAAATTGCCACAAACATGTGGGAGTCAGAGGTTAGGAAAGACAGAGAAGGGAACATGTGAGAATAAATGTCGAAAGGGCTAATACCAACCTAGAACTGAGCAATAAATACAGGCAAAAAAATGCACATGATGTCCCTAAGTGTATGTATTGCAATCCAAAATATGTAAGAGAAGGAAAAGAGAGAGAGGGAGAGAGAAAAGAGATAAAGAACCTGCTATAGAGGCAGGTTAGGGGGGGGGGAAGGAATTGGGAACATTCGTGGTGGGAAATGGGCACTGGTGGAGGGTGGGGTGCTGGAACACTATGTGACCGAAACCCTCAAACATGAAACATGAAAAACATTGTAATTGTATACCTCATGGTGGTATAATAAAATATTAATAAAAGAGGGATTCGACAGGGTGATACCATTTCACCATTTCACCAAAACTCTTCAGTGCCACCCTCTTGAACATCATGCGACAATTAGAATGGGAAGGAATGGGAGTGAAGATAGATGGTTGGCAACTACACCACCTCTGCTGCGCTGATGACATCGTTCTAATAACACCAAACATTAGCCAAGCGGCACAAATGCTGGCTGACTTTAACCGAGAATGTGGAAAGATAGGTCTACAGCTGAATCTGAAGAAAACTATGTTCATGAGAAATGAACTAGTTCCTGAGGCCCCATTCACTCTCAATGGAGCAAACATCTCTGAATGCAGCAGTTATGTGTACCTAGGTCGAGAAGTCAACATGATGAACGACCTAAAACCTGAGCTGCGCAGGAGGAAGAGAGAGCGGCATGGAATCAGGGACGCTGTCTCGTTTGCCAAGGCATCGAAAATCAGATGGGCTGGACATGTAATACGATTTGGAGACAACCGCTGGACTAGAGCCATTATCGACTGGATCCCACGGGATGTCAAAAGATCACGTGGCCGTCCACCTACAAGATGGTCAGACTTCCTTGTAAAGACACTGAAGGAACGTTTTGAGGCTCTTCGTATTCCTGAATCAACCAGATCCCATTGGGCTACATTGGCATGTGATAGGGCCAATGGAAATGTTACTGGCGCCCGCTCGAGCAAATCGATGAATAACGGGATTCAAGTGATCAAGTGATCAATAAAAAAACATGCGTACTAAACAGTGAATCCCCATTTCTGCCTGTCCCCAGTCCTGGGGGGCTCCCCATCGGCCTCTCTTTATCATGGTGTCTTTCTGGAGAGCCGAGAGAATGGGAACAGGCAGCTTCTGCCTGTACCTCATGTGCTAAGGAACACCATGTCCCAGGAGTTTAGCCTCATCATGTTCCAGGAGTTCGGCCCACCCTGGCCCCAGAGTTCAGTCTCATGCCAGCTTAGTCAGAACCTCACCCTCTTTTAGACAGATGATGCTCTGTCATGTGCAGAGGTCACAAGATGCTGCTGGACTTGGGTCTGTGGACATGGGTGATTCCTGCCCATTGTCTGGTCACTGTGCACTGAGCTGCCGATGGTGCAGGGTGCACAGTGGAATAGAGATTCAGCGTTAGAGTTTTGGTTCAATATGAATTAACCCAATATTTGAAAGAGTGCTAGACTTTGGAGCTGGGAAGGCAGTAAGGTATGTCGGGCATTTGTCTAGCACATAGCTCACCTGGGTTCAATCCCCAGTAACCCATATGATCCCCTGAGTACTACAGGGTATGATCCCTGAATGCAGAGTCAGAAGTAAGCCCCAAGTACCATGAAATGTGACCCCAGAACAAGACAAAACAGAAAGGGAGAAGGATATTGGGTTCAGGACTGGAGAAACAATATAGCAGGTAAAGTCCTTGGCTGGCATGAGACAGACTTGTGTCCAATCCTGGGCCCCATATGATCCCTGAGCACCAGCAGCAGAGATTCCTAAGCACAAAACCAGGAGTAACCCCTGAGAATGTCTGGGTACGCCTCCCTCCCACAGAAAGAAAGAATTCTGAGTTCAGTTTATTGCTAGTGTAATGGGCGAGCAGAGGAGTACACAGACGAAACCAAAGGCTTGTTCCCAAGGGAACTCCCAGTTCCTGCCATCCCTCCCTCAGCCTCCAGAAGCATCTGTGTGAGACACCCTAAAGTCAGGTGTCTATTCGGTGCCACATGCTCCCCACTGTCATACTCTCAGGGAAGCTTCAAGATGCTTCATGGTATCACACCCTGAGTGAGGGACTGAAACAGGACATTCAGAACTGCCCCCCTACCACACATCTGATTTTGGCACTGGACAGAGGCCATGGAGAGGTCACAAGTTACCCAGAGGCAGAGCTCACCCTCCCTTCCAGTACATTCTGAGTGGGGCAGGGGTGGAGTCCAAGCCTGGCATGGATGAGGCCCTAAGGTCCACCCTTAGCACAATCACCAAGCCGGAGACAGAGCACAGCAGATAAGGCGTTGGGCACTGCCAGGGGTGAGGGCTGAGCACAGGGCCAAGAGGAAGCCTTGAGCACCTCTGGGTGTGGCTCCCAAATCATACCAAACCAAAGCCACTTCTGAAACCAAAATAATGTCACATGCTGCTCAAGCCTTTCTCTCTGAGCTAACTTAACAGGCATTCTCCCCTTCTGCCTTACAGCCTCTCAGCAGAAAGTAAGTCCGCTAGTGAATACCCATGTGTGGAACTCCTGGCAGCTCCCGGGCACATGCTTCCGGATGCCTTCTTTCCCTAGGGGAGACAGCAGCGGTCTGAGTATATGTCCAGTATATGTCCAAGGGACTGACACTCTGTCAGTCATGGTCACTCCCACACTACTCCAACAGTGTCACAGCAGTGCTCTCGGAGTGTAGGTGCCGGTCTAAATGTGGCTCCTATGGAGTCCGCTCTGCTCTGGACCCACACAACCCAGGCTGGACAAACCCTAAACCCTCAATGTGCTCATGGACACATAGCCAAGGCCTCTTCATGGAGCCACACTTAGGCAACTGTGTTTAGAGGCCAAGTCTCAGAGTCAAACTCTACTGCTGGACTCCAAGATGGCTGCTCAGGATCCCCCATGATCTGTTGGTCACTGCAAACTGTTTCTGGACAGACAAACTCTACTCTGACCGAAGAGAACCTCTCCCCTCGTAGCCTTCTCCTCAGGAAACACAAACTGCAGGCCTGTAAGTGGCCTCCGGTCAAGGCTCGAGGTTTCTCTCTCCTTGACAGAACAGCTCACGGGGCACTAAGTGCCAACAGCAAGAGAAGGTGCTCAGGGCACAGGAAGCGCCCTACTCAAAAACCTTTATTTGCTCGGTGCTAAATGTGGGAATCGATCCGATTGCATTACGATTTTTCAAAACAAAAACCGAGTTCTTGAAGTGACTTCATTTAGCTTAGAAACACCTGAATAGTCAATAGGGTTTGAAAAAAAAATTCCATTAATTCGATGTGTGCAGCTAATGATTTCAAAAGGTTAAAGCAGAGCTTGGGAGAAGTAGGGCAGGGACAAAGGGCAAAATCAGCTAACGGAAGGCCAGAGACCTTTCAGCAAGGGCCCAGCTCAGCCAATGGAAGGCCAGCCCCTTTCAGCAAGGGCCCAGCTCAGCTAACGGAAGGCCAGTGCCCTTTCAGCAAGGGGGCCCAGAACTGGCAAGGAAGAAGGTGTGACAGACACTCAATTCAACTTAGATTTCAGCTTTGTCTTTTATCTGTTCCTCCGACTTCACTGGGTCTTATATTTGTCTGGCAACTCCTGGGCAATAGTCGTGGACATGGCAATTATTAACAGAGACATAAAGAGAGGAATCGCTTTGTCCTTAGAATTCATTACCTTCACCCCAAAAGAGCAGCTAAATAATTTGGTACTGAGTTTTACAAAACTAAAAGGCCTTTATATTTTCTGAAATTGCTTAAATAGAGCAGACATGATATGAACTATCAAAGGTGTGAACTACCCACTTTCGAATGGAGAGAGAAACATCATTTAATCCTTACTGGGTACTGAAAACAGACAGAATGTGACCTTAACCCCATGACCTTGCCATCAGCAGTTCAGCAATATAAAATACTCAGAATGTCCTGCACAAATGTCTCCTCTCCTAAATCAGACTCACACCCAGGAGTCACTAGCCACTGGCTTCCCCTTCCCTTCCAACTACTACTTCCTGTCTGTGATTTTGACTATTTTGCTAACGATCACATTCTAGTGAAACTATTTAATACTTGTTCATTTTGGGGGGGATGGGGTTGACGGGCTGTGTGCTGAGAGATTGCCCCGAGGATGAGGCCATAGGCAGTGCTGGGTGAATCCACAGTTGGCTGCAGGCAAGCCAAGTGCCTTCTCCCCTATAATATCTCTCGGACCCAAAAAATACTCATCCTTTAACACCTAGTTTGTCTTATTATGTTTTTTAAATCCATCCATGCTTATCTGTGTGAATCATGAACTCCTGGGAGTGAGGAGCAAGGACAGGGGTAGGACACCTGCCGTGAGCTCACACTCCTAGGACTGAGGAGAGAGCAAACTGGGTAGGATGTCTGCCTTGGGGTTTCTCCCGAGCACCTCCAGATAGTCCCAGGCCCTCCGGGAGTGATCCCTGACTGTAAAGCAAGGAGTAAGTCCTAGGCAGCTCGGGGTGGAACTCCAAAAAAAAAAAAAAAAAAAAAAAAGCAAACATAAAAGAAAGCATTCCTTTATGCTGAAAAAGAAAGAGTGACATAACACTTTTCCTTGCTCATCATTCTTAGTGCTGTCGAATTAAGGGCTCTTTCAGGGTTGGGGAAATAAATATTTTTCCCTGCTGGAAAACCAGCAGGACAGTTCTACTGGGCAAGAAGGGGACATTCATGACATTGTCAACTATTGCCCCATCTGCCTGTTGTCCGTCATCTACAAGCTGTTCACTCGAGTCATCCTGAACAGGATTGGCAGGACATTAGATGAAGGACAACCATGAGAGCAAGCTGGATTCGGAAAGGATTCAGCACAATCGACCATATCCACACGGTAATAAGCTCATTGAGGTTTGTAAGGGAATTTGGATGCTGCTCTGTCTCACATTCATTGATTTAAAGAAAGGCTTTGATTCTGTTGAGACCAAAGTCGCCATCAAAGCCCTATCCAAACAGGGGCGTTCAAACTCAATACATCAAGATCCTTCGTGAGCTGTATTACGGATTCACCACCAGGATCTCACCATTCTACAAGGAAGTGATCATTGATGTCAAAAGAAGGGTTCATCAGGATACCATTTCATCAAAACTCTTCAGTGCCACCCTCGAGAACATCATGCGACAGTTAGAATGGGAAGGAATGGTAGTGAAGATAGATGGTCGGCAACTACACCACCTCTGCTTCACTGATGACATTGTTCTAATAACACCAAACATTAGCCAAGCGCACAAATGCTGGCTGAATGTGGAAAAGATATGTCTACAGCTGAATCTCAACAAAACTATGTTCATGAAAAATGAACTAGTTCCAGAGGCCCCATTCACTCTCAACAGAACAAACATCTCTGAATGTAGCAGTTATGTGTTCCTATGTTGAGAAGTCAACACAATGAACGACCTAAAACCTGAGTTGCGCAGGAGGAAGAGAGGCGGCATGTAATGCCTTCAAGAGCATAGAAGAAATATCTAAAAGGACAAAGAACCTCCGGATCCGGGCACATCTCTTTGACTCCACTGTTCTCCCTGCATTAACATACACCTCAGAGACGTGGGCCCTATGAAAGCAGGATGAGAATGCTATACGGGTCTTCCAAAGTGGAATCAAAAGAGCTATGCTTGGAATATCACACCTCACTCAAGTGAAATAAGGAATCTGGACTTCCGACCTCCGTCACTGTTCCAGAGTCAGGGACACTGTGTCGTTTGTCAAAGCATCGAAAAATCAGATATGCTGGACATGTAATGCGATTTGGAGACGACCGCTGGACTAGAGCCATTACTGACTGGATCCCATGGGATGTCAACAGATCATGTGGCCGCCCACCTACAAGATGGTCAGACTTTTTTTTCAAGACCCTGAACGAATGACTTGAGGCTCTTCTTATTCCTGAAGTAACCAGATGCCATTGGGCTACACTGACACGTGATAGGGTCAAATGGAAATGTTACTGGTGCCTGCTCAAGCAAATCAATGAATAATGGGATGTCAAGTGAAGTGTTCAAATGATCAAGTGACATAACACTTATAATTATGCACCCGCCTCTATATTCCATATTCTATGGATGCATGGACATTCCATGACTTGTTCCCACAGCCGGCTATGCTGGACATGCAGGTAGGACACTCGTATACGCGGGCGCCATATAAATCTCTGCTCTTTTTCCGTCGAGCATCCATGGCTGAATCTTGTAGGATCATTCTCAATTTATCTTTATGCAAATCCATCACAGAGAGCAGTGACTATATTGTGTTACAGTCGTGTTACAATCCCAACAGCAACTCACCAGAGTACCAATTTCTCTATATCCTTTGCAATACATTTTATTTCCTGCTTCACTTAGTTGTGATAGAGGTTATTCTAATGGGTGTGAAATGATGTTTCCTTGTATTTTTTATTTCTATTTGTGTAATTCCTGATGATACTGGGTTTATTTTAATATGCTTATTAGTTTGGTTATACGCAAATATAAAAATTAAATTTTAGAAGATGGAAAAATGCTAGAGGACTAAAGGAACATTGCAAAATAAATTGGCTGGAATGATAGTACAGCAAGTAGGCATTTGCTTTGGATGTAGCTGACCCAGGTTTGACGACTGGCACTCCATATGGTCTCCTGAGCACAGAGCCAGGAGCAAGCCCCAAATAATGCTGAGTATGGCCCAAAATCTAATAAATAAATAAATGAATCTCAAATAGGTGGCATCACTGTGCTATTTCAGTTACAAATAAATGAAAAGGAAACTTTAAAATACAGTAAGGTGGAAATAACTGAGTGTATTACCAAGCACTGATATTATGAAATCCTAGGTGGGAAAAGTTATTTCCCTTAAAACTATTTTAGATACGGGTGATGTAACACACTAATATGAGAGGAAGCTGAATTATACAAATGGAAAAATCTGAAAAGAAATCTACCAAAAAATTAATAGCAGTTATCTTTAAGAGGGTCATGAATTAGCTTTTATTTCATCATTTACATATTCCTTATAATGGATAATAGCATTTCATTATTCACACAGCATTATAACACTTGATAAATATTTTTGCTTGAATGACAATATAATTTTTCAAAAGCAGTGTGTACTTAGACATGATGAAATATAACCTGCCTTATTTAAAATAAAATTAAAACTGAGCTTTTAGTAAAGCAGTTCTATTTTGCTTTAAAATTACCAAGAGATTGTCAACAATAGAATTCCTGACACTGTTTTTGGTCGTGGAACTCTCTGAGGGTGGGGAAGATCCACCTAGGAAGAAGAATGGCTGGTCCATCTCAGCAGCTACTCTCCAGCCATGGCTGATCCCAGCCACTGAAGATAAGAGCATTCAGCTCGGCCTCAGCCCCTGACCCAAAAAATCATGAGTCATTAAATAGATATTTCAATATACTAAGTTTGGGGGGTTCTTATAAAATAATAAACCACTTCTTTAATACCCTTTCCAATGAGAAAATCCTATGGGCCAGGCATTATGTAAATGCTGACCATTCTTTATCTCCTTAAGTTGCTGGGGCAGCCTGATGAGGAAAATATCTTATCCAAAGGGAAACGGGCCGGGACGGTTGGTCTTTCTGAGGCCAGTGGAAATCTCCAGTATATTAGTAACACTTGCCTAAAATGGAAATCTCCAGTATATTAGTAACACTTGCCTAAATGAAGCAGGCTAAACTGACATCTTGATAGGATATTGTAAATGCATATTCAACACTCCTCTTCCAATTAATTTTAACACCATATATAAGTTGTCTGTTATGCCAAATAGTTTATAGATTATTTTCGGTATCTGATGGATTTAACTTTAGCAGCAAGAAAAATTTCATTTCTCATTAAATACTTTATAAGACAACCTATAAAGTGACATTTTAGTTTTAGTCTTTTATATGATTATTTTCAAAATAAATATAATAAACAGAGGGTGCACATAAAACTAACCCATAAAATCTGGTACTGGGAGAAGTGGGTGAAGAAACAGTTTTGGTAAAAGAAAAGAGTTCAGGGACTGTCAAGTGCCAAACTCTACCACACACTGACCGCTTGATTTTTGCATGCAATTTAAATCATGGAGCATTGGTTTCCTTATCTGAAAAATGGATCATTTAGTTATGGTGTCCTTAGAGAAGTTAATCCATATAAATACCCTAAGACCATATATCTATATATCAGTCCAAATAAGAGATCCTAAAATCCTCAAAAATTCTGAAGGATATGCTTTGATGTTCTCAAGGGACATTAGCGGAGAAAAAATAATATATCATATTATTTGTTACTTTCATAGGCCAATAAGTAAACTCTCCATTTATCTAAAAACAGTAACTATTGAGACAAATTTGTCTCCTGCAAAACGTATGATCTGTATAGCATTAATGGTTTGCAGGATCAAACCTCTCCAGGAAAGAGTAGGGCAACTTGGTCTTATAAGACATCCATATCTAATGATGATATTTTTACATTAAGTAATATAAACAGTTCTTATATGAAAGAATAGAGGCTAATAAAAACACTGCATTTCTGCTAGCCGAACTATCATAATTATGACTAAAGTTTAATTCCTCCAAGAATAGTGGCAATTCTTAGGAAATTAGACATTCTCATTTCCTGTGACCCAGCAGGCCTACTGCTAACTGCACATCACAGAAACTGGTATAAAAGCATTCATTTTTTTTCTTTTTCTGTCACACCTGGCGATGATCAGGGGTTAGTCCTGGTGCTGCACTCACGACTTAGTCCTGGTGGTGCTTGGGGGACCCTCTGGGATGCCAGGGATCATACCCGTGTTGGCCATGTACAAGACAAACGCTTCTAACCTCTGTGCCATCACTCTACCCCAGAAGCATGTCTTCTTCACAGGCAATAGGATTCAGACAAAAAATACACAGGTATCTTAACAGATTGAAAACAAGAGCGTTTGGGAATGATGCTGGGACAAGTGTGTCTTTATATGCAAAGAAGCGCCTACCATGAATATCTAGAAAGCATTAAGGTTAAAAAATTAATTGGAAGCTCCAATGCAATATATAAAAAAATACCTAAAAGAAAATCTAGGACTTTTCTGTCACCCTGAGATAGGTAAATGGGTCTATGAAATGACAACCAAGAGTATTAATCATAAACAGACAAAATCATAAACTGCGTTTAATAAGAACTTAAGAATTCCTCTCTTCTAAAGATACTATTAAGAGAATTAGAGGACAAAAACAGAATCATAAAATATCTGATGCATGGGGCGGGAGCAATAGCCCAGTGGGTAGGGCTTTTGCCTTGCACGCGGCTGGCCCATGCCGGCCCGAGTTCGATCCCCGCATCCCATATGGTCCCCCGAGCACCACCAGGAGTAATTCCTGAGTGCAGAGCCAGGAGAAACCCCCTGAGCATTGCCGGGTGTGACCCAAAAAGCAAAAAAAAAAAATCTGATGCAGAAGTTGCATCTGGATTATATAAAAACTCTATTCCAGTAATAAAAAAAAACTAGAAATAGATTTATACATAGTGTGAGCAATAAATCAGGGAAATAGAGAAATATACAAATTACCCTCATCAGGAAAAATGAAGAGATATCACACTAGATAATGGAATTTTCCTGCACAATACAGAATATTCTGAGGAACTTTATACCCGCACATTTGGCAATGTAGATAATTGGGAAAATTCCTTTAAAAACAATGAGACACTACTAAATCCCAAGAAAAAATAAAAGAGAAAACCTGATAGACCTATGTTACTAATGAAACAAACATTAGTTAAGAAAACAACTTTATAATAATCACTCTAGACTCAGCTGTCTTTATTGGTGACTTCAAGTTTTAAGAATCACTTGATCACTTAACATTCTGTTATTCATAGAATTGCTTGAGCAGGTGTCAGTAATATTTACATTTGTCAGTATAGCCCAATGGCATCTGGTTGCTTCAGGAATACGAAGAGCCTCAAACCGTTCGTTCAGGGGTTTGATGAAGAAGTCTAACCGATTTGTAGGTTGGACTTCTTCGTCAAGAATAAAGTAAAAAAATTTCATAAATTGATTAATATCACTTGATCACCTGATCACTTGACATCCCGTTATTCATCGATTTGTTCGAGCAGGCACCAGTAATATTTCCATTTGACCCTATCACGTGCCAGTGTAGCCCAATGGCATCTGGTTGCTTCAGGAATACAAAGAGCCTCAAACCGCTCGTCCAGGGTCTTGAAAAAAGAAGTCTGACCATCTTGTAGGTGGGCGGCCATGTGATCTTTTGACATTCCGTGGGATCCAGTCAGTAATGGCTCTAGTCCAGCGGTCGTCTCCAAATCGCATTACATGTCCAGCCCATCTGATTTTCGATGTCTTGGCAAACAAGACAGTGTCCCTGACTCTGGAACAGCAATGGAGGTCGGAGCTCTGGATTCTTTCTTTCACTTGAGTAAGGCATGATATTCCAAGCATAGCTCTTTCGATTCCTCTCTGGGAGATCCGAATAGCATTCTCATCCTGCTTTCGTAGGGCCCAGGTCTCTGGAGGCGTATGTTAATGCAGGGAGAATAGTGGAGTTGAAGAGTTCATGAGAAGTACATATGTATGAATATATCATTGTACTTCTCATGAACTCTTCAACTATTGAAGAGTATGTATGTATGAATGTATGTATGTATGAATATATCATTGTACTTCTCATGAATACAATGATTTAGGAGAAAACAGATGTCAAGGAAATATTCTACAGCCTCTATTTTCCTCCAGTCATTATTAATCTAATATTAAAAACAAACAGTATATGAGAGAAAAGCAATCAACATGACTTAACATATTAACAGACTGAGCAAGAAAAAAGCATGATACTCTAAAGAGTTAAAATTAAAACGTGGTAAAACTCAACATCTGGTTCTCATACAATCTCACCCAGAATTAGTAGCAACAGGAGTTTCCTCAGCCTGATAGAGCGTCTACAAGAACCTGCGGCTAACTTATTTGATGAGACTGAATTCAATCACCCTCCAAGTTTAGGACCTTTATGGAGTTTACCATTTCTAACCACATAATACTCACGTCTGTGTTCAGTGCTATAAGGAGGAAATAAAAATTCAAAACACAAATAATAGAAAAGAGAAAGTCAAAACTTTTCATTCCCGAATGGCAAGACTGTCTGGAGAGATAGTACAACAGGTAAGGGTACTGCATAAGTCAGCCTTTGATCAAGCTCTGGAACCATATATGGTCCCCTGAGCACAGAATCAGGAGTGATCCCCGAGCACTACTTGATGTGGCCATCCCTGCCCCACAATGCAAGACTTCCATCCACAGAACCAGCTAAACATCAGTAAAACAAATCAGTGAATTAAAATAAAAATCCTCAATGGGGCTGGAGAGATAGTACATAGTTCAAGACGCTTGCCTTGCACGCAGCTCCCCCTACATTCTCTCACCAAGAAGAGCGAGAGTGATTCACGGGCACAGAGCAAGGAGAATGCCCTGAGCACCACAGGATGTGGTCCCTAAAAAAAAAAAAAAATAGGGGGAAAATAAAAGAAAAATGGGGAAAAGGGAAATGGGAGGAGTGGGGAATAGGAAATAATCTGTAGGCTCTTTTTAGGGTACAAATGACAAATATAAAAACAAAGCAGGAGGCATAAAATAACTGATAATTCAGACTTTACTAAAATGAAAAGCTTTAACTTTTTGACAGAGTTAAAAACATAAAACTACAAGATGACACATGTTTGGAGCATATTTTTACAAAGCAAATTTGATACCAGAATTGAATATAGAATATAAGGTTCACTGACTCAATAATAGGGAAACAACATAATTAAAAATGCCGAGCCAAAGCAATGGAATAAACACTTCAGTAAACTCATTGCGGCAAGTACACTCCAGAAAAAGATGCACATCTATTAGCCATCAGGGAAATACAAATGCAAATTAATGCCACAGATCTAACAATTAAAAGACTAAAAGGAAAATTAAATGGCTAAAATGAAAGAATGACCAAAATTGATGTCTCCGCATGGGGAGGAACAGTGACTTTGAGGCCCTGCTCCGGCACTGTAAGGCAGCTCCAGTTGGAGCGGAGCTCGGCTATTTCTCATCTGTAAGTATACGCCTGCCCCTGTACTTCAACCGATGCACATCTAGAAACGAGAGGACCTGTAATCTGAATGATGTGTCCACAAATACTCAGTGTAGTACTAATTATGAAAGCACTATTGATGAATACTGGATAAAGGAGGGAAAGGTGTTGTAGGCAATGCACATGACTGAGTATGGCCAGCAGCAAGCAGAAAAGACACTCCAAAAAGCAGAAACAGAAACCAAAACAAATGTGACTCGTCCTCAGTGAACAAGTCACATTTCATGTGTTTGGCACATGTTTCTACTAAACAGCTCTGGAAAAATGCCAACTAATCTAGAGTGACAGAAAGCAGACAACAGTTACTGGGGAGGAGGAAGAGGGACGTGGAAAGTAAGAGTTTCTCTGAGGAATAAAGAAACGTGGGGGTGACGCTGCCAGCTGTGATGGCTTCCCAGGGGTACGCCTGCATTGAGACTTAACGATGTTGGCTGGAGTCATAGCACAGAGGCAGGGTGCTGGCCTTGCATGTGGCCAAGCCAGGTTCAATCCCCAGCATTCACATGGCTCCCAAGTACCACCAGGAGTAATTCCTGAGTGCAGAGACAGGAGTAAGCACCGAGCATTGCCAGGTGTGGCCCCAAAACGAAACAAAAACTTACAGGTATGCACACTTCATTGCATCTCAGTATCATAGTGAGCCTGTAAGAGGTGCACCAAACTTTAATGTGTAAGTGCCTGAGATGTCTGTCCTCAAGCAATGCTTATATTGAGGGGCTGGGAGTCTCCAGAAAATTAGTGAATTTGGTTAAGTTTCCTGTGGTATCTAGAGTTGCTCAATTAAGCTACAGCACGAGTGTTTGTGAAATATATTATCTACACATATAAAGAATAATGCATATATGCCATATACATTTTATAAATGACATATCTATGTGTTGTGTATATTGCATGTATGCTATAAATATATTATTGATTACAAAGCAACTTTTATGTATTAATAATCCTTGTACACGAAACAGTCCCAATCTTGCAATGGCATGCATAGCTGTTTCTAGAGTATACGTGTGTGTTCCTATAGAGTATTTACATGCATATATGAATGTGTATTGTTACAAGTGTGAGAGACTAGAGTTGGGATGAAAGGTTAAAGTATCTGAGAAATAATGAATAATAATGCACATGAACCAAAGATAATATTGTGTAATAAAGTAATGTGTGATGAATTAAATATTTGAATAAAACATAAAAAACAAAAGTCATGACTCCTTTTAAAATACACTGAGTGATTTTTTTATAATTATAAGCGTTAAAAAACAAATTAGTGTGTAAATCTAAGTGGGCCAGCGATATTTCAATTTGCAAATCTTCAATCCAAATATTTTCAGGCTAACAGACCTAGTTCCAAAGGAAATGACTTCAACAACCTTATTAGTGTCAGCAGAACAATGGCCTGCCAGCACCCGCCTGCCTCAGCCACGGCAGAGAAAGTTTAGAATCACAATTTAAGCTCCGTGGATGTAAGAGACGCAGACAAACCACTTTTCTTCTCGAACACTCTATTTGTCTGGTTAACACAAGTTATCGATTCTGGGATTTAGGGTCAGCCAAATACTTTCTTAATTAAGAACTCTCGCCATCGACCGCCTCTATTTCCACTGCATCTCCTTTCTCAGTCCTGGAAGATTAAACAGCCTTGGCCCTATTTTCAACTCCTCTCAGGGAAAACAGAATCCCACAAAAGGGGACAAATGGCAGGCTCCTGTCCTCACCACGGGGCTGGTACCCAGCTGCCTGCACTAGTGTCTATGTTTTCAGTGTGAGCAACACAATACCTGCGCCAGGGTTGCAAGGCCTGCTGGGATTCTGCCCCTGGGGTCTAGCGGGAGCTTCCTGGTGGAGGAGCTCACAGCAGTGGCCCCACAGCAAGGCTGAGGCATCACCGAAAATTCCGTGTTCATTTGACACGGCTATTTTTCTCAGCAGTTCATTTAATTGTATTCTTTCCACGGGGCAGGATCGAACCCAGGGCCAATGCTGTGCTGCTGGCCCAGCTCCCAAGGTTCCCATGGGTTATTTTAAAGTGCAAAGAAAATCAGCCTCATTTTTTTTTAATTAACAAAGTGATATTTGCAAGTTGTTCTCTGTCCTTCAGAGTTGATTTTATACATGGTGTTTGTGTTTTGCTTTTTTGTTAAGTCTGGGTATCACATACCTGGTGGTGCTGAGAACTTAATCCTGCTCTGACCTCAGGACTCGGTGCTTGAGCACTGGGGAGGCGCCGGGAATGTGCAAGTGCCCGCACGCCGGAGTCTCTCTCAGCCTACACGGAAGGTTGATTCGGCAAAGGGGTACATTGGGGGCAAGTTTAAATTACCCGCATTTTAAATGGGTTGTGAACACTTTGTCAGAGACACCAAGCCCATGAAAATCTTTCCAAACGCTGCCATGACAAAGGAAGGTCCATGTACAAACCAGCTCTGACTGCACAGGGGGAACAGCCGGCCTGGGCCCAGGGAAAGGAAAACCATCAAATTAGAGTCCACGCATGGCAGGAAAGCTCACTTTTCTGCTGCTCACAGGGTAGCTGGAAAAAGCAGGGGGTGTTTCGTCACTCCTGTAGCATACTGACATGCCAGAATCTGGCTCTGGGCTACACAGCTCTGGGAGCACAGTACTGCTGTAGGAAGCCATGTTAGGCTGAAAACTCCTAGTTACAGTAGTTCCAACCAAGACAGAGGAATCCTAGTACAGTGATGAATCTTAAAAAAATGACAGTCAAATGTTGACAGAGATTCTGGAGTCAGACAAATTAGGCCACGCGATATTTTTATAAAATGTTTTGTATGATACATTTACCTAAAGGCTTATCCTAAAGCAATGTGTTTCTGCTTTCATCAATTGCCTGAGGACGGAAAAAATATCAATGAATTTAGAAGTCTTAAACCTCTTTAATTATTTGCATGATATTAGATGAGCTATAATCACATATAAAGTACCTCCTAGGGAGCTTTTGAGAATTGCTTTTGCCTGAGGTCTCTGGCACTAATACACTAATACTTCAAGAGATTAGAAATACCTTCTTTAAAAAGAGTTCACTCTGCCCACAGAAATCAAACCAGCTTTGTTAAACGCAGAGGCAGAGAAGGATCGCTACAGATCACTGATACTCCCTTTAATTGCCACGGTTCTCATGGTTTAAAAAAGCAAACTCAGAAATAAAAAAGCTACATGGCCACATGTTTGTCAAAACACTAATTTACTGAACTTAGGGAAGAAATCACATTAGCAAGGATTTAACTCGGCTTGTGTATAATGTTCAAACACCAGGTTTAGGGACCTGTCTAGCTTCGGGAGACAATGGCTTCAGCTGGGGAGAGGGGCTGGCTACAAAGCACTTGACTACATAATCTCCACATTTTAAAGAATAATTTTGCATTAAAATTTCCACTGCCTCCATTCCATTATCACCCATTTTATTTGCATTCCTCTGAGGTATAATATTTCTCTGCTACAAATAATCTTCCGCAGATAAATTATTCTATTATTTTATGATCTGACAGGATTTGAATTAGAGCCTTCTAACATGAAACACTGCCCTTCCATTCTAACCTTTCAGTGCTTTGTTTCTTCCTTTTTTCCTCTGAACATGGAAAATTAGGGCCATTTATATGCTGAATATTGATCAGAAGAGAAAAATATATGAGGTATGAGTTATATTCTGACGAGCGATTTTCCATTCACTCAGTATTACTTATCACATCAATCACTTAATCCTGCAACACTCATTCTTTCTACTTTGTGATGAAAGTTATTTCTTTAAAAAAAGAAAAGAAGAATGAGTAATTCGATTTTCTTCAGAGTTCACGAAGTTCTAAGAGAGAATTTTTTGGCAAAAATTGTTGCTTAAAACTGTTTCTGCCTTTGATTATGGTTTCGTGGGTGGTTTGATCATGAGGCTGGCGTGAATCTGAGCATGCTGGGCAGAAGCGGGGACTTGCTCAGAGCTGGGCAGCTGCCCTCAGTGGGTATCAGATACCACACAGCGCCTCACTCAGAAAACACAGGTGTTCCAGAGACTTAGGACTCAGCCCAAATTTCTGAATGGAGAGAAGTAAAGGCACCCACGTCCCTCACAGTCCACTGCTCTGAGTAACCCCCACAGCTCAGGAGAAGCACCCACGTCCCTCATAGTCCACTGCTCTGAGTGACCTCCATAGCTCAGGAGAAGCACCCACGTCCCTCATAGTCCACTGCTCTGAGTGACCTCCACAGCTCAGGAGAAGCACCCACGTCCCTCACAGTCCACTGCTCTGAGTGACCCCCACAGCTCAGGAGAAGCACCCAGTCACACCCAGACCAGAGTCTGCCCTTTTTTAAAAAAGAAACTCAAGAGTAATTTACTAAGCAACCACTGTATGCTTAGAGTCTTCGGTGAAAAGGAAACCGCTCTGCAAAGAGGATTTTACTGAGAGACTACTTTTCCGATAGACTTAGTGAGTGAGGAGCCAGCAGCGGGCAGTCAGGAGCCAACTGGGGCTGTGCCACTGTGGCTATTAGATCCGTGGGGACGGAAGTGAGGGAGCATGGGGTGAGCTTCCCAGCAGAGGCCACAGCTACTGGTCTGATGGGGGAGGCGCAGCTGGCGATGGAGCCCAGAGACACTCCGAGCCCTGCGTGAAGCCAGAGCAGCTCAGCGCCTCCTCCTGCAGGCTGTGCTCCCGCTCCCCCACTCAGCTCCTCCACGCAATCTGCACAGGGCAGCTCCTAGGTCTAGAGCAAAACAGACAATGGTGAAATACTGTTCTTTATTCATATGTGTGCATCTCTCTAGATAGAGCTGTAAATAAATGTCAAATATTTTCTCCTTTCTTCCCTCCACTCCTCTCCCTCCCTGTCTCCCTCCCCTTTCTTTCCTTTGTTATGGACAAAATAATTAAAAGATTACACTGCTACAAATCCAAATTAATGCTTCTTACCCGCTTCCACTCCAGGTGTGTATAAAGGCAAAGACATTGGCCATGTGGGGCCTCTGGCGCAGGCCCAAAGGAAGAGCGAGGCCTTCGGCTGAGAGAGAGAGACAGAGAGAAAGAGAGAGAGAGAGAGAGAGAGAGAGAGAGAGAGAGAGAGAGTGTGTGTGTGTGTGTGTGTGTGTGTGTAAGAGGTCGGCAGGTTCTGAGAGCTGGAGGATGGGCAGGCACGGCTCTTCTCTCCCAGACCTTCCGGATGGGCAGCACCTGTACATGGTAGAGCCCCGCCCAGACACGCAGCAGCTAGCACGAGGCTGAGACCACGAGGGGCATTCATGGAGACGAAGGCTGGGCAGGTGGATTCATGCTGCAGGTGAGTCCACCCTGGAGGTTGGCCTCCTCCCCGTGGCTTTACATACACATTCCGTAGAGTGAATGCTATATGAAACGTGCCTGCATTTACAGTTCTTTGCTTAGTTTTGAAGGGGGTCTAAAACAGGATGAAGGGGGTCTGGAGAGAGCTCAGAGTGCCTGCAGCTCACCCAGGTACAATCGCCTGAGCCCCATTAGGAGGCACTGTGATTCCTGAGTGCAGAGCTAGGAATTACCACGAGCACTAACAGGTATGGCCGCAAAACTTAAATCAATCAATCCATCAAGAGGGTGAAGAACAAAGCTCTTTCATCCAGGGGATAAGTGAATCCCTAAGAAAGGAAACGGAGGAAATTAAAAGGAAAAACTCAGTGCATTCCTAACTGTCACACATTCTTTGGCAGAATGAAAGAAAATAACCCTGCAGTGACACTATTTAAAGGTGATAAAGGACTCGTGAAGGCAGAACAGGACAGCTGGAGGCTGGAGGAAGAGTACAGTGGGCAGGGCATCTGCCTTGCAGGTAGCCGACAGGGCGCCATCCCAGGCACCACCTAGTCCCTCCCCAAGTCCTATCAGGAGTGGTCACTGAGCAAAGCCAGGAGGAATTCCTGAGCACAGCTGGGTGTAGGCCCCCTCCAAAAATAAAAAGTTGCAGAGTTAAACTCACAGGTCAGGTAACAAAAGGTAGAACTCCAGTTCTCTTGTCCACTAGTCAGGTGGAGGAACCCCCACCCACAACCCACGCCGGCCTCCATGCTCCAGATGAAGGCAAGTAAATGACAAATTCCTTTCCTCAGTGACAGGCCCTTCCCTGATTCTAACACTTTCACTGAAGGTCCCTGGTTGTTAGCGCGTTTCCCTCTAGTAAAGAAAACCCTCTAGAGAGCTTCCTCCATCCAGCCAGTTCTGTTCCTGCCAGCAAAGCTCAGCTACAGGCTGGTGGGTTCAGACTTTTCTGGATTAGCTGATTAATATGCTGGAGGAAGAAGGGCTTGGGGGCCATGGTGGAGGGAGTAGGTACAGTGGCAGTGTGGGAGTCACACCATCATTAACAGTACTGGGAATCACAGAATCCCAGTAAAGGAAAGTTAAGCCTTTTAAAAATCATGAAACATAAAGTTCTACTTTCAGGATCAGGAGGATGAAAGCCTACATAGGAGTATCAATCTATGCTTTATCTATGGTGACAGACTGGTCACCGTGCCCCTCTCTGAACACTCGGGAAGCCTTTCCAATCACCTGCCCTGCAGTTTCCAAATAGCACGTCAAGTTCACAGTTGCTAAACTTCCCTGGTATGAGGAACAGCATTCATCACTGCGCCTTCCCCACCTCCTCCTCCTCATCGCCTGTCACGACAGGCCTGTCCTGTCGCTTCTGTCACTCTCTCAAAACACTGCTACAAGAATAACAATGAACCACCTACCCTACTCCAGAAGCTCATCAGCCAGTCTTGTCGCAAAGACTCATCAATAAATCTCGAAAGGAATCAACTAGCCACAAAAATTCCTCAGACGACTGTTTTAGCTGAGACACCTGGGGCACTGAGGGTGCTGGGGCTGAGGGGAGGGGGTGGCGGGCAAACAAAGCCCCGGCAGCTGCCTGCTCCACACTCCAAAGTCTCAGCCGTCCTTCTGGCTGGAGTCCATCACCTCAGGACTGAACCTTATAGAGAAGTTAGCCTGCCAAAGACTCAGGTACACAGATTCCTGTGGCTGAAAACTGCCTGTCTTCTCAAAGTTGGGAGGGGCTACATCCCCCACCTCCCTGTCCCTCCAAAAGCTCCAGAAGCCACATCTAGGTAGCAAAGCCACACAGCTAAAAAATTTAACCGCCAGTTCTGATAAGGTCTGCATTTCCTGGAGCTTGTGGTCACATTCTTCGTTTGAGACAGACATCTCCAGACTCTGCAACACTGACAACCCAGTAGGCACACACCAGATCAGATGAGATGCAATGTAGAAACCAACTAATGTGGACTCATGAAAACAGGAACACAAATGCTTAACTTGTATCAACATCTTAGCACTACCTCAGACAAGGACTTAATGCTCCCAAGGTGAGATACACCAATTTCACTAATTTTCTTCTAAAGAAATAATCTGATCATTCCATCAGCAATTAACAAGCAATATAAAACAAATTACTGTGGGCCTGACATGGGAGCAAGCTTGAGGGGTTGTAGGGAAAATGGGGACAAAGGTAGAATGAGGAGACAATGGTGGTGGGGTTGTTGTTGGATATTGAACACCTGTAACAAGTCATCATGAATAACTTTGTAAACCACAATGTTTAAGTAAAGTGCAGGGGAAAAAAAGGACAACTTGCACACACAAATTCGAGACAATCAGGGTAGAGTCTTATTACTGCCTCAACTTGTAGGGTGTGAAGAAGGCTGAAGTGTTGGCTTCCTTCGAGCAGCAAGGACCCTCTGCTGCTTCATTTCCTCAAGTACCAAAGGAGCAAAGGAGAGTAAAGACCCTCATTGCATCATACGCTCATGGGGAATGAAGGAAGCCCCCTGTGGAGCACTAATCCAGGTCCCCTCCCGCATGCCTCTGTCCCAGGGCATGAGCAGGATGTCACTCCAAAGTGCTATATGGTCTGCAGCTTTTCAAAGTCACCTCCTCAGCTGAGTCAAGTGTTCATCCCTGCTGAAGTCATTGCTCTGCTCCTTTAGAGACAACACAAACACAACACAAACAATCGAGTCATGGAAAACACTGATGGTGTCATGCAGACAGAAACGATGTTTTCCATGTCTTCCATGACACCATCGGTGTCATGTAGTGATAGTGGACTGTCCATCTGGTTAGAACCCATGGGAAGAGCAAAGGGCAATAAACTATTTCTGCTATCTTATTCATTCACTCACTCATTCGCCCATGCCATAAACAACGGAAGCCATTGCTCTCTTCCCACTCCGACATGGCAACACTACACCCAGACCTTCCTATCTCTCTCTTCCTGCTCTGGCACGGCGACGCCATGCTCAGACCTTCCTATCTCTCTCTTCCTGCTCCGGCCCGGTGACACTATGCTCAACCTTCCTCTCTGTCTTCCTACTCCGGCACGGCAACACTATGCTCAGACCTTCCTATCTCTCTCTTCCCACTCCAGCACAGCAACACTATGCTCAGACCTTCCTATCTCTGTCTTCCAACTGATCCTTGGCTACTTTCCATCTCCTTTAGCATGTGTACTTCCTCTTGCAAAATGTGAACACAGCAGGCAACATTTAATTGATTTAGTTAGATGTCACCCAAGTTTTCTTTCCTGATGATATCCCAGGGTGGAGAGCCATCAGTGTGGAGGTCCTTAGACCTACCTCCCCTAGTGTATGAGCTTGCCTTTTGCTGCCCTCGTGTAAGGGCTCTTTCTGGCCATGCATGCCTCGGTCCTAGCCACAGATCTCCGGAGCCCCAGACACTGAGACACTCTTGGCTCACAGCTCTTCAGGCTACCATGTCTAGACCAAACTGAATAATCACAGCTGTGCTTTCACTGGCTAACCAACTGTGTTCATAAGCCACCTCAAACAATTGAAAAATCACTGTATCACTGTCTTCCCGTTCATCATCGATTTGCTTGAGCGGGCACCAGTAACATCTCTATATGTCCTGTCTCATGCAAGTAGAGCCCAGGGCACCTGCTTGCTCCAGGAACATAAAGAGCCTCAAACCATTCCATCAGGTCGTGAGACTGAGGTCTATAACTGTTACTGGTATTTGGCATATCAAATACGACACGGGTAGCTTGCCAGGCTGTGCCGTGCAGGTAGCATACTCTTGTAGTCATCTCAAAATCCAGCATTGATGAACCGTGCAGCTGCGTAGGGACCGGACAGGCCGGGCTGTGATAGGCTGGTCTGCAGGGTGGAGTTCTGACGAGAGGGAAGTCCAGATGTGGAAAATGGAGACCCTCATGGAGTTGGGGGTCGCCTGGCTTGTTGTGAGGCTCTGGGCAGGATTAAAAAAAGACTGCTGCAGGGTCCATCTCGATGAGCCAGGCTGCGATAGGCTGGTCTCACACTAAAGGTCATCTTGACCAAATGAAGGGTGCACATATGCTGCCTGAGCCCACGTGCTGCTTGAGCCCATGTGGTTGGAGCACATGTGGTGCCCATGTACATGTGTCGCAAGCATCTCCCCTCTGAGATGTGTACTCTCTCACTTTCCCCTCCTCCTTCCCCTTCCAAAAAACCTCCATAATAAAATCTGTTTTACTTCACTCAAGTGAAATTGAAAGATGATATATATATATTATATATTTTATATATATTATATATCACATATATATTTATATATCTTGCACTGGGCTGGGCAGGCAGCGGGGATAGGAAATAGTCACATATGCTCACAGGACGGACACTCAGTCTCCTAAGTCCCTGAGAAGTCAACTCCTACCTGGATACTCTTGCTTGCTCCAGAAAGTCCCTCTCAGGCCAGAGAGATGGTGCAGGGCAAGGCACTGGCCTGTGAACAGCAGACTTGGCTTCTCGCCCTGACACTTGAGTACGCCATGAGCACCACCAGGTGTGCCCCTTCCCCCAAAAAGCCCAATCCAAACCAAAGAGGCCCTTTCAAAGGCTTCAGTGGGTGCCCGGGCAGCTTGTTTGAGGACTGCTGTCTGGTCACAATGCAGGCAGCAGATCTGGTTTCTGTTGCACTGGTACAACTTAGTGACAAGTGCCAACCAACAGCAGGCAGTCAGTGTTCCAGCTCTCTACTAGGCCAGAGGTGTGTAGCCCGGAGAGCGACTCTTGACCTAAGCCCTTATTTGTGCTTATTTGCAAGGCACACAGTACATCCGGAACTTCCTTTCTCAAATCTCACTAGCACTGACACGAGAGAAGCCCCAAGTGTTGACTTGAAACAACCTCTTTCGGCTGACTGTGAGCTCAATTCAACAAACCATTAACATGTTGAAACCATTACTCCAATTTGTGTTTCTGGCCATCTGGTGACTGCAATGATGCCCCGCTTGGTGGGTGGCGCTAAATGGAAGTGTAATAGGAAATGCTGATGACAATCTGTCTGATGGGAACCTATACCACTCATTATAAATCCAAGAGTGAGCAATCAGTGGTCTCTGCCATCTGACCATGCACCCAAGAGCGACTCGCCTGTGGTCCATACTGAGCCTCATATATCTAAGAGTGGGCAACTGGTGGTCCACGCCATCTGATCAGCATCCAAGTGTGAGCCACTGAGGGTACTGCCTCTACAGGGCAATAACCACCGCCTTTAGAGGATGGAGCCTTTCAGCCATCCCTGACCTGCCTATTCCCAACACCTGCAAATGCGATACTTGGCAGCGTTTCCTGCACTGTACTTGCCCTTGAGCCAGGGCAGGTGGGGGCTGCCCTCATGTTTGTGTGATGATTTAGAATTTAATACGACGAATAAGGAGGCAATTGTTCATCTTTTCTCAGAGTTGCACACATTTAGGTTGAGTTCTCAGACAAACGAGCTGCCTTTTAAGATGTGCTGTTAATGCCGCTCTATTAGCACCTAATGAATAATCTAAGTGATTTTCAGGCCTAATTGGCTCCTAGGAAGTCGTGAGGGCTTAGAGGCTCAGACAGTGGGCCTTGGGCCTGCAGCTTCCGGCCAGCGCAGAAAGCAAGTGGCGTCAACCGCGGTGCCTTGCGCCCCACTGGCAGCTGCAGGCTCAGCGGGTCCTGATCTATCATCATTACTGCTAGGCCCCACACTGGCTGCCGGGACATGTGGCCCAGGAACAATCAGGCAGTAACTTGGCATTCGTCTGCGAAAAAAGACACAGGAACCAAAAGGAAATGGGATCGTGGGGGGATAGACATGAGCAGAATCAGCACAAAAGTAGATTCATGAGAGTGGAGTAAAATTTAAGGTTGTTCTAAACAGCTTAAGGCACCGGGGTATATCCACTTCTGGACATGACAATCAGCCACTGTTTAAAGAAAAGGAGGTTCAGAACACACACACACACACACACACACACACACACACACACACACACATGCACTTTCAAACTTTAAATCCCCAGTGTTGCCTGCTAGGACACACCATTGCAGAGTGGAGGTCCTGAGACCACCAGCACAGAAACGTCACCATACACACCAGGTAATTGCTTACAAAATGCTGCTACACCAAACACATTATTGGCGCGCAGTGACAGATGCTTATGTTTCATGATGGCACCAGAAACGTGCTTTTAAATGCCTATGAAGCTCTGGAGAAGAGAAATCTGGAGGCGTTCGTCACTGTACACGTCCTGCTCATTCAAAGGGAGAGGGCGGCTGGGACAGCAGCAGGACGTGAGGAAGCCCAGCCATTCTGAGGACTGTCCAAGGAAGCGCCAGCCGGGACCTCAGTCGCCCGGGACAGACAGCGCACAGAACTGGCCTTAATGGGAGACAGGAAGGCTAAAGAGAGATCCTGCAAAGAAGGTCCTGTGTGGGGTAGGAGGATAATTGGGGGATGGGCACGTGTCCGGTTCACCCCTCGCACCACATGGCGCCCAAGTCCAGTGGGGTATGGCCCTAACCTACCCGAGTCTCTCTGGCAGACCCGAGCACTGCACTGCTCCCCAGCCCTGGGACAGATGCCAGCTAAGGATCTGGGAACAGCGGCCAAGCCTCTGAGCACTGCTGAGGAGTTTTCCACTCTACCACCCCTGAAAATAGTGATTCTGACAGTTATTCTATACACTGTCACGTGAACTACGGAAACTACATAGTTTATGGGCAAGTTGGATTCAATTCCAATTACTCTTAATTGCTCTACTGCAAAAGCAGCACTAGTATCATAACAGGATTTGGCCATGATTTTTATTTGTTCAAGCATATTCTAAAATCCAAATCATCGTCCTGGGAGTGGTTTAAAAAACTGAGCTTTAATTTAGGCTTGTGACTAAAATAATAGTCCAACCAAAATAAAATCTTCCTGACTAGGATTCGGGCACAGTCTGAGCAGATACTGGACAGAGTTGATGCCAATGCAAGTGTGCGGCTCCGTGGTTCAAAGCCATCCCTGGGTCATAAGCCAGAGGTGAGTGTGTGGTAAGCCAAAGGCGGTACCAATGTGAGTGTGTGGTAAGTCAGAGTGATACCAATGTATGTGGTAAGTCAGAGTGATACCAATGTGAGTTCATGGCACAAAACCATGCCTGGGATCACTGCCACCATACAAAGCCTCTTTCTCTTTTGGGAGTGGGGGGCTAGGCCACGCCAGTGGTGCTCAGGGGTTATTCCTGCACTGTGCTCAGGAGTACCCTGATAGTGCCTGGAGTACCCTATCTGGTGCTGGGGATTCAAACTAGGTCAGCTGTATGCAAGGCAAGGACCTTTTGATCTAATCTTTTCTCTCTGCCTCTCTCTTGCTCGCTCGCTCACTCCCTCTCAGCAGTAGAATTAGAGGAAAGAAGCATTCTTTTCAAGAACATTCTTTGAGTGAGGTTTAGTGAGGCTCCACTCGGCACCCAGGTGTTTTGGCTGCAGCACTGACTCCTCTGCGGGACGCTCTTTCAGTCTGGTTCTATAGCTCTGTGTCAGTCCCTGAGGCAGAAAGCAGCAAAGATGGGCAAGCATGTTCAGCTATCAAAACTGATGCTTAACACACAGCTTGAATATAAGCTTCCCACTTCTAGCATGATGAAATGCGATTTTCTATAGCTAATAGTGATTATAGACTCATTCCCATATTATAGACTCATTCCCAAGACTTGATGGAATAGTTTGAGGCTCTTTATGTTCCTGGAGTGGGCAGATGCCCTCGGGCTATTTTGCATGTGAAGGGACTTATTGAGATGCTACTGATGTCTGCTCAAGCAAATCAATAATCTACGGGAAGACACCCTTGGGGACCATCTAGGGCAAAATGGCTTCACACATACCAGGGCTGGTGCTGGGCTGCCCCTAGTGGCCCACAGTGGAGCACCAACCTGCTCATAGAGAGGCTACTACAAGAGTATCCCACCCGCACAGCAGAGCCTGGCAAGCTACCTGTGTTGTATTTGATATGCCAAAACCCAGTAACAATTATAGACCTCATTCCCATGACCTAAAGGAATGGTTTGAGGCTCCTCATGTTTCTGGAGCGAGCAGATGCCCTTGGGCTACACTAGCATGTGACAGGACATATGGAAATGTTACTGGTGCCCGCTCAAGCAAATCGATGAACAACGGGAAGACAAGTGATACAAGTAATACGGGAAGACAGTGATACAGTGAATAGCAATAGGTGGGAGATATACATATAGATGCACACACATAAACATATATATTTACACATACACATATGTGTAAATATATAAATGTGTGTATATATACACATATATACACACATATTTATATATATACACACATATACACATATACACACTTACAAACCAAAACAAACCCACAAAACTCTGAATAGGTATTGATCTACAAATTAGCACTGGGCACAGTGGGAGGAATTTTACATATATTTCCTCCAATGTCTTCTAAGTGCTTAATGAGGTGTCATTATGATGCATGTCTTATGGATGGAAAGAGTAATTATATAAATGAGCAAACCTGCTCAAGCCCAAGCAGCTAGTTATTGGTATATCCTGGATTCTGGTTCATCGATTAATTCATTGACAAAAAATACTTAAATGTCTCCTTGATGGCGAGCTCTCTGGCAGCAGGCATGCGCGTGAGCCCCTGAGAACAGGTTAAACCAGCACAGATTCAAGCCCATCCTGCTCTGGGTCCTTGGCAGTAGCTTTTGCTGCAACATGGAGTCAGAAACTAGGTCGATTGTACTTGTCAACTGCAATCCTGGTGACAATTGTTTAAGAGAATTAATGGCTCCTTTTGTCTTAGGATCCTCCAAATACTATACTTACTTGCTAACTACAGACGTGCTCACTCTTGTTTTACTTTTAAGCAAATGCAAGTGGACAGAGTATGGAAAGGATTCAAATTTTCACTTGAAAAGATGAGATTCAGAGGATTCTATCTTCCCACTGTCACAGAAGCAAACTTCTGTGAGATGTTGGATGTGCCGGGAAAGTGAGCTTATGGCTATCAAGATAATGACACTACAATTCAGCCACATAATGTATTTATGTTGCAGGGCAGCCCTAGCTGTGCTCAGGGCATATTCCTGGCCTCTTGCTCAGGGATCACTCCTGGCAGTGGTCTGGAGCCTTATGTGGTGCAGGGGGATTAAACTAGGGTTGCCTCCATGAAAGGCAAACACCCTCTCCACAGCACTATTGCTCTAGCCAAGGTCGCCTATATTTAAAACAAAATGTGCTTTTCAAACAAATGTTCATGTAAGCTAAGTCTTGTAACAGAAAAGATCAAATCGAAGGGCTTGGTGCTGGGAAAAAAGAAATAGATTTTGCCTTTTCTAAAAACAATGGGAAGCCCTTTTAAAAGGCTCTGTAATACTACATGGATAGTTCTTGAATATTTTTCATTGGTAGAAATATCTCATTTGCTTTTATTGTTGTATTTTCTTTTTTTCTAATATGTATTTGCTTCCAGACAGCCTCCTAAATAAGCAATTTAAATGGAATATAGACAATGTTGTTTAACTAAAAAATGAAGGCTATTAACATTGCTTAAAATTATAGTCAAGCACGGGGCAAGAAAGCCAAGACAACAGGAAGGTGCTTGCCTTGCACACTGTTAACCCTGGTTTGATACCCAGCCACACACATAGTCTCTTGAACATTCGCATGGGTGATCCCTGAACACTGAGCCAGGAGTAAGTCTTGAGTCCTACTGGATGTGGCCCAAAAAGAAACAATAAAATAAAAGAAACAGGAAATAAGAGGAGAGGAGAGAGGAGAGGAAGGGAAGGAAGGAGAGGGGGGGAGGGGAGGGGAAGGGGAGGAGAGGAGTGAAAGGAATTAGTTCCCTCCATCTGGCTTTGCTTTTAGTCTGCAGAAACCACCAGTGAGTCTTATAATTAAATAATCAAAACCTCACGCAAGTTTGGTGTTCCTTTTCTTCTTCTCAAATCGATCTCGCCACGTGAGGCCCCACCTTTGGAAATGGGCTCCTGTTCTCTTTGCCTCTCAGGGGAGCCACCGAGTGACTCTGCTTTCCTGGGCTCAGAGGCAGTGGGAGGGGAAGGGGAGGAAGGACAATGGTAAAGATCACAGGAACACACATACACGTGGGCCAGGCAATGTGCAGTCAACACTGGGAGCCATCTGTGAGCTCTTATCAGTGGTCAGAAGCCCTATTTTATGAATATGGACTTGGTATGTGAAATGCATGGGTCCTCTGCACTTAGTCACTCTCACAGAGGGCGTGTGTATGAGTTCAGAAGACACTGAGAACGTTGGTCTGGAGAGACCAGTGCAAAATTCAGAGTGTTGACATTTTAGGACACCTAGATGATGCGTGGACTGCTGGCAAGGTGAATGCACTTTGGGTTAAAACCAACAGACCTCAAGCCATTTTCCTTATGAAGTTACGGACCTGGAGATCCACCCTCGAGATTTCATTACAAACCAAAGCAGCAGACCAGGAAAGCTCAAGACAGAGGCACCAGCAAGTCTGTCCCATGGCCGCTCATGCTTCTGGCACTCTCGCAACAGCTCTGAGCTCTGTGCTCACATACAATTTTGTCCAGTCGGGCCATTTGCTGCTGTCTCACACAGAGCACAACAGTCTGCAGGGAGGGTGGTCGGGAGATACTACTACCAAGTGCATAAAACCACAACCCCCTGTGGGACTGCACTTCAGCATGATGCTGGGCGAGGTCGGATTTGAGGGAAGAGCATGTTGTGCAGCATTCTCTGGAAAGGCTCCGATACTAGACATGCATCACATGTGCACTGGAACATACGGTTTTCAATGTGCGATCTCAAATCATTGATGGAGACTTTGCAATCAAAGGTTCCCTGTTTTACCTCCCTCTGATGAGTATTCATTGCCAGGAGCATCACGGTGGCAATATGGAGGCATTATCTTAACTGCTAATGTGTGTCGGGGATGCCGCTGGGGTCCCCAACAGTGCTGGAAAGCACGTTCCCTTCTATCTCTGAAGCCGGAGAGGAATGGATGAAGACTCAGGAATCCGATGCAGTTTTAAAAGGCTTTACTTATCACAGGTTCAGGCATACAAATCAGCAATAGGAAAAAACAGGTGCTTAGGATTCCCAGCTAGAACCCCAGCCATGTGTAGGCCAAGATGGCGGCCACCACATGTAAAGGCCCTGTAGAGAGGAGAGACAAAGACAAGACTCCCAAGAAGGGTGTAAGTTCACAAAGAGAGAGAGAGAGAGAGAGAGAGAGAGAGAGAGAGAGAGAGAGAGAGAGAGAGAGAGAGAGAGAGGAAGCAGGCTGGTTTTATACCCCCTGTAACTCAGACCTCCCACTATTATGGGAAGCAGGAAGGGTCAAATGCCCTTAGGTAATTTCTCCCAGCACCTCACCTAGGCCCTATTATATGCTAATGTTTTGAGCCAAGATCTGCCTGAAAATGCCTTTATAGGGTAGAGAAGGGGGTTTCTGAGATGGCATGTCTCTGTACCAAAGACTAATACTAATGCCAGTTAAATATTTCTCCAAGTCTTCACAAGAGTCTCGTCTACTTCACGGTAGTTTTGTATTTTAGTTGCCTTTGAGTTATCATCCAGTGAAAACAAGAGTAATTCTGAGGAAGATAAAGAAGAGGAGGAGGAGGAGGATGAAGAGGAAGAGGAAGAAGGTGAAAATGATGACTCCAAATCCCTGGAAAAGGTAGAAAGAAAATTAGAAAGATACTTAAGGATGATAAAACTAAGAACAGAAACACAAAATGCTCTTAAGGAAGAAGAAGAGAGATGTAAACGTATTGCTGAGAGGGAACGGAATAGGAGAAATTGAGAGAGTTCTAGGCAGGTTCTAGGTGTGGCGTATCATCCCAGTGAGCCTAACAAGAAGCCCGAGGAACACCCACACTTCGAGGTCAGTCATTCTCAACATCCAGATGCCACAGCTCCTCAGAGCTCCACGTAAGAGTAAAGCAGATCTCTCCCTGTTGAGGTTCATCAGTAAAGCTCGAGATGAGAACCTACTACTTGAGAGTGTACAACCTACACAGCATAGCCTGGCAAGCTATCTGTGTTGCATCTGATATGCCAAAAACCAGTAATAGTTACAGACTTCATTCCCATGACCTGAAGGAATGGTTTGAGGCTCTTCAGGTTCCTGGAGTGAGCAGATGCCTTTGGGCTACACTTGCTTGCTACAGGACGTATGGAGATGTTACTGGTGCCCACTCGAGCAAATCAATGAACAACGGGAAAACAAGTGATACAACTGATACAAGTGAGTCATCAGGGAGCCATGCTTGCTTGCTTGGAGGCAAACAGCATTTCTCTCTGGTCTAATTATTTAGAGATCCAACACAGCCAGGCAAATATGCTGGTAAGATCTAGCTAGTCCCACGATGATTGTGGTAGCATGAGAGAATATTTATACCAGCCAGTACAGAATACATAGTCAGATAAGACTGCCATTTTTAAACTACCCCCTTATCTACGAAGTGATTTGCAGGAGGCAATTAAGGGCAGATGCAGAGGCTTTTAGGCTTTTAGGTGTCCTACAACAAATGTTAATTTATTTTCAAAAGATGTGGTTCTATGAATAACATTAAAAAGTAAATGATAACCATACTTGATGATTCACCACTATCATGCCAAAGACTGTTAGATCTCTGCAGCTCCAGTAACTAAGTTTGTGCACTTTCACCCACCCTGACCAGCCCTGGGTGACGGGGCCTCCTCCTGCCCACCATCTGAGAACAGAGAAGGAAACAGCTTCACTGTGAACCTACTGCAGGCTCACACACAGGCTCAGAAAAACATCATCTTCCTTCTCCTGTTCCCTGTCACACACAGGGCTCCAGGGAACCTGAGTAGGTTGAGTGAGAGTGTGGCATAGGGAAATAGGTCAAGTGGGATTAGAAAGAGAATATGGCTGAGAAAAGTTCCCAGTATGGACCTTCAGGAACGGGGCGAGGCGGGCGCCCAGGGTTTGCAGGAGATAATTCGCCGAGCTCCTTCTCTTCCCCGCCCGCTTGTCTTCCCAGCCTACATTCTGAAACCCAGCAGAGAGAGACAGAGAGAGAGAGAGAGAGAGAGAGAGAGAGAGCTCACCCATCCTAGACAAGAAGAAAAAGGATTTCTACTCTCCCAGGTATCCTATGGAAGAAACCCCAGGTCCCAGCTTCCCTTCCCTTCTTTTCATTTCCTCCAGAGAAGCAGCCCCGAATCTGGCTACCTAGTCTCCTCTCCTCTGCCTTCAAGCCTGAACGTGTGAGGCCAAGAACCTGAGCACGCTGTCACACCCTGGGCAGAGCTGAGTCCAGTTTGGCTTGGGGGGTTGTAGTTTCTTAATCTGTTTAAATGTAGGATTTCAGGGTATTGATCAAGTACATTTACTGTAACCAGCCCGAACAGGTCTTTCTAGGAGAACTTTCTGCTCAAATTTCAAACAGAAATGCTATTTTTCAACAAAAGCACTACATGGGCATCAGGGAATAAATCATTTTCTTTAGACAAAACTGTGGTTCCACTGAGGAAGCAGGTCGGAAACTGCGTCACTGATGGCCTTGTGTCCTGAGTTCACTGAGCTCCAGAACCTTCCATGATGAGTGGGGCAAGTGACCAATGAGCAGTGACAGCACGTCTCTGCACCCACCCACGGGCCCAAACTCTTCAGTACTTCCAAGAGTAAAATTACTGAGAAATAAGAATGCTCAGACTCTGAGATGGAAATCAAAGAGGTATCTGGTATTGCAAATCATAACGCAGAAAGGGGGAGAGGGAGAGAGGGCAGGGGAGAGAGACACAGAGCGTGAGACAGAGACAGAGGAACAGAGGATAATACTGCCTGTCATGGCGGCAGGCTGGGTGGTGGTGGAACGGAAACTGCACTGGTGAAGGGACGGTGTTGGAACAACATATGGCTGAAACCCAATGAGCAGCATTGCAAATGGAATAGATCATGATGATCTGATTTAAAAAATAATAATTAAAAAGAAACTAGAAAGTATTGGAAAGTAGAAGGGAAAGGGAAAGTAACTCCCCAACAGGCAAGGGACATAGTATAGGACTAAGTTAAAGATGACTCATTGTGTGTGTTTGTGTGTGTGTGCATGTGCATGTGTGTGTGTTTTAACAGGAAATCTGGGTCTTTGTACTATTTGTTGAGTGACAAGAATGTTACAGGGAATGCAATGAATTTATGGAGTGGTCTGGCTAGTTTAGGGCTTTGGGGTTATCTCCTTAGCACTGGCCTTAGCTATTGCCCATTATCAGTCTTCTTAGAGCCTAAGGTCTGGGGCAGAATCTATAGTCTTGGAGATGTGTTAACTTCCAACTCATCACAAAGTGTCTGGGGATTTCAGGAAAATTAAAATGTGTGATGGGGTAACCAAAATGGAAGTGCCAGCAGCAGCTGCCCAGGGGAGACTGGAGGCTTCCTCTCGCACAAGGAAGGATCACCAAGACTAAGACCAGAATATTTCAGGGCACTGCAAAATCCCTCCTGCACTCCACAACTGGCTTTCTTCCCCTTGTCCACAGCTGAAGAAACACAGATAAATCACTGCCTTCTCTCTCAAGGAGAGAAACTAGTCATTTCCAGAATCACAACAGTTGTTGGCACCACAGAGAGGGCTGCCTAGGTGGAGGGTAGGACTTTGAAGATGCTCTCAAAGAAATGAAGAAAAGCACCGTGCAGGAGAGGGCGGGGACAAAGCAAAGAGACCATGGAGAATGCAAGTCACACTAACGAGCTAATGACTCAACCTGCTGATTGCAGATTGTGGCTAGAGAACAGATTCTGGGACGGTGAACAAAAGGATTGATTGCTCTAATTCAAGGTAGACCTCTCCAAATGCAGAGCTTTTATTTAACCTCTAGCAATAAAATTTTGTCAAGTTATTCCCCAAGGCCTCATAAACTGTTTGTTGGAATCTCCCATAGATCAAGATGTTTTGATGCCTGTAATTATAAATGATAACTTGGACAAACACATCTTGGACTCTGTCGCTAGCCTACAGTAATGCAATTGATTTTGCAGGCTCAATGTCTAACCAGGATAGTTACAAATACTCTGACGAATTTGTGAATCACACTTGATATATTCCCTCTGCACCTTCTATATAGGGAGTCACATGACCTATGATAAACTAGTTTTTGTCCTCTATCTGACCATGACAGCTTTTCTTCTAGTCCTAGGGTGATTATACTGTTACACATGTTGCCCTTGACTGACTTTTCTGTTGTTTTTTTATTGCATTTTCTCCCCTTCCCAGATCTTAACAGGTAGCTCCAGCATTTTGCTATTCATGTTTCAGTTCTTTTCATTGATATTTTTCATTAGATTAACAAAAACCTGCTCCTAGTTTAGTAAGTTTCTAACTTACTAAATATATGTATTTTTAAATAAATGTACAGTATGTATTGGCATTTTAATTGTTTCTTTGTCTTAATGCAGCGAGTTACATTATTGATCACCTCACATCCATCCACACGTGATTTGTTATCTTGTCACAGAGCCATTAATATAAAAGCTCATATATTTGGGGTTTTTCAAGATTTCTTTGTCTATGGTGAAGAATGAAACCAACCTAGAGAATTATTTGTAAGTCTTATTCATTTTAGGATATAGAGCACATGAGTTGCAGAATAATGTCCCTTTTTTAGAGTGGACAGCTACCCTCTGTTCTGTACTTCCAGGCAGGAATTTGCTCTGAAAGTGCTGGGATATTCATCAGTGCCTTTGCATTCATACAGATCTAGTGTTTCTACATGGAAATGATTAGGTGCACTTACTTACTTAATAGTGAACTAGCCCAAAGTTACTGTGTTATCACTGGAAAACTTATTTTAATAAAGATATATTTATATACTTTCTGATGATGGCATTAATGAGAAATCATTTAATATCTTTATTTTAGATTTGTTTACTCATTTGTTAATCTCTGATTATATCTTCTTGTTTTGCGGAGTTTACATGGTCCTTCTTTCTGATGTTATGTTTATACTTGCCTCACTAATTCTCTGTCTCTGCTATTTTTCTAATGAAAAAATTTTAAGCCTATAAATTTACCTTAAGAGTGCATTTAGCCATACTGGCAAGGACCAAGTTTTAACATGTAGGTTTTTTCTACTATTTTCCTTAACTATACCCTCAAATTTTGTTATTTATTTTTCATCATCAAATTTATTTAAAATATATCTCTTAATTTATAAATATGTGATTGGTCTAGTGACTATACCATTTTCCATTTTGAACTCAATCACATTATGTTCGGAGAATAACATCATAAGCAAATAATTATGACTCTTAATCTTGGTTAATGGCTGAAATATGATGGGTTTTTATAAATAAACTTGCACATTAAAATGTATCCTTTAATTCTCATTTTTATGTATATCAACTAACATTTGCTAATTTAAGTGTTTAAATTCTATCCTCATGTCCTTTCAGTTTAATGAAATAAATTCTGTGAAACTTTATAGTATATTAAAGGAATGGGCTATTTTTTAAAATTAGAACTTTGGGCCTTTTAGCATTTTGGGGGGTAATAATTTGACTTAAACAAGATTACCTAAGACACTGAGAAATGAGATTTACCTCCAGTTGCTCTAGTTTACTGCATAAGGGTGTTTCAGGCTGTGGTACAGGCAGAAAAGGCACATGACGGCTGAGGGTCTCATAAACTGAGGAGATGGATCTGTTCATCAAAAATTATTCAGGCAGCTGGAATTCACCACAGGGAAGGATCCCCAGCATTCCAGAACTGTCCAAGGTGCTGAAAGGAGTCCTAGCGTGAGAACCAAGTGATGTTCACAGAGCCAACATGGGGAGGGCCTGGGGCAGCACCGCCTGCTGGGATGGAACCTTCCCTCCTCACAGCAGCCCGGAGAGGGCACCAATGTCCTTTCCCTTTCCCAAAGTCAGCCGGGACAGGGCACTGACATCCCTCTCTCAAACCTGCAGGTCAGGGACTCACACCCCAACTCACACCTGCCAGCACAGTGCACTGACCTCCCTTCTCCTGTACTGGGCTAAGCACTGTTTTAATCACATGCAGAAAGCATGGATTTGTTCAAGCAACATGCATCCCATGCAATGTCACTGTGTCCCAAACAAAGTTTATCAAACACAAATATCCTCATCCCATCACCAATAATTCCCATCATGGGAAACTTCTTAAAAATGATTTAAAAAAACTTAGGAATAAACAAAATATAAGCATTAATAAGAGAGCAAATCACTGAATACAAACTGATACATGACAAACATAAGCAAATACAACAAAATAATTAGAACTGTACTCCATATTTCAAAAGTTGACAAGTTATATATAAATATTTAATATACAGCATTGAAAATTACAATATATGAGGTTTTTCAGTAAATAAAGAAAATACCACTGGATAGAACTTATTGCAGAAGAGACATTGCACACAGGAACCAAAAGATGAACGGACCTAGGAAGTGCAATAAGAACTCATAGAGAAAAAATTCATAGAGAAAAAATAAAGTTTCACAATAATAGTAATAATAGTAGTAAAATCAGAAGAAGGCACAACCATAGGAAAAATATGCGTGGAGGGCACTGTGTTCAGCAAATGTCTATGTTACAGTTGAAGAGCACAAATCAAAGACACTTACCACAAAAAAAATAAGCGCACATTGTAGTTGGAGATAGCTGCAGCAGTAGAGCACGCACACAGCACTGTGGAGACCCTGAGGGCATTGCTCAGCCTCCGTGTGGCCCCCCGTGCACTACCAGTGTGGACCAGGAGTGACCAAGCATCACCAAGAGTGGCGCCAGCACCCTCCCCCCCTTGGTATAGCTCCTATTATTAAAAAATATATATCAAGTCAACGCAAAGCAAGCCAATTTGGGAGCTGGAGAGACAGTTGGTGTATGTGGTAGGGCCCTTGCTCTGCATGCAGCATGCCCGGATTCAGTCCTTGATTCCCAAATGGTCCCTCACTCGCTAGAAGTGGCCCTGGAGGGTAGGACCAGGAGTAAGCCCTGAGCTCAGGTGGGTGGAGTCCCCACCCCATAAAATGATCCTACAACACAAATTCATAATGTATAATGGGGATTGGGTTATTTTTTTTCTCCAAAGAACCAGAAAACGGACATTTTAATCTTTATGGGGTATCATACATCTTTGTTGCATGTTAATTTTCTTGTTTCTTACAATCCTTTTAAAATACAAAAGCCAATCATACGTATAGGATGTTAAAAGAGTTGCACCAGATTTGATCTACAGGCTGTAATTTGCTGTACAATGTGTGAGAATGCAGACAAAAAATAGAGGGCACCAAATACGTGAAATAGAAGTAACGTGCCAATCAGTAGTTTGTACTAGTACCCTAAGACGAGGAAGAAACTGCGGAGAAAATAAAGATAACTTCAATGAGTGGAGATGGATGTTGTGTTTACAAGTCAAAGACTGAGTACTATTAACATATTAAGAGTCTCCACGTAGATTTGTAGGTCAGCTGCAATCCTGATAAAATTACAGCATGGCTGATTGCTTATTTTAGTTATGGATAAAATGGTTCTAAAGTGCATATATTCATACAAAATACCTTGGATGTTTAAAAGGGAGAACTTTCATCACCTGATTTCAAGAACAGCTAAGCTGCACATCATGAAAGAGAGTGTTACTGATGGAAAGAAAGGAAAGGGAGGTCAACGAGCAGTCCAGAAACCACCACAAACAGCGACTGACATGAGCGAACTCTTGTAGAGATAAAATGGCAGCCAAGCAGAGAGTGGGATGTTTATGAGATCACTCTGAAGCAGCTGGACACACGGGTACAAGCACAGAACTTTCACTACTGTTTCATAATCCATATAACTAACACAATGTTGGTCATCAATCCTCAACTGAAAACCTAATGCTAAATCATTTTTTGGAAGGAAAGTGTGTAACATCGTTATAGTTATAACCTTGCACTAATATATTCTCCTAGCAGGCATCTCGAACCCATGAGTAAAAAAAAAAAAACACGAAAATTAACAGTTACACCAAATCTTAGAATATTTGCTGGAGGCTAGAGACAGTGCAGGGGTGAAAGGGGTGAAGTCTGTGTGTGTCCAACTCCAGTTAAATCTGCCACTGCAAAGTCCTACTACGGAAAGCTGCAGGTAGCCTTGGAGCACCAAGAGGACCGGCCTCCAAATCTCCCCAAATAAAATAAATTTTTAGAAAGTTCAGTCTATGAAAGATATTAACATGTCAAGACACAAATGTGGAAAGAATTACACACATAATACCTACCATAGTATAAGAACACTAAACATTCAATAGTAAAGAAACTCATAAAAAGTGGGAGCAGAGAACAATGTGAGAAGACACTGAAACTGAGAAAACACATGATTTCCTTATACAGACAATGAGCTTATATTCAACAGCGTTATCTGCTAAAGAGACTCAGAGTCATAGGAAGGGAGTCACTGCTACAGCTGAATGGAAAAGGCGCATCCCACCAAGCTCTGGCAGCAAGTGAAACAGCAGAGACGCCTTTCCACGGCTGGTGCAATTACAAAACAGGAAAGGGTACAACCATCTTAGAGAAACCTGCAATTCTTACAGGTGCACCTAAGCCTACTGTTGAACAACTTTACATGCAAGTATGTACACAAGTGGACGGGAATCCCAGCACAGTACGAAGGCAAATGTTCTCCAACTTTTCAGCAGGGTCAGTCCAGGTCACTGCCCATCTTTAGGAGAATGCACGAGCAAACCGGTGCACTGACCACATGGGATACTGCTCAGCAGTGAATGGAGCTATGGTGCAATGTGGGATGTGGGTGGACCGCAAATGTCCAGCCCAATATCTGTGCCACATGGACTCACACACTGAGCAGCCAGAAAGTGCACAGTGATCTACAGTGAAAGAAAACAAGTCAGTGGTTGTCAGGGCGTGACTGAGAAATGGGCTGATGTGAACAGCTGAGCAAAGCAAATTTGACCAAGTTGCTGAGAGTACTGGGGTGATGGATATTGTTTATTACCCTGAATATTGTGATCGTTTGCTTTGTATAAATTCTGCCAAAATAAAGCTGTAAAATATGGCTATGAGATTTTTCTCTTCTTCTTCCTCTTCCTCTTTTGTCTTTTCCTGGTCCTATTTGTTGCCAGGTGATACAACCAATTAGAGGTTTCTTAAATTATGCAAAGTGATTTCTTAAATTATGCAAAGGACCAAGAGCAAGGGAAATGTTTTATTTAGAAAAAACAAGCACAGTTCATGCTTATGAAGCTAACGTGTTGGCAGTAATACATTGCTGGCGGTTTCTATGTGGCGCATACAGCTAGTTTTCATTAGTCTGGCCATTACTCCCAGGGTCTCTGTGCTTACTATCACTTCAGTCCTTGCAGCAGAAATAAAGCCAGCACATGCCATTGGGACCCACAGCCGACCTTGACACCACTGCCAGGTGTCGTTCTCAGATGGGAGACTCATTGATTACATATTATCACGCCTTTCCAAAAATAAATCCTGTTGCTCCTCTGGAACAGGCTTTAATTTAGCAGATAGTGGCTAAAAATACTAAATGATCATTCAAAATACTACAAAGTATCCGTAAGTGTAGCTGGATCAGATGTTGAGGAGAAATTACTGAAAGCAACCTCAAGGTGATTTTTCAGATCTAGCAAACCTTCAGTTACTGCTCAGTTCACTAGGTTTGCTCCAGCCTTCTCCCCTCATCCCATCACTTTTCCTCTCATCACCCTGGGGGATTAAAAGATGAGGAAATCCCAGCTGTTCCCTACCACCACCATGAGTTCCACTGACATTAGAGCTCTCTGAGATCTGAGAAGGGTTTTTGGACACTTCCTGGGAACACCGAAGTCTACCTGTCAGAACCGTGACTGTGGCCTGGACACGAATGGAGGAAGGTCAGCGAGCAGGAGGAGAGAGCTGGTTGCCATGAGAGCATGACCCCAAGGGACTCCACAAATAGCAGCATGAGAGTTTCTGGAGTGCAGCCGACAAATGCGCCGGGCAAGGATGCCGGGACGTGCCTGCACCCAGCTTCCTCCCGCAGGACACTCCGAGCAGAAGCCAGAGCTCCTTCTTTTTTTTTTGTCACACCCAGCAATGCTCAGGGGTTTCTCCTGGCTCTTCACTCAGGAACCACTCCTGGCGGTGCTCAAGAGACGACATGGGAAGCCGGGATCAAACCTGGGCCTGTGCAAGGCAAATGCCCCCCCGCTGGACTATCGCTCCTGCCCAGAGCTCCTCCTTTTTTTTTCTTTGCTTTTTTTTGGGTCACACCCAGCGATGCTCAGAGTTACTCCTGGATTTGCACTCAGGAATTACTCCTGGCGGTGCTTGGGGGACCATATGGGATGCCGGGAATTGAACCTGGGCAGGCACGGGCCGGCCGCGATGCAAGGCAAATGCTCCACCCGCTGGACTATCGCTCCGCCCCAAAGAGCTCCTCCTTTAAAGCCAGCTTCAAGGAGTCTCTGTGGCAGGAAAGACAGGTTACAGAAAGTAGTCATGGAACTTTCGGGACCCCAGACAGCAAGAACTTTTTTCCAAACCTTCTTGACCTTGTTGGTTGTTCATTTTGTTTTGTTTTGTTTGTTGGGGGAGAGCACGGGGCCCTGCTCATAGCTTATTCCTGGCTCTGTGCTCTGGAATCACTGCTGGTGCCTCTAGGGACTGTATGTGGTGCCAGAGATTGAGCTCGGGCTGGCCACATGCAAAGCAAGCACCTTAGCTGCTGTACTATCGCTCTGGCCCCCAATGTATATGTCTTTTGTAGATAGCAAAAGAGCTAATATGTTTCAGAGCTTTCCAATCCAAGCTCCTATTTTAGGAAGAACCATCTACATAACAAACGCCTGGTGAGGTAGTGTGAGTGGACATCCTGTTGGCACGGCACCCATCAGAGACTCTCCGAGGGCAGGGCCACTGTAGATGTGGACCAAGGACGCTGGTAAATGAGGCTGAAACACAATAAAGCTCCATGACTGCAATATTTTCCTCTCATCAATGTAATTAATCTTTTCCCATTGCCCTTCTAAAATGAGCATTGGCTTAGTAATAGGAACTTCAAGAAAGGACACGGGTGAGATCCCTAAGTGGGGGTGGGGTATTATACTTTGGCAATTAAAACATAGTCTCCTCAATTTCTAGGTCTTGACATTATATACTCCTCCGCCCAACACAAATGGGACCATAATAGCATAATTTAAACTTTAAGCAGATAAGATAAATGAATGGGACCAAACTCAGCATGCTTAATTGGAAACTAAAATGGTTTTCTTTTTTCCTAGGGAAGGAACAAAATTAAACTTGCTCTGTCATTTTAAATTCTCAGTTTTATTTTTATTAGTTTTAGTTTTATGTGGGGTGAGTTTTTCATAAGCTAACAGTCCCTCAGAACTGTTTCCCCACAGCCTTCACAAGAGGCTCTTATCACCCCACCAAATGTCAACCTAAAAGCAGGCTAAGTTTCCTCACTTCGCTTCCTAACACCCAGTAGTTTCTTTTACTTTTTCCTTAAAACAATAAAAATCATAGAATTAAAATTACCAGGAGTATATAGAATAAAGATGGATAATCAGCAGATAATATCTGGATGCTCACGAATCTAATTTGCATTTTCTCCTGAATTAGCCTTGTAAGAAATGACCAGAATTTCTATTAAAATAACCAACAGTCTTTTTCCTTTTGAATAGACTATTAAAATACAAACAAACATAAAACACAAGCCAATGTGAACCAAGCATGAAATGGAGAGCGAATAACCCTGGCCTGCCAATACCTCCTATCTGGAATGAATGACTGCATTTTAACGTCTGCATTTCCTGGAACTGTTGGGAAGAAGATGTGAAGCAAAGAGCACACACATCAGGATCTGACAGAAACTGAGATCTCGCAATCCCTGCGACCTTCAGTGTGTGGTCGTTTCCCCTTGCATTCACTCATCTATGGACTTGAGTTGCGGCTACGCTCTGCACGGCCGACACAAGAATCATCATTTTTACATCTCTATGGTACTCGCTAGAATAGATAGTACTGACCATTCGCTTTCCATAGGGGGCAAAACCGGAAGAACCTACAACCTACAAATGTGCTCTAAGTTGGGCAAAATGACACACTTACTACCTAAGGGAGGAAAGTTCATTAGCTCTATAACGTTGCGGATGTGTAATTTTGCACCATTAGAAGTGCCATGTGTTTCACTGCTCCTCTGGGCAGACAATCTGCTTCGTTTAGCTGTTGATTCCAAAGCGATTTATTTGTCTAGACTTTTGTTTTTCAGAATACAGAACTTTGCCTGGGCAATGTGACCCATTCCCACCTAATTTTCTGAGCCCGTCTCCACTGAAAAAGAGGCTCTATATAGCACACACAAATAAAAAAGCATCGCTTGTGAGCAACAAGGAAACAGAGAATGCCATCAATATGCAAGCTAGCCAGAGAGCCAGGAGGCAGCATCGCTCTGGAGACCGTTCATTCATGACTGCTAACCTGACAGCCAGTTGCAACAGTTATGAAAATGACTTAATACCAGAGTCATAGTCAATAACAACACTGCCTTTGACTGACAAGACTAAATTTGCTTCTATCTGCGGGAAGGAATGGAGAGAGCAGATTTTCCTGTAACATGGAATAACTCACATCACATACTGAAGTCTGTTCTTGGGTCACAACCTAAGCTATCTATTCAAGCACGCTATGTAAATAAGCATCATATGAGGAATCTATGAAATTGAGAATGGACTCCCCATTAATAGCAAGTCAGAAATTGTAAAGAAGTCTGCATGTATATCAAATCTGTCCTAGAACTACTAATTTGCAAAGCTGATCTAAATCTATCCTAGAGATACTAATCTGTTAAATTGCTGACTTCCTAGAAGCTTATGTTTTCCTTCTGTGTGTCCTCTGTAAGGCAGATGTCTGTACCCTGTCCAGGCTTCTGTGGCTGTCCTGACCTTCAGGACGTTTGCCTTACCTCTGCCCATCAGCCCCCAGCAACTCACCAAAACAACAGGATGCTATATTCATATTTCTGCTTTGAAACCAAGCCAATAAATTACTACTGTGCTTATATGGTTATCCTAGTGAAGTCACTTAAAGTATCAAGTGAGGGGCCAAAGCAATAGTACAGCGGTAGGGTGTTTGCTTGCACGTAGCTCACCCAGGTTTAATCCTTGGCATCCCATATGGTGCCCAAGCACCACCAGAAGTAATTCCTGAGTACAGAGCTAGGAGTAATCCCAAAACAACAACAATAGGATTAATCGAGGGCCTTTTAAAATTAAGCCATAAAATGAACAAAAACAATTTACATTTTTATTTGCTTTTGGGCCACATCTGGCGTTGTTCAGGGGTTACTCCTGCTCTGCACTCAGGAATTACTCCTGGCACTGCTTAGGGGACCATATGGGATGCCAGAGATTGAATCTTGGTCAGCCGCGGTGCAAGGCAAATGCCCTCTCTGCTGTTCTATTGCTCTGGCCTGAAATAATTTACCTTTTGCTAGGTTAAAATTATTGCTGTTGAGTGTGCAAAAAAAGAAAATAAAAGAAAATAATTGAATCAATATAAAAAAACGACCACTTGTTTATATATTCAGAACCTCTAGGTTAAAATGTAAGTCACAGAATAGAACCATGCCGTGCTGTGAGATGTTAGAAACATAAAGTCACCTCTTTATACTACAAGGCTAGAATCTCTCTTGACAAACATTTATTATGTTTATCCTTTCATAAAGTTGAGATATTCTTCATTCTTTTACACACATCACATACTAAAGATCTGGTTAATTTTAAATCCTTCACTTGAAACTAAGCTAAGAGATATTACAGCAGATAGGGCAACTGCCTTGCATGTGGCTGACCCAGGTTTGAACCCAAGTATCATGTAAGGTCTCTCCCAGAGAGATCCCTGAGCAGAACCAAAAAGTAAGGCCTGAGCACAGCCAGGTGTGACCCAAAGAAACAGATAAAATATACAAGTAAACAAAATTCAGGAGAAAGTGTTGTTAAATATATTTTAGTATGAATTCCTAAAAACTTGTATTTCATGTAACTAAAGGAGAACATGGGGCACAGAATTCGTCATGCTAAGGGGTTATTCTTGGTTCTGTGCTCAGGAGTGGCCTTCATAGGGACCACTTGCAGTGCTGGGCACCAAACTGCAATGAGAGCTGGTTGCATGCAGGGAAACTGCAACGAGGGCTGGTTGCATGCAAGGGAAACTGCAATTAGGGCTAGTTGCATGTGAAGGAAACTGCAATGAGGGCTGGATACATGCACGGAAGCTGCAATGAGGGCTGGTTGCATGCAAGGGAAACTGCAACAAGAGCTGACTGCAAACAAGGGAAATGGCTATGAGGGTGGTTACATGCAAGGGAAACTGCAATAAGGGCTAGTATCATGCAAGGGAAACTGCAACAAGAGCTGACTGCATACAAGAGAAATGGCTATGAGGGTGGTTGCATCCAAGGGAAATGGCAACAAAGGGCTGGTTGCATGCAAGGGAAACTGCAATGAGGGCTAGTTGCATGCAAGGGAAACTGCAACGAGGGCTGGTTGCATGCAGAGGAAACGACAATGAGGGCTGGTTGCATGCATGGAAACTGCAATGAGGGCTGCTTCCATGCATGGAAACGGAAATGAGGGCTGATTGCATGCATGGAAATGGCAATGAGGGCTGGTTGCATGCCAGGAAAACGGCAATGAGGGCTGGCTGCATGCAAGGGAAACAGCAATGAGGGCTGGCTGTATGCATGGAAAGTGCAATGAGGGCTGGTTGCATGCAGGGAAACAGCAATGAGGGCTGGCTGTATGCATGGAAACTGCAATGAGGGCTGGTTGCATGCAGGCAAATGGCAATGAGGGTTGGTTACATGTAATGAAACTTCAATGAGGACTGGTTGTATGCAGGAAACTGTAATGAGGATGGTTGCATGCAGAAACTCCTCCTGTCTATGTTCCTGGTCCCAAAGAGAGTTTTTATAGGTCAACATATGCAAACAACATCTGCAAAGCTTGCCCTCTAAATACCATTTCTACTCTGGACATACACACGCACATACAGTTCTAAAAGGAGTTAGGATGTACTTTGACACAACACAGAAAGTCAGATTGATGTTTTCTCTACATACATATCTAATAGAATTCAATTCCCATGTTAATAACTGAAACAAAAGTCATTTACTTAACTGTAGCTTTGGCAGCACATCAAGCCAGTGGTAGACAGGTAGAAAGGCACATGTGTCAGCCAGGAAGAAAAATCCATATGTGAAAGGACATCACAGAAAGAAGCGTCAAAGAGATTACATAGCATAAGCTGAACACTTCATTTTTTTAGGGATTCAGAGTACGAGGGCTTGCTCCTGGCTCTGTGTTCAGGAACCACTCCTGAAACTGCTCAGGGCATCACACTGGGCCACAGGGTCAGGGCCTCAGGTCAGGGCCTCAGCCCAGGCGCATGTGAGGCATGCCCCTGCCTACTCACAATCACTCCAGCCCATGGACACTTATTTTATTCTACGACAAAATAAAACAACAGAAAATTCTGAACATTTTGATGATAAAACTACTAGTTTACTAAAATAAACTATTTAGGTATCTTAATGATAGGTACAAGACAAATAAATCATTTAAAAAAGTCTCTAAATACTTTCCTTTAGAATGTATTTATGTGAATAAAAAGGTTGATCTACCTCACAGAAAAATCTGATGGTTTCTAAAATATAAATATGAAAGAGCAAAGACACTCCACACACAGGGAAGAAAATTCTGTATGTGAGTATCAGGTAGATGGCAGATGAGGCCACACGGGCTCCCAGGGTGTCCATGTGGGGGCAGGACAAGCCCTGGTCATAGTCCCATGGAGCAGAGTTCAGTGCCAAGACAGAAGCCATCGACACAGCCTTGATTTTCTTAGTTTAACTCTAGAATTCCTAATTTATCAAAAACTTCCACTTTGGGTTATTATTAGTTGATTGGATTAATCTTAATCTCAATAAACTTGCCACCTCTATGGTGAGCAGGACTTTAGCTTTGGGCTTTAGATTTCTCTAGCTTCAGGATTCTACTCTTCCTGTTGCATAAACTGTTCTCACATCCTAGGGCCACGGTTTCCCTTCTGATGACCAGGAATGACAGAGCATGCTACGGACTCAAGGTCCCGCTTTATTCAGGTTTATGGAGCTGCAGTGATCATCCCACCAGACTACGATTGTTCGGGGGATAAAGTCTACCAAGAGATATTTCTTTAGCTAAACTACAGTCTACATCCTAAATGAAATTTCCTTGGATGTTTTCGTGGCTCTCTCCGGACTGATTCTAAAGAACGTCTGAAGAAACAAAAGATCTAGAGCTGTCAGCACAGCGCTGAGGCCTGACGGGTTCATCCCATGTAGAACTGGTGAAAGAAGAAGCAGATTGGAGAAAGGGCCCAAACACGCCCCTCTCAGACCCGCTGATTTCAGACAACAGCGAAAGCAACTCCATGAGAAAGGACAGACTTTCAGCAAATGGACCTGTAATAACCAAACAACCACTTGCCAATTGGGTCATATCATAGTACACATATACCAACTTAGGACCAGTCATACACATAAATGCAAATTGTTTACCAAAATGTTCAAATTTTAAAAATATATAAAACTTCTAGAATGTTAAAAATTAAACCCAAATATGAACTTTTTAATTGTATATCTTTGTAATTTTAAAAATAAAAAAATTAAAAAAAATGAAATTAAATTTTATAAAATTCAAATAAAATATAATTTTATTGCTATTGATAAAAAAGAAGATCTAGGTCTGAGTCTTGTTTTATCTTTTATAAAATAAGTGATAATGTGAGCCTCTTTTAAAAATCAAAATTTCTGCTACAGACAAGAAGAAAATACTTTCAAAACATAATCGCTGTCACTGTCACTGTCTTCCTGTTCATCATCGATTTGCTCGAGCAGGCCCCAGTAACATCTCCATATGTCCTGTCTCATGCTAGTAGAGCTCAAGGGCACCTGCTTGCTACAGTAACATAAAGAGCCTCAAACCATTCCATCAGGTCATGAGAATGATGTCTATAATTGTTACTGGTATTTGGCATATCAAATACAACAGGGGTAGCTTGCCAGGCTCTACCGTGCGGTGGCATACTCTTGTAGTCATCTCTAAATCCATATGATAAAGAATTGGTATCCAGAATGCCTGTGTCCAAATGTGCGATTTGGAGACAACCGCTGGACTAGAGCCGTTACTGACTGGATCCCATGGGATGTCAAAAGATCACGTGGCCACCCACCTACAAGATGGTCAGACTTCCTTGTCAAGACCCTGAAGGAACGGTTTGAGGCTCTTCATATTACTGAATCAACCAGATGCCATTGGGCTACACTGGCACGTGATAGGGTACAATGGAAATGTTACTGGCGCCCACTCAAGCAAATCGATGAATAACAGGATTCAAGTGATCAAGTGATCCAGAATGTACCAGGAACTCTTAAAATTCAGTAAATATATAAACAGTTTATTTTAAAAATAGGCAAACTATCTGAACATAAACTTAACCAAAGCAACCAGCATATGAACTGTTATACTGACACCCTCAGCCACAGGGAAATGCACTTTCAGTGCCGCGCTCTGCCACTATCTCCCCACTATAATGGTCAGTGTCTGCCACTGTCTCCCTGTTAGAATGGTCAGTCTCTGTCACCATCTCCCCCACTAGAATGGTCAGTCTCTGTTACTGTCTCTCCATTAGAATGGTCAATCTCCAGAACACTGATGACACCAACCCTAAATAGGAAGTGGAACAACAGGGACCCCCTCAATGTTGGCAGCAAAGCAATCTCAATCCCTTTATAAAACAGTTTCCCATTGGGGCCTGTGCGGTAGCACAGCAGGGAGGGTGTTTGCCTTGCAGGCAGCCAACCAGGATTTGATCCCTAGTATCCCATAGGGTCCCTGAGCACTACCAGGAGTAATTCCTGAGCCAGGTGTAACCCCTGAGTTCGCTGGGTGTGACACAAAATGCCAAAAAAAAAAAAAAAAGAAAAGAAAATAAAAGAAAACCACAGTTGGCCATTTTCATCTAAAACAATACAGAGATGTGCCATATAAAATTCAGCACTCACATTACTAAATGCTCAAATTACATGATAGCTTATGTGTACAGAGAAGCCTGTTATGTGCACACACATGCTTAGAGAAACTTCAATCGTAACTGCCAAACTTAGCAGCAACCAAAAAATCCTTTGGAAAATAAATAGATAAAGAAATCTGCACAGTGTGCTGCTATATGCCAATGAAACTGATGCGCCACGAAAGTAGGAAAAGGTATGAAGGAACATTAAATAAAATAAGAAGTATCTATGGAAAGGTTATGCATGTTATAATTTCAAGTGATATTCTGGAGAAGGCAAATTTATAGATATAGTAAGAAGTTCAGTATCTGTCAGAGAAACTGGGATTTGGGAAGGAGGGAAAGATGGACAGAACACGATCTGCCTCTTTTTAGGCAGTGAGACCTTCCATCATGACACTGTAATGGTGGACGCAAGAGACTGTCCACTTGTCAAATCCCACAGAACACAAAGCCGATCTGAGTATGAGTTAATTTTTCTCTAGCACTGTAACTTCTCTAAAAATGAAAGTCATTACTTTACAATAAGCTGGAATAATTCCCCAAAGTTTTTATTCTTCACTTGTTATAGGGAAAGTGAGTCTCATTCTTTATCCTATTTCTATACACTCCCAAAATATTACCACAATTCGATTAATTTTTTATACTTTGCTACAAGGATGGTAAAAATTATTTTCATATATAAAACTTTTCTGCCCCCCTTTTTTAGAAAAATTAAAATGAATAGGTTAAAATAATTTATTTCTACCTATGAACTTTGAAGGAGTACAAATTCATATTTCTCTCTTCATAACAAGCCATGTTTTGTTTTTATCTTTACACCAACTCTACAGTTCACTAATTTTAAAAAAGTTCTGTGATATTTAAACCATTGAAATCCTCGAGTAGCTCCTAACTGGTTCTCAAGCTATCGCGTACAGGGTAAAGGATGCAGAAAGGGACTGCACCTGCAGGGAACTCCATGAAAGGAATCAGCACCAGGTAAACAGAAATCGCTCAACAAATAAACTTACTCAAGTGCAGGTTGTGGAAAACATTCAGACTCTTGGTCCAGCCAAGCCCTTCCTGTGGCTCTGTGCCCTGCCGGGATGGGGGATGTCTGAGACCCTAGCGGGGTCTATAGACATCTTTAGAGCTGGAAGGGGCCTTTAGATACCTGATGTTGTGGAGACTCGGCACGGGAACCTGACAAGGATCCAGTCAGTGACTCAGCACCAGCCTCATTGGATCCAGTCAGTGACTCAGCACCAGCCTCCTGGATCCAGTCAGTGACTCAGCACCAGCCTCCTGGATCCAGTCAGTGACTCAGCACCAGCCTCCTGGATCCAGTCAGTGACTCAGCACCAGCCTCCTGGATCCAGTCAGTGACTCAGCACCAGCCTCCTGGATCCAGTCAGTGACTCAGCACCAGCCTCCTGGATCCAGTCAGTGACTCAGCACCAGCCTCCTGGATCCAGTCAGTGACTCAGCACCAGCCTCCTGGATCCAGTCAGTGACTCAGCACCAGCCTCCTGGATCCAGTCAGTGACTCAGTACCAGCCTCCTGGATCCAGTCAGTGACTCACTACCAGCCTCCTGGATCCAGTCAGTGACTCACCACCAACCTCCTTTCAGTACAGATCACTTGCCAGTGAAATTGCTATTTTCTTAAAGAATCACATCGTGAGTTATACATCTCTGTTTTACTTGTCTGCAAATAAGACCTTTGAAAATAATTTTAAGGGATCAGGAGACATCTCTCCTGTACCCAACGCACTGGAGTAGTCTCCAAACAGACACACACTTGTCTCTGGACACTGAAGTTCAGGGCACAGAACAGACCTGAGCACCCAATTTTGACCATTTTACAACCTTTGAGAACAGAGAATGAATGGAGCACCCAATGTCAGACCTCTATTCCTACTCTAAACAGAAATTACAAGCGATTCATTTTCAACTTGTTTCCCTAACCCCTAAACCTCTCGAAAATTTCTCTTATTCTCATTATTGAATCATGCTGTCAGGTACTGCCATGTAAGCTCAATCACACGTGCCCCGTGCCTGGTTTATGGCAGAGCAAAGGGAGGACTCAGCTTTCCATGTAACTCAATCACACATGTGCCCTGTGCCTGGTTTATGGCAGAGCAAAAGGCGGACCCAGCTTTCCATGTAGCTCAATCACACAGTACCCTGTGCCTGGTTTATGGCAGAGTAAAGGGCGGACCCAGCTTTCCATGTAGCTCAATCACACACGTGCCCTGTGCCTGGTTTACGGCAGAGCAAAGGGCGGACCTAGCTTTCCATGTAGCTCAATCACACACGTGCCCTGTGCCTGGTTTATGGCAGAGTAAAGGCGGACCCAGCTTTCCATGTAGCTCAATCACACACGTGCCCTGTGCCTGGTTTACGGCAGAGCAAAGGGTGGACCCAGCTTTCCATGTAGCTCAATCACACACGTGCCCTGTGCCTGGTTTACGGCAGAGCAAAGGGCGGACCTAGCTTTCCATGCAGCTCAATCACACACGTGCCCTGTGCCTGGTTTACGGCAGAGTAAAGGGCGGACCCAGCTTTCCATGTAGCTCAATCACACACGTGCCCTGTGCCTGGTTTACGGCAGAGTAAAGGGTGGACCCAGCTTTCCATGTAGCTCAATCACACACGTGCCCTGTGCCTGGTTTACGGCAAAACCAAGGGCGGACCCAGCTTTGTCTCAGCGTCATTACATGAAACATACAACAAAAGAACTTAAGCTTCTCTCCCCCATAGTCACTTGATCACTTGATCACTTGACTTCCCATAGATCAATTACTCGAGCGGGCACCAGTAACATCTCAATATGTCCTGCCACTTGCGAGATAACCCAAGGGCATCTGCCTACTTCAGGAACATAAAGAGCCTCAAACCATTCCATAAAGTCAAGCGAATGAGGTTTATAATTGTTACTGGTATTTGGCATGTCAAATACGACACAGGTAGCTTGCCAGGCTTTGCCGTGGGTGGGTAATTGTTAGAAAAAATAAATTAATTAAAAAAAAGTCTTATGTAGAAAGTTTCCTAACTGTAAGAAACAAATTCAAGACATGTGCCTTAAAGCCTGTTGTAATCCAGCTTAAGGAATTTAAAATTTTTTAATAACTTAGTAGGTCCAGAGACTCTCAGACATGGGGCAGAGCGGTTCCTTGCTCTCCCTGTGCCCAGCCGTTCATGAGGCAGTCGGGAGGCATGGTGGGTTCCAGCCTTGGCCCACCACCCCGGCAGAACCTCACAACAAGCCAGACGACCCCCACCCACTCCATGGGCGCCGCCATTTTCCACATTGGACTTCCCTCTCATCAGAACTCCACCCAGCCGACCAGCCCATCACAGCCCGGATCATCGACACCCACCCTGGAGCAGTTTCTTCCTCAATCCGGCCCAGGTATGCTGGTCCAGAGACTCTCAGACATGGGGCAGAGCGGTTCCTTGCTCTCCCTGTGCCCAGCCGTTCATGAGGCAGTCGGGAGGCATGGTGGGTTCCAGCCTTGGCCCACCACCCCGGCAGAACCTCACAACAAGCCAGACGACCCCCCCACCCATTCCATGGGCGCCGCCATTTTCCACATTGGACTTCCCTCTCATCAGAACTCCACCCAGCCGACCAGCCCATCACAGCCCGGATCATCGACACCCACCCTGGAGCAGTTTCTTCCTCAATCCGCCCAGGTATGCTGGTCCAGAGACTCTCAGACATGGGGCAGAGCGGTGCCTTGCTCTCCCTGTGCCCAGCCGTTCATGAGGCAGTCGGGAGGCATGGTGGGTTCCAGCCTTGGCCCACCACCCCGGCAGAACCTCACAACAAGCCAGACGACCCCCACCCACTCCATGGGCGCCGCCATTTTCCACATTGGACTTCCCTCTCATCAGAACTCCACCCAGCCGACCAGCCCATCACAGCCCGGCTTGCGCGGCCGCCATGCGCGCGCGGTTCATCAATAAAGGCTTTATTTGGAGGTGTTTATAGAGTATGCCTCCCGCACGGCAAGCCTAGCAAGCTGCTCGCGTTGTATTTGATATGCCAAATGCCAGTAACAATTATATTAGATCATTCTCATGACCTAATATAATGGTTTGAGGCTCTTTATGTTCCTGTACCAAGCCGATGCCCTTGGCTCTACAGCATGTGACAGGACATATTGAGATATTACTGGTGCCCGCTCTAGCAAATAGATGATTAACGGGAAGATCGTGATCGTGAATAACTTAGTAAAATTTTAAATTTAACTAATTTAGATTATTTAAGTAATTACATAATCTACTCAAGTATCATTTGTCTATCTACCAACTCTCTGGTTTGGGCCACAGAACTGAGCTTAACTGATCCTGGGACAATAGCGTGGAAAGTATAGGGTGTAGTGTTTGGAACTCTGTATCATGAAATCCTACATCAACAGTATTATAAACGATACTGCCTCAAAGACATTTAAATACTGTTTGATATATTTTATTTTACTTCTTGTACTAAAATATTCTTACAAACATTAGCAACATTCTTAGATCTTATTCTAAACACTTGATGGACCCAGGACAAAGGTGTCACATACCTACTGTGTACTGTCCCCCATAGTAAAGATTAAAACAAATATACAACCACTTAATCTTCGATAAAGGAGCAAAAAAATATTAAGTGGAGCAAAGAAAGCCTCTTCAACAAATGGTGCTGGGAAAACTGGGCAGCTACGTGTAAAAAATGAAATTAGACCTCCTTCTAACGCCATGCACAAAAGTCAGATCAAAATGGATTCTAGATCTCGATATCAGACATGAATCTATAAGGTACATCGAAGAAAACATAGGAGAAACGCTCTACGGCATCGAAACGAAAAGTATCTTTAAAGACGACACACCACTGACCAAGCAAATGGAAGCAATGATAAACAAATGGGATTATATAAAATTGAAAAGCTTCTGCACCTCAAAAGAAACGGTGACCAAGATACAAAGACAATCCACAGAGTGGGAAAGGATATTCACCCAATACCCATCTGACAAGGGGTTAATATCCAGGATATATCAGGCACTGGTAGCACTCCACAAGAAGAAAACAGCCAACCCCATCAAAAAATGGGGAGAAGAAATGAACAGAAGCTTCCAAAAAAAGAAGAAATTCGAATGGCCAAAAGGCATATGAAAAAGTGCTCTTCATCTTTAATCATCAGAGAGATGCAAATCAAAACAACAATGAGGTACCATCTCACCCCACAGAGACTGGCACACATCCAAAACAGCAAGAACAACCGGTACTGGCGTGGATGTGGGGAAAAAGGGACTCTCATCCACTGCTGGTGGGAGTGCCGACTGGTCCAGCCCTTTTGGAAAACAATATGGGCATTCCTCCGAAAGCTAGATATTGAGCTCCCATTTGATCCAGCAATAGCACTCCTGGGAATATACCCTAGAGACCGAAAAACACATAGCAGAAACACTATCTGTACTTCTTTATTCATCTCTGCGCTATTCACTATAGCTAGAATCTGGAAACAACCTAAATGCCCGAGAACAGAGGACTGGCTAAAGAAACTGTGGTTCATCTACACTATGGAATACTATGCGGCTGTCAGAAAGGATGAAATTATGAAATTTACCTGCAAATGGATGGACATGGAGTCTATCATGCTGAGTGAAGTTAGTCAGAAGGAAAAGGACAGATATAGAATGACTGCATTCATTAATAGGACATAAATAGATACCAGTGTTTTAATAAATATGGGAAATGGTAATGGCAGATTAAAACTCACCACAGAATATACACAAAGAGACTTAAGTGATAAACTCTAAATATCTGCAGGGCTAGCCACAATGTGTAAAATAAGAGGGAGAGAGATGCAGAGACAGAGAGAGAGATAGAGAGAGAAAGAGAGGAAACTGGGGTACCTGCTATTAAGGTGGCCTGGGGGACGGGAGGGGAGGGGGTACATTGGTGGTGGAAATGGGGCACTGGTGGAGGGATGGGTGCTGGAATACTGTATTACCAAGAACCAATTATGAACACCTTTGTAATTGTATGTTTCACGGTGGTATAATAAAAAAAATTAAAAAAATAAATAAAATAAATTAAAAAATTATGTTCTAACCCTGGTATTTTCTTCCTCCTTCAAAATCCAGCCAGATATTCTTTAACAAGTCCTAATTTTCCTGTGGGTGATTTACATGTATATTTTATGAATACATTCCATCATATTGACAATTATTCCATTGAAACTAAGTGGCAAACAAATTGATGGATCTTGAAGGAGGAAATTTCCTCTCAAACAATGTTTAAGTTATGGGGTAGCAACAATAGTACACCAAGTAAGGCATTTGCTCTGTAGGCAGCAGACTGGGTCGAGTCCCGCCATCCCACAGGGACCCTGCGACCCACCAGGAATGAATCCTGAGTGCAGAGCCAGGAGTAAGCCCTAAGCATGGCCTGGGTGTGACCCAAAAAAACAAAAATTAAAAAATAAAAACATTTGGACCTGTGTATGAGACACAATTATAAAGCTGTCCATGGGTTTCAGTCATACAGTGTTCCAATACCCGTCCCTCCACCAGTGCCCATTTCCCAACATGAATGTCCCTAGATTTATACCCCCCACTGCCTCTATGGCAGGCACTTTTATCCTCTCTCTCTCCCCCCACCCTCTCTCCCTCTTGCTCGCTCTATCTCTTCCTCCTCTTTTCCCTCCCTTTCTCTCTCCCTCTCTCTCTCATATGAAAGTGTTTTGTCACGACCTAAAGAGCATCTAATGCCCACTCCTTTGAGGACAGATACTTTTCTTCTTTTCCAAACTCTAAAGAGTGTTCATTTAAAAGACGTTGCCTGTTCTTTCTAAGAACTCACATAGCACCATGGAGACCAGTAACCACGAATCCAGAGCAACACTGGGGCGGGATTAGTCTTGGAGAGCCCCAATTTTCCCTGCTCTGCTTAGCCCTCCCTGCACCCCCTGCATGGTGGCCTCTGCGTAGGTGGCGGCTGTAGCGCCTGTCACTCTGCTCTCAAAGGTGTAGGGTACACCAGTGACAAACACAGGAAAGGGTGAGAAACCACCTTAGAAGACCCCACTGATAAATAATGAGTTTTCAAATTAAGTTTCTGACAGCTTTGAGATTGTGCAAATGAGAATGGGGAGGAGAAAGAGCAGCAAGGCTGGTGCGGGCACCTGAGAAGGAGAACAGCAAGGCCAGCGCGGCACCTGAGAAGGTTCTTTCACCTGGGGAGGGGTGGGGGCTTCTCAGATGCGAAGCTCACTCAGTGTCTTTGATGCTGTCTCTGAGCACAACAACGCATCTGGTGAGTGGGAGAGACGCCTCGGCCCTGGGAGTCAGAGCGCCCCCAACATCAGGAACGCTGGGACGGTTTCCTGTGGGGCCCAGGGGCACACAGTGCTCTATGAAGCAACCTGCTTTGGGCTTAGAACAACTGATTAGGGGCGTGTGTATATGTATATATACATACACATTCCATCATATTGACGGTTTTTACATTGAAACTAAGGGACAAACAAATTTATGAATCTTGAAGAAAAAAATTCCTCTCAAAAAATTTTCAACCTGTGGGACTGAAGTCACAGTACAAGTAAGGCGTTTACTTTGCAGGCAGCCAACTGGGTGCGGCCAGAAACAAACTATTTTCTTTTGTTGAATGCTTCATGCAATGAAGCGGAGACAGAGATGGATGCACCCATTACTCTGCCATTGTACCAGGACTAGGACCGTGTGTCTAGATAGATGACACGCCGATGCTCGACAGCTACACATGCCTAGACAGAGACAGAGAGACAGAGAGAGGATAGGGATGGCGTAGGGGCAAGGCTGGGTCCCAGCAGTAGAGATGGGGTGGCAATAGGGAGAGAGATGGAATAGAGGCAGGGTGGGGTAGGTACAGAGAGAGAAAGGCAGAGATGGAGTAGGCACAGAGACAGAGGGACAGCACCAAGGACCAGGACAGAGACAGAGACTGGGGTAAAGAGAGGCAGAAGAGAGAGCTACAAACTGAATGTGAACCCCAAATATTCATGTGCTGAAGGTCCAGTCCCCAAAGTGAAGGGGCTTCTGAGAAACCAAGTTTAGGCCTCTCTTGACAGGATTGACAACTTTCTAATAAAAGGAATCTCTCTCACACCCCTTCTCTCAGTGTCACATTATTCTCTCTCTCTCTCACTGTTTTTCTCTGTTCCACCCTGCCTCCTCCTCACTGAGGGACCAAAAAGATAGTATAGCAGTCTGTCATCCCAGAGTATCCCTGAGACCACCAGGAGTAATTCGTGAACATAAAGCGAGAGAAAGAAAGAGAGAAAGAAAGAAAAGAAAGGAAGAAAGGAAGGAAGGAAGGAAGGAAGGAAGGAAGAAAGAAAGAAAGAAAGAAAGAAAGAAAGAAAGAAAGAAAGAAAGAAAGAAAGAAAGAAAGAAAGAGAGAGAGAGAGAGAGAAAGAGAAAGAAAGGAAGGAAGGAAGGAAGGAAGGAAGAAAGAAAGAAAGAAAGAAAGAAAGAAAGAAAGAAAGAAAGAAAGAAAGAAAGAAAGAAAGAAAGAAAGAAAGAAAGAAAGAAAGAGAGAAAAAGAAAGATAGAAAGAAAGAAAGAGAGAGAAAGAGAGAAAGAAAGAAAGAAAGAAAGAAAGAAAGAAAGAAAGAAAGAAAGAAAGAAAGAAAGAAAGAAAGAAAGAAAGAAAGAAAAAAGAGAGAAAGAAAGAGAGAAAGAAAGAAAGAGAGAGAAAGAGAGAAAGAAAGAAAGGAAGAAAGAAAGAAAGAAAGAAAGAAAGAAAGAAAGAAAGAAAGAAAGAGAGAAAGGAAGGAAGAAAGAAAGAAAGAAAGAAAGAAAGAAAGAAAGAAAGAAAGAAAGAAAGAAAGAGAGAGAGAGAGAGAAAGGAAGGAAGGAAGGAAGGAAGGAAGGAAGAAAGAAAGAAAGAAAGAAAGAAAGAAAGAAAGAAAGAAAGAAAGAAAGAAAGAAAGAAAGAAAGAAAGAAAGAAAGAAAGAAAGAAAGAAAGAAAGAAAGAAAGAAAAGGAAGGAAGGAAGGAAGGGGAGAGGCAGGGAGGGGAGGGAGGAAGGAAGGGAAAGGAAGAAAACGAGGGAAAAAGAAAGAGACAGACAGAGACCCTGGCTCCTAACCACCTGTGTAGTACCTCTGCTGCTCCCTCCCTCAGGTCCTCCCACCTCCTTAACTGTTCTGAGTGAATCTCTCTCTGGTGAGCGAGTCTCTCTGTGGTATTTCTGTGTGATGAGAGGGTCTATGTGTGGCGAGTGGGTCTCTCTGTGTGGTTTGTGAGTTTCTCTGTGTGATGAGTGGGTCTCTCATGTAGTGATCGAGTCTCTGTGTGGTGAGCGAAGTCTCTGTGTGGTGAGCGAGCCTCTGTGTGGTGAGCAGGTCTCTATGTGGTGAGCGAGTCTCACTGTGTAGTGAGCGAGTCTCTGTGTGATGAGTGAGTCTGTGTGTTGAGTGGGTCTCTGTGTGGTGAGTGAATCTCTGTGGTGAGTGAGTCTCTCTGTGTGGTGAGTGAATCTCTGTGTGTTGAGCAAGTCTCACTGTAGTGAGCAGGTCTCTATGTGGCAAGCGAGTCTCTGTGTGGTGAGTGGGTCTCTCTGTGTAGTGAGCAAGTCTCTGTGTGGTGAGTGAGACTCTGTGTGGTGAGCAAGTCTCTCTGTGTGGTGAGCAAGTTTCTGTGTGGTAAGTGAGTTTCTCTGTGTGGTGAGTGGGTCTCTCTGTGTAGTGAGCGAGTCTTTCTGTGTGGTGAGCAAGTCTCTGTGTGGTGAGTGAGTTTCTCTGTGTGGTGAGTGAATATCTCTTTATGGTGAGAAGTCTGTGTGGTGAGCGAGTCTGTGTAATAAGTGAGTCTCTCTGTGTGGTGAACAGGTCTCACTGTTTTGGGAGTGAGTGTCTCTGTGTGGTGAGCAAGTCTTTCCCTATAGTGAGTGAGTATCTGTGTGGTGAGTGAGTCTCTATGTGGTGAGCAGGTCTCTGTATTTGGTGAGTGAGTCTCTGTGTGGTAAGCAAGTCTGTGTGGTGAGTGTATCTTTGTGGTGAGCGAATCTGTGTGGTGAGTGAATCTCTCTTTTGTGACGAGCGAGTCTGTGTGGTGAGTCTGTGTGATGAGTGAGTCTCTGTGTGGAGAGGTCTCTCTGGGTGGTTGGCGAGTCTCTGGTGAGTGAATCTCTCTTTGTGGTGAGCGAATCTCTGTGTGGTGAGTGAATCTCTCTTTGTGACGAGCGAGCCTCTGTGTGGTGAGTCTGTGTGATGAGTGTGTCTCTGTGTGGTGAGCAGGTCTCTGGGTGGTTGGCGATTCTCTGTGGTTAGTCTCTCTGTGTAGTGAGTGGGCCTCTTGTGATGTCAGCGAGTCTCTGTGTGGTGAGTGAATCTCTCTGCTTAAGCCCCTCAGTGCAGCCCATCAAGCCTCCCAGCAGCTAGGGCAGATGGGGGGCACCCCTGAGTCACCCAGAACCCATCTAGATGCCTAGATGACAGAAGCTTCGGCTGGTCTCACCCGTCAGCCATTCCTTATCTCTAAGAAGGCCGCATGGATTTGACCCCACCAAGGCAAACCTGGTGTGTGTGGTTTGAGATTCTGGTCAGGTTCAGTTTAACTTTTTCTCGCCAAAGGAAACTGGGGACGTATAGAGTATTACTATGTCAAGAGTTCTATTTGCTTTAGACCCTTCCGATTTTGGTGAGCAACTGCCGAGTGTAAAAATAAATAAAACTCATATTCCAGGAAAATAGCCAAGACCTGACAACTACCACAGGCAAGATAACCACAGCTGGAGAGAACCCCACCACCACGCAGGGCAAGCATTTGCATGGACATGAGAAAACTCTAAACGTGCACGCTTCCAAGGCTGAAACATTCACATTCTGTACTGTGTGATCCATGTTTCAAAGTGGGAGATCCCAAATCATTTTACCAAATAAATCTTGCAGAATGCTACGCGTTAGTATTCAAGGATATTCATTCATAAAGTTGTAGTTCAGCAGAATTATAAAGTCTCACAGAACACGCTGTTTCTTCCATTTGTCGATTTGTGAGCTGACTCAACAGGTCTAAGTTCATTTCATAAAAATCCAATCATCTCGGGAATGTTTCCTTTCATTTTTCTCCACCATTGCATAAAATGTGTACTTTAAAAAGTTGCATGCTATAAATTTCAGAATTTAACTGTATGGAAAACATGAAATGCATTTTTATAACCCAGAATACGACACTACTCAGTTCCCTGAGTTGGGAAGTAAACAATAAGGCCTTGAGATGAGGAGAGGGAGACTCAATGTCCAGAAACATACATTTCAAATAATGCTCAGATAAGCCCATTTCCATTAAAACGGAATAAATATGAAAATGAATCTCACCCAAACATTTTCCTGACTTTGATCTTTCTTGGTATTACATCTAAATAAAAGAGACTGACTTGGCTGTTTACAAATTGGGAAACGGCAAAGAGCCAAAGATTCCAACAAGCCCAGGGGTGCTCAGCCACTAAAGGCACCTGGTTCCTGCAGGGAAACACGGTTCCACACATTAACTTTGTTCACAATTAAATTGACTTTCTGCCAAAAGTGTCCCTGGGCTGAAGTAGCTGTAAATTAGCCAGCAGCTAGCAGTGGCACCTGTAGGTCACCAAAAAACCGAGGCAGCACCAAGTCACCCAGTACCCACCACAGCACCCCTAAATCACCCAGTACCCACAGCAGCACCCCTAACTCACCCAGTACCCACCACAGCACCTCTAACTCACCTAGTACCCACAGGAGTACCCCTATCTCACCTAGTACCCATAGGAGCACCCCTGAGTCACCCAGAACCCACAGCAGCTTCTGTTCTGTGCTCGTCTCCAGTCAGCCCCTCCTCAGGGACCAGCAGACACCAGCTCAGGGCACTGGGAAAGTCTCAGCCCCAACTGAAAGTCTATTATACTGTCAGTGCAGTTCAATTTCTATGTTGATGCTGAAATCTGAAATGATGACTCAGCCCCTTTTGATAAGAAAGATTTTATTTCCAAGGCTTTTGTATCTGAGAGGCTTTTGTATCTCAGAAACTTAAGCATCAGTTTATATACAAATAACCCTCTCCCCTACACACCAGACAGTAAAGTTTATTCCTCTATACCTTTTGGTTTGGGGCCACATCAGGGTTTAACGCACGGCTCTGTGCTCAGGGTGGAGCCTACAGAGTGGTGCCAGGCCAGCGAGTGCCAGGCACGTGCCCTGCTTTCTGTTCTGCCCCTCTGGCCCCCAGGGAATCTTCGCCGTGTTCCTGCACAGCAGCCATCTGACTGCTCTGTGAGTGATCGTCTGACTGCTCTGTGAGTGGACCTGAGACGGCAGTCATCTGCTCTGCGAGTGATCGTCTGACTGCTCTGCGAGTGATTGTCTGACTGCTCTGTGAGTGGACCTGAGACGGCAGCCATCTGACTGCTCTGTGAGTGGCCGTCTGACCACTCGGTGAGTGGACCTTTCATGGCAGTCATCTGACTGCTCTGCGAGTGATCGTCTGACTGCTCTGTGAGTGGACCTGAGACGGCAGCCATCTGACTGCTCTGTGAGTGGCCGTCTGACCACTCGGTGAGTGGACCTTTCATGGCAGCCGTCTGACTATTCTGTGAGTAGAGGAAATCCCAAGTGCAGCTACAGGACTCTCCCGGGCAGACATTAGCTGACGGGACTCTCAAGTATAAGTTAGCATGTCGCACAGAATAAGGCTAAGCACGGCTCTGCTCAAAGGCAACTATGCAAACAAGGCCAGAGCCCGTCCCTCCGTTACTTCCATCCCCCGACCTTTATACCAAACTCTCGTCAAATCAAATTTCTGTGAGCTGCCATCAGCATCAGACATAGAGGCCTGTCTTCTCTGATTCCAAGGCAAAGTCCAAAAAAAAAAAAAAAAGAAATTCCGAGTTTTCTTCCCTGTGACTACAGTGAATTCCAGAATGAAATGCTCCCTAGTATGAAGAAGGGTCTGCTTGGCAAGTGGGAGATCAGAAACAAAGGGGTCAGGGACCTCAAAGAGGCTCTCAGCCTCCTCTTCCAAGACAAGAAAGCCCCCGTCTCAGAAGCCTGCCTGAAAGCTCAGCGTGAGCTCCCTTACAGGACTGCCTCAACACGCAAGGACCCACACCCCGACAAACACGGAGAAATGGCGGCAGGCTGGCAGGTTGGCTCTGCTCCCACAGGGCAGCCACACGGGGCCTAAGGCCACACGCCCCAAGACAGCTTTCAGATAGCAAATCTCTTGTTTCCCAAGATGTGGAAATTAAGGTTTTCTTCTACTAATAACATTTGCCCAATTTCCTGGTTTTCTAAGTCTACCTTCCCAAAGACTTCATGATCTTTTTTATTTGAATGCATGCCCACTCAACAAAATCCAGGAATATTATTCTGAAGCTAAAGGTGAGAATTAAAGGCGCCGGCCCCTGTTCCTCTCCATCCCTTCCATTCCCCAAATGACACCCAGCTGGGTGTGAGCATTTTAGACCCTTCTCTGTACCTGCCTGACATATGCTTGGTTAAAACTGTAGACACACTTCACGCTCTTCCCGCCCAGCCTTCTGGCTAGTACATCTGACCCACACTCTTGCTTACATGTAAATGCACTGATCTCCCATTTCAAACGTGGCGCGATCCTACCTCACCTTGTGACATTATTCAATGATTCGACCATTCTCCTACTCACATACATTCACATTAGCTCCCTAATTTCCCATTGCTTCAAAAATGAAGCAATGAGAAACGTCAAACTCTTCACTGGGCCTCTGGGGCCTTTGGTATTGGGACCCTCTGTGCCAGCTCTGCCGTCCCACCCCACGGCCCCCTGCCTTCCTCTTTCCTTTGTTTGGGCAGCTCTGACACTCCTCCAGCGTCCTCGTCCCACAACTTCCCTGGTGAGGCCTTTCTGGAATTTCTGCCCGGAACAACCTGACTGACTGCGGTGCACTGCTATCAGACCTTCTGGGCGTATTTCCTTTCTACTTTTCCCTTCCTGATCTTCCCTGTGGGTGTGTCTGTTTACAGGTCTTCCTTCTGTAAACAAAACCATTCCTCTGGCATCTTCCACTTGTCCTTCAGGAGCAAAGTACCACCACAGAGTGGCCTGTTAACAGGTGCCTGAGAATGGGTAAAGGACTTACCCCGCACGGTTCCTCCCCTGTTTGGGTGTTTCACCTGTTTTTATTACCTGTGTGCACACCTGTCTTTTCAGAGGTGACACGTGGAAAGGAAAAATGTAAGGAATCTTGAAGACAAGCCAACATTGCTTCACTGATCAGTTAGATACCAATACTACATTCAACACTTGTAAGTACAGAGTCAACTGTTTAATGTCAACTTACAAGACTGAAATAAAATTCACTTTTGCACATTAAAAATGATTCAGAATTCTAGAATCCTTCCTACATATATATTGGATTCGTTCCGTATATAAATGTATTATGGCTACCCAAACTTTCTACTCTTTAGCTTGGGAAAATACAGCTTTATATGTCCATCTTTGTTGTGCAATGATGAAGATTTGTGGGGTTGATCTATTTACATCTTAAATCCATCTAAAATATTTTGTGTGTGTTGTCTAATAAAGACTGCTCAATAAAATATAGAAGTGCCTTTTCGTTATTATAAAATGGCTCTAGTAGACTCTGTAGAAAATTTAAAAATAGTAAAGAAAATAAAATAACCCAGACAAAATCAATGTAACTCTTTTTGTAAATATTCAGCACTAATAAATCTAACTAAATGTTAAATGAGCATGTACTCGAATAATATGCCTTCTATTCTGTCAATAAGTTATGTAAATATGACTTTTATTGGTGGTATGTTTTTTTAAATGGGTGTATCGTAATGGTACAGGCATATTTTTTATAGCTCCTATTCAATAATCAATCCCCATTTGCAATATTAAGAAGCTAGCTCATCAACGAAATTTTTGCTCTTCAAATCCTGTGGTCTTTTTCTGATTTCATTCCAAAACAGATCCGTAGAGGAGGACTCATGGAGTGTTCGAGAGCTTTCTGAGACAGAGGTGCTGGGTTCCCTACCCTGGAGATCATCTTCATGGGAGAGAAGAAGCCTTCTGAGTTATTCCCGTTTGAGCAGATGTGATATGAGTCAATTAGGGAGTGCTTTACTCTGCAGGCTGGGAGTTGGGCACACCACGATGTGCTCAGAACCTACTCCTGCCTCTGTGCTCAGGGCTCACTCCCGGGACTTCTCAGGGGTGTGAGATGTGCTGCCAGGTGAGCCATTGCAAGGCCAGTTCCCCGCACCTGTCCTCTCTCCAGCCCAGAAAAGCAGGTTGGGAAGCAGAGGCTAAAGGTAGGTGAGACTCGGTTACCTGGGAAATAGAGGGGCCCGGGAACCCGGTGCGGCAGCTTACCTGAACACAGCGAGAGTAAGGATGTGGTGGTGGGGGCTCTGAACCCCCATGATTAGACTGTGTGGTTGGTGTGAACCCCCCAGGGCTCAGACTTGGAAGCCACAGCCCCCAAGGTTAGACAGCCTGGTTGGTGAGGATCCCCAGGGCTCAGCAGCCAGTCTTGTAGTGGACGAAGCTCCCAGACACCACAGAGAGCAGAGAGTTGAGAAGAGAGAAACTCGGTTTTTTTTTTTCTCTCTCTGCCTTTGGATCTTCAGGACGGAGCTCACTGGTTGGCAAGGGAAGCTGGGAAATGTAGTTTGCTGCCTCCACGCCAGGCCTGACAGGAAGCAGAGAAGTAAAAGTGCGTGCATGCATGTGTATACTGTGTGCAAGGGTGGGCGCGACTGTCTTTATGTGTACATGAGCATGTGTGGGGACATGTGTGTGCTTGTGTGCAAGGGCAGACATGCCTGTGGCTGCAGCCATGATGCACATATGTTTGTGTGTATGTGTGTGTGCACGTATGTGCAGGGAGGGGGATGTGCAGGGGGAGAGGAAGCTCCCAGCAAGCAGAGGCGCCTGCAATGCCGCCGCAGACCTTGACTCCTCTATTGCTGGAAACCAGGAATCTCCATGTCACTTGTGACCTGGTCTTCAAATTATGGTTATTTCCTAAAACACAGCTACTTTGAAAGACATGAAAGGTCAGCGAGCTACTTTATCTCCAATTCTTCTCTCCGGACTCTCCTGGGATTGTCATAACAACAGAGCAGAATCTCCCATTTTCTCCTCAGAGCTGGCGGCGCGTTGACAGGAGCACACGCACAAACACAGTCGACCTGGAGCTCAAATTAAAATCTCTCAAAGCACAAAGCCAGGAGGCAGGCAGGGGAGACAAGCAGAGCCGCAGCTCACTTGCTCTGGCCGCCACCTGCCACTCCGCCCTCCCCAGCCCCTAGGGAGACATTTCCTGCAAGTGGAAGTCCTTTCTCTGCCTAACAGCCTGGAATTCTCACAGGATGGTGAAAGCCAAACCTGCCCTGCATGCGCTCTGCCGCTGCACTAACCCACTCCGAGCACCCCACCACCCCTGCTCTGCAGGAGAACATTGTGGGTGTTTCTGCTGAAGGGCCGCAGTGGTAGGGGACAGGGGGACACTGGATCGGCCCAAGCCACATGTGCGGGCTCCGTCTGGCATTTCACTGACCCGAAGTCCTTCACTGGAATAAGCCTCCTGATGGCAACCCAAGCTGACTATCCAGCAGGAAACAACAAACACACCTTATTTCCAAAACTCACTGTAACCCGCACGACAAACCCCAACAACAGAACAACCCAGAAGTGCATACTCTTGGATTTACGTGTGGTTATCTGCTTATGTTTCATCAGCAAATCCTAAATTGCCCTGTCTGTCATTAGGGACAGACATTGGAGAGCTGCTGGAAACAGGAAACTGTGTCATCATTGAAAGTCACAGAAATCCTGGTCATTAAAAATCCATTGCGCCTGAGTGAATTTTTCTGAAGATTTAAATCTTCCAGAATTCACCCTTCAGTTTGGGTCTGGACTTTCTTTACACCCTATTAAATATTTGTATCCTTAAGTCACTTTGTCTGGGTAACAGGTCTGTGAAGATACGACCATTTTCTACACAGCCCAGCAACCAGCAACAGCTAAAACTTTATTTCATTAATGAGAAAAATAGGGTAAATATTTTCTTTCTTTTTTATTGATTTTTGGGTCACCCACTTGGTGATACTCAGGGGTTGACTCCCACTCCATACTCAAGGACCACTCCTGGTGGTGCTCAGGGAGCCATGTGGGATGCCAGAGACCAAACCTGAATCACCCTATCACCCCATCCCCTGATAAGGTGCATATTTTTATTTAAAACATATATTTTTAAAAGCTGACTGTCCGGGGTGGCAGGGAGGCGCACGTCATGTGTCTTGGGCCTTTTGTTGGAGCAACACAGGAGTGTGCTCAGCACACTTCGACTTTCAAGAGCTAAGGCCAGCAGTGGGAGTGTTACGCTGCACCATGTCCTCCATGGAGTGAGAAAGCGTCTGTCCAGATCTGACTGGGTGGGCTCCGAGGGGCACAGGAGACACGGCTGGCAAGGGCCGGTGCCCTTACAGCACCACCTTGGAAGGCGCCTGTGTCAGAACTTGTGGCTATGGGACAAAGCCAGGGTCCCTGGGATTTAGGACAGTGGCACTGGGGTTTCCTAGACGACACTTGCTAGGATGGGAACCATGGGCTTAATGGTCACGCGGAAGACGCCTGTCATGGCCTCTGTCTCATCTCAGATGACCACCGGCTCTTAGGCTTTTGCCCCTTGGAATAGGTTTTGCTTTGCATTTTCCCCTATGAAGGAGGTCTTTGCCTCCATGTAAAAAGCACAACAGAAAATTTCACTGGGATGGATACGTTGTGACTGGGCTTCTTTCCTGGCAGACAGGATCCCCAGGTGATGATGCCCTGTCCTGACTGTGCTGGTGCAGCCGTCCGTGATGATGGGATGATCTGGCCGTGCCGGTGAAGTCGTCTGTGATGACCGGGTGCTCTGGCCGTGCCGGTGCCACTGACCATGATGACGGGATGCTCTGGCCGTGCCGGTGCCACTGACCATGACGACGGAATGCTCTGGCCGTGCCGGTGACGCGTCTGTGATGACAGGATGCTCTGGCCCTGCTCTTCCGGCACTGCCTCTCCCACTGAAGTGTCTCTGCTGACCTTTTCAGAGTGAGTCAGTCTGGTGTTACTGTTTTTCTCTAACAGAGAGGGAACAGAGGCCTAGCATTTTAATACAAGTGTAAGGAATGGTGCGCTGGGAGGAGGCGGGTCTGGGGCCGCGTGAACTCCATGTCTACCCGTCGCTTCATTGGCTCAAGCACCAGGAGGGTCTGGGTTCCCCAAACCACTTTCCTACAGGATGGATGGGGCCTGTCATAGGCGCTCTTTATCCCATTTTAGTGGATGGTGGGGGTTTATGGGGGAAGCTGCTGAATTTATTTGCATTTCGTGGAGAAAGAAACACAGGAAAAAGCAAGGATAGGAAGACAAGCCCAGGTTCGATTGCAACAAGTCTGTCTAATCTGTCAGAAGCTTCTAATTAAACACAACGGTCCAGCAACAAGTACTTGTGGAATGTTGATCACCTCCAGTGAAGGCGCCCGTGCACTCAGGAAACCCAGTGGTTGGAACTTGGGAGTCCGGTAGGAATTCTTGTCTCAGGAAAAATGGTTGAGTGAATGGTGTGGAAGCCCACAGCATGGGCATGAGGCCTCACTGCCCCAAGGGCCTCCAGGAACCTCCTGTTCATGGCGTCTCTACCGGCGGGTGCTTCAGATTCAACAGCCACTGGATTCTCACATCCTCACCTCGGCCATCACGGGTCCCAGCAGATGGACTATGGCTCCTTTGTGCTCAGGGCAGGAGAGAAACTGGGTGAGTTTGCTACCTGTCACTTGCCCCAGGGAGACCCAGGGAACTTCTCAGAGGAAGGGAGGAGGCACGTGCCCTTTCCTGCAGCTCAGCTGAGTCCAAACTCAGATGTTTGCTTATGACCCTGACGCCCGCATCTGAGTGGTAACATCTTCCGAAAGCAGTTCAGGGACCGGGAGTATGGATCAATGCCATTCGCCAGACAAAGCACAGAGCCTTCAGGTGACTGTGCACACACACTAAACCCACCACACATACACACGCAACTCAGAGGCCCCTCAGGTGACTTGTGCACACACAATAATCCCACCACACACAAGCACACAGAGACAGTTCCCTCAGGTGACTTGTGCACACTCACCAACCCCAACAACATACACACAGACACACAAAGCCTCACAGGTCCCTCAGGTGACTGTGCATACGCACACACAGACACACACACACAGAGGCTCTTTCTGAAACAGACGCTGCAGCTGAGCTTGAATTAGAGTGGGATTGCGGCCAGGTCTCCCGCTTCCTCAGGGTGCGCCATCTATGCCAATGTCTGTACTCCGTGGCATCTGTTTCCTCATCAACAAAAATAGAACAATAACATCATGTCCTAAGATTCTGGAGACCAGAGAGCATGACTGAAGTGTTTTCAGTGACAGTGTGGTGGACCTCGGTGACAGCTGACGGTGAGCTCCCACACTATATTCCACAGTACACTTCTGAGTGTCTCTGTTCCCCACGGGCATTTCCAGTTCTGTGTCACTCACTGGGTGAATGCTGGGGCTGAACTTTCCCTCCTGGAAGCCAATGTTTTCTCTTCCTCAAACATGGCATCTCCATGCGCTCTGGAAGCTCCTGCTTTAAGCAATGGAACTTGTCGACACAGCATGGACACACCTGCCGGGCAAGGGTCAGGCTGGTAGATTCTTTTTGTCCTTTCTGATTCAGGGCCTTGCTGTGGTGCAGACAAATTGTCTCAATAATGTAGGACTGTCAGATAGCATCTCCCCGTCCCTGGGAACTCAGAAAATGCTGGAAGATGCTCCGTTCCCCTGGCCACTCTCCTGAAGGACAAGCTGGCGTCCTTAATTTGTTTTCTACTTCCGTCCTTCAGTAGACTGACCCTGTACAGCGATTAGAGAAAGTTAGGATGACAGATTTCACATCTTTGTGGGCCAGTGAAAATCTTTGGCTCTCAAGACTTGGCCAGAGACGGCTCCAAATGTAGCTTCTGCAAGTAGTTCATTATTTCTTAATTGCCTGTTTGCATGCAGGCCTCCGGGCCAGAGACATCAGGATACAGCCACAGAATCTGCCCCTGTAGACCTGGGACTCCTGCATTTACCGAGTGCCCTCTGTGTTCCTCTTGTTGAGCTGAGTTCGCTCACAGATGCTACACAATTTAGCCCTCATGCTTCATGAGACAGATAGTACCAGGCTCAGTTAATAAGAATAAAAATCACACCAACGGGCTGGAGTGGTAGCAGAACAGGGAGGGTGAATGCCTCACACAGCGCCAACGTGGGTTTGATTCCTGGCATCCCATAAGGTCACCTTAGCCCTACAAAGAGTGAGAGCAGAGTCAGGAATAAGTCCTGAGCAAAATCTTACTCAAGGCTCTCTGTGAAGAAGAATTTAAAATCTAGTCCAGCTGACACCCAAACCCACAAATTTTCTTTACTGCACTGCTTTAGGAAACATTTTTTGAAAGAAGAGAACTGGGCAGAAAAAAAATACTCAGTATGTTAAGCTGAAAATTCCTGAGGCATGTGAATTCTGTTTATTCAACTGCCTACAGCTAGAAGAGGAGGCAATTATCTGGACATCAATCCTACCACTCTCTCGGAAGCCTTTCTCTTCCACGTCCACTGCCTTATCTCACAGCAGACTTGACAAACAGATCCTCCTAACATCGGCGTGTCAGAAGTTCACCTACGTCTGTCAGCTAATGAGACTTGAATAGCTATAGCAGTGAATCATGAAATAATAACATAAAATTTGCTTAAAAGAAAGTATTTTTAATGACGCTTTCAATGGTTAAACTGTAGGTAAGTGGTGATATAATAGCTACATCCACAGAGCTTTCATTTTAAATTTAATTTCACTGCAAGATTAGTTTTTTGAGGAGAAAAAAAATTGCTGAGTGGTTCAAGATGATTTAGTCCTTCAAGGCTGAACCTCACTGGTCCACAGGCAGTATTTTGTGCGTGTCTTCAGCAAAAAACAAAAACCTCTGGTTCTTCGACAATATATTTTCTCCTGGCACTTTTTTGACCTGCCCCACTGGACAACACCCACGACCTCTTAGACCATGAACCTAATCATACTGGACATGTCTCATCTCCACCCCTAAACAATGGCCAGAATTCTAATTTCTTTCTTCCAAAAAAATATTGACAATTGGTTGCAATTTTCTTATTTGAAAACTTTATAAAAATCAAAATGCCTATTAGTTCTATTTCAGAAAATTAGGATTTCTCATTGGCACTTGAAATAAATACAGCTTGGATAGCAAAGCCTGTTGGGGGAGTGTTGTGGAGCTTGAAGGTCTCCCTTACAAAGCCTTTGCTCCTGGCGACAGAAGAGAAAGTCTACAAAATCACGTGCTTGCAGCCACATACCAAGATGAGAATTTGAAGAGAAAGGTAAACTATGGTAGCTGCTAAAGATCATATTTATATTATTTATGCACACACACTTTTTTTTTGCTTTTTGAGACATATCCGAAGATGTCCAGGGGTCACTCCTGGCTCTGCACTCTATACAATATGTTTTAAGAACCCTTGGAGAGATAGCAAAGCAGATAGGATGCTCGTCTTGCAAGTGGCCTGGGTTCAATCCATGACACCACCTATGGTACACAGGCACTGCCAGGCTGATCACTGCATGCAGAGCTGGCAATAAGCCCTGGCACACCCAGGTATGACCCAAATAACATAGCTAAAAATGTCCCCTTGGGCTAGTTTGCTCATCCCGATCAATTAGAGAGGAGTAAAACGTTACCGCGTGCTATGTCCTAAATGCTACGTCCTGTTACCCGTGTGCTATGTCCTAAATGTTACCCATGTGCTACATCCTAAACGTTACCCGCGTGCTATGTCCTAAACGTTACCCATGTGCTACGTCCTAAATGTTACCCATGTGCTACGTCCTAAATGTTACCCGTGTGCTCGTCCTAAATGTTACCCATGTGCTACGACCTAAATGTTACCCGTGTGCTACGTCCTAAGTGTTACCTGTGTGCTACGTCCTAAACGTTACCCATGTGCTACATCCTAAACATTACCTGCGTGCTATGTCCTAAACGTTACCCGTGTGCTATGTCCTAAATGTTACCCATGTGCTATGTTCAAAACATAACCCACGTGCTATGTCCTAAACACTACCTGCATACTGTGTCCTAAACATTACCCATGTGCTGTGTCCTAGCAGGATCTGTCTATTCCCCTGTGCAATTGCACCTCCAAAGACCTTGCTGTGGTCCCACCAACGCAGTCCCTGCTGTGGTCTGCATCATCCCACACAGACACACAGACGCACACAGACAGCCCTAAACAATAAGTGGGATAATGCAATTTCCTGCCTGTCCCAGTGGGGTGAAGCCGGAGGCTTTCTCAGATGCCTCCCCACTCCCTTCCCTTATTTGTTCCAATCACAGTGCTCCACTCTCCAATAGAACACTGTTTCTGCTTCTCACAACTGCCTTTAGCATTCAAACACAAATAGGAGATATGTGTGTTCCAAACCTGAAAGAAGCACAGGAGTTTTCTCATGTTCCAGGAAGAGGGAGGGCGGCAACTGGCCCCGCTCAGACACCAAACCATCATAATGTTTAGCCTTTGACCTGCACACCCTGGCCGTTGTCTGCCTCTTGGGCTTCTCAACATACCAGTTAAGATTCTCTTCCAGGGTAGTTTAAGGGCTCCAAGAGAAACAGCCCATTGCTTCAGTTTGGCAGAGGTCTTGCACCAGCACACAGTGGGTGGGTCAGCTCCCAAACTCAATGCACACAGGCTTGGAGAAGGCCACATGGCCACAGACTCAACAGTCATCACAAAAGGCACAACCAGCATCCCATCAATAGGCTGAGACACGGCCAAGGTACTCAGCATTTAGGCTGGTAAATGTCCCAGGGTGTTAAAAGAAATAGGAGCTGAGAGTGGGCAGTATATTAACTTCCAGTTTCCTGAATCCCAGTGTGCACTGGAGCTGCCCGCCATTAATGATTAGTTACAGAGGTTTAAGTCACTGTGGAATTTTAAGAATAAGGTTGTTGTTTGAGGTCAAGAGCCAGGGAGTGGCACTCAGGGAAATCAAAGCTTCATGTACTTGGGAAAGCTCTTGATCAAACAAGACAATCCCTGTTTCTGCTGGCCAGTGCGGCGATTTTCTTCCCCCTCAAGGGGAGGTGTCGAAGGGACACACACTGAGCTGCTAGTGGGGGCCTCCAGCCTTTAAATCAGGGTCCGTATATTAACACAAGCTGATGGGTGCAGTAGGTGAATGCACCCCGCTGTACCTGCAGTTTCTGTTTCCTAACGGTCGGCTGAGAGGGGAAGTGCTGGGAAACCCCTGCAGCGTGTTCCTTGAGTCAAATCATTTATTTCCCACCCTCAGGTTCAGATGAGCAGTATCAGTCAAGGTCAGCAGGGAGGTGTAAAAACTATAATCAAGGTGGAAACCACACCACACTCGATGTAGAGGAAACCATGGCACCAATAGTGAAGTGTGTTAAAAGTTGTCTTGAGGGCCAGGAGACCTCAATACCTGGGACCAATTCCAGCAGCCACACACCATCACCAGAGAGTAGCACCTGTTCGGTTCACTCTAGCTGGCAATAGCCCATTCCTCGTCATTCTACTGGGCAGTACCCTGTTCCTCACATTCTATTGGGTAACACCCTGTTCCTCATCATTCTACTGGGTAACTAACACCCTGTTCCTTGTCATTCTATTGGGTAATGCCCTGTTCATCATTCTATTGGGTAATGCCCTGTCCATCATTCTATTGGGTAATATCCTGTTCCTCATCATTCTAACGGGTAGTATCCCATTCCTATACCGCCTATTTGGTCATATCTCCTCCCTGTTCACTCTTTCATAATATCCCATCCCTGCTTTCTTTTTGGGTAATATCCCATTTCTCTTCCCATCCATGTTCACTCTATTTTCACTTGATAACATGAACTGTTACCTGCCCTTCAATGTGGTCATTTGGAATAACTGAACACACTCAACTGCAACTCACTCGCTTGCAACCACGTGGTTCATCAATAAATGCTGGATTTTGAGATGACTACAAAAGTATGCTACCCGTACGGCAAAGCCTGGCAAGCTACCCATGTTGTATTTGATATGCCAAATACCAGTAACAATTATAGACCTCATTCCCATGACCTGATGGAATGGTTTGAGGCTCTTTATGTTCCTGGAGCAACCAGGTGCCCTTGGTCTCTACTAGCATGAGACAGGTCATATGGAGATGTTACTGGTGCCCGCTCGAGCCAATCGATGATGAACGGGAAGACAGTGATACAGTGATACTCAACTGCAAAAAGTCCCGGTACTTAAGTGTCTCAGACTTTCTCTGTCCTTTGCCTGGGGAGGGGAGCATCCAGGGGCCAGGAGTCACTCCAAAGGGTTCAGGAGTGGCCCCAGCTAGTTAAGGTCCAGTGTCTGCTGGTGCAGAAAGCTAGAGTCACGAAGTCTTCCGGAGGCATGACCCTTTTGTGAGGCTGGGAAGAGCTGGGTCTGGCATAAGTAAATCATCCTAATTTCTTCTCTAATTTTTCTCTCTCTTCTTACGCATTTTATGGTGTTTTCTTGGGGGGTTATTTTTGCTTTGGGGAGGTTTGTATGTTTTGTTTTGTTCGTGGTTGTACCTGGCAATACTTAGGGACCTATGGTGGGGCTCGAAGGACCAGAAGTGATGCCGGAAATCAAACCAAGTCAGCCAGCAGCAAAGCAAGTGACCCGGCCACTGCTCTCTCCAGCAAAAGGCCTGCAGAAACCAGGGCTTCATGGAGCGAGGCTGGTAGTTGGCTCAGGCCTGCTCTCGGCCCGTGGTTCCAACCTGGGGAGGGACGACAGGATCTTTCTTTCACCAAAACCAAAACCCTGTAGGGCTTACTTGTGCCAACAGCCATCACAACAGCTCAGCAGCCTGAGAGGAGTGAGTGGTGGCCAGCACCCGCCCGCGGCGGACATCCACTAGGCCATGCGGCTGCAGTGGGCACTGTGCCACCCCCAACTTCCATGTTGCACCTCGCAGGACATGCGGCCTGGCCATCCCCTGTCAGGAGGGGCAGACCCGGTGTTACCGTGACTGCTCAGGGCCAGGGTGCTCTGCATGGTCCTGCCACGGTGGGGATGTTTCATCCACCTCCAAAATGGTGTCTCCAGGAAGCCTGCGAGCTGGGCCTTCAGTGGTCAGAGCCAGGTCAGGAAATGACACTTGGGCACTGCAAAGGCACCCCAGGACTAGATGAAAGAGTCAGCTGGATGCTCAGCAGGATGGATGCTCAGTGGGGTGGACACCAGTGAGCTAGAAGGCTTGAGGAAATTCTCATCCTTGAGATGTTGGCAGGACAATGGAGCCATGGCTCACCTAGTAAGGGAAAGGCACCCCTTAAAGAACGCCCTTCAAGTTGAAACAACCCTAACGGGCTCAGAGCCTCGTGCCGTCTCCTAGGCAGGCCCCTGCCCACTGAGATGCTCCGACCTGCCCCCACAGCCACCAGCACAGTCACTCTTCACACTCCTGCTCCATCCCACCAGCTCTCAGGCCTGCTCCTTGGTCTACGGCAGGCACTGAAGGGTCCAGCCATCACTTCCAACAGGGCGACATCGCCTCTGGTTGCAGCTGAGGAAAGCCTTCACAGCCACTCCCAAACTCACTGTCCACACTCTGATGGGTCCTTACTCCTGCCGGACTAACACTCCCCAAGAACCCCTTGTTGGGCGCAGACCCCGCACCTCAGAGTGGTGCAGAGCAAGACTGAGTGGGTGGGCGTCAGATTCTGCTGCCTGCGCTGCTGTCCATTGGTGTCAGGGTGATGCTGCCCGCGTTGGAGCCGCTGTCCATGGGGAATCAGGTGCTGCTCCTGCATGGGCGCCGCTGTCCATGGTGCTCCACGGAGCAAGTCTTGCCTGGGGTGTTGGTCAAGGCAGCAGGATGTGGCTTGAGAGTGTCTGAGTCTAAAGCAGACCCGTCCAGCTGAACATCTTCCCAGCCACCCTGACCAGTTCCCCGTCTTAGACCCCCCACCAGGACCCCCCACCACTGTGCAGCTCTTGCTGTATGGACATACCCAGCTGTCCCAGCTCTGTGCTCAGGGATGGCTCCTGGTGGAGCTCGGGGGACCCTATGAGGTACCAGGGATCAAATCTTGGTTGGGAATGTGTAAGGCAAGCACAGAGACCTTTGAAAGCACCTCTAGGGACAGAAGCAGCCAAGGGTCCCGTCTCATCCTGTCCCAAACTCCCCCTCCCCACACCCTGGGGTCACTCCCCTTCTGACCCTCTGACTTCAAGGCCACTTGCCTTTCCAGGCTGCACACACTCTGCAAAGTAGGGACAAAATCTCCCCTGTGCAAGGGCGCTATCCCCACCCACAGAGCAACACTCTCCCCTGTGCAAGGGCGCTCTCCCCACCCCAAGCCTGCCCTGAGCCTCTTCAATGACGAGGACATGCCTTGGCAGTCATCTGTGTAATTGTCGCTGCGCTCTCCCTTCTCAATAACTTAAGACTCTCCATGGTTCCTCCTCTGCCCCAATTTCCCCATCAAATTACCATTTTTCAAAATTAACTGGCAGCTGCCTATTACCTTATACTTTGTTCCTCTCTGAGTGATACTTTTAGTAAGCAATTCGCTGTTATCTGCAAAGTGAACATGCCTGTAATATAATTACACCCACTTATACACCCATTATAATCACAGTTACTTAAAACCCCATCTGCAGAACAAAAGATGTTTCCACTTATCATACCCCATTGTACAGGCACAGAGCTGAAGTGCCGGCAGAGGTGTACGCTCACGAGGGAAGGTGCTTCATGGATATACCCCATGCCATCTCGCCTAACGCTTCATCAAACACCAGCTTTCTGCCACTGGGCACCTCAGTTCTGAATCTTTTGCTTTTTTAATTAAATTTAAAAAAGAAATGAATGGAGAAAATGAATGTGCTAATCAACAGCTGGGTGGAGGGAGATGAGTGTATTAATATTCTACCATGGATAATTGATAACATAATCCTACTTTCAACAAGACTTTTAAAGCTCAGACCTGAAGCCAATGTGCAATGAGGAGAGTGGCATCAGTCACTCAGCAGCATGATTTCCCCATTCTACCTGGCAACACCGCCAGCAGCCGACCTCTGGAGCTGTCTTGGCGGTATGCGGGGAGGGGGTAGTGGGGGGCATAAGGAGATACATCACACTTAGGGTCCAGCCTAAAAGTTTTCATTTTCTGAAAACTTTTGCAGCAATATTTTAAAGATTTAAACTGAATTTCCTTTTACAATCAGAACTTTCTTGTGTCCTTTAATTAGTAAACTCTTCTCCTGCCCCTGCCACTTTAGTCATGAATTAGGGTTAATGGTGGGAGGGTTCGAGCAGCCACGAGGGAACTTGCCTTGTGTGCTGCTTACCCTGGCACCCATAAGTTCCATCCCTGGCACCCATAAGTTTCATCTCTGACACCCACAAGTTCCATCCCTGGCACCCACAAGTTCCATCCCTGGCACCCACAAGTTCCATCCCTGGCACCCACAAGTTCCATCCCTGGCACCCATAAGTTCCATCCCTGGCACCCATAAGTTCCATCCCTGGCACCCCGCATGTTCCCGAGAGCCCATCCTGGAGTGATTCCTGAGCACAGAGCCAAGATCCTGACACAGCAGGGTGTGCCCCCAAAACAATTAGGCAAATGATAGACAAGTGCCTCATGACCCCCGTGATTAGCTATCCACCCAGACTAATGAAACACCCCGAATCCTCAAAAGGTAAATCAATGTTAAAAGTAATAAAGAGAAGAAATCAAAATATCCTAAAAAGTAACCCTAAGCCACTATCAGTCTCGCCAAAGGCAGCTGCTTGCTAGGACAGACTGCCACACACATGGCTGGAAGAAGCGGCAGTGAGGACTTAGGGCTCACTACACCAGCGAGGACCTGCTGCCAACTCACCCACTGAACACTGCCCGGCATGGGGTGTGACTCCATCCTGCTGCCTGAAGTTCAGAGAGGACAAATGAAGTGTGAAAAGTAGAGAGCGGAGGTGTGGAGCCAGGGTGCTACGTGGGAGTGCGCCACCACAGAACACACCCAGGTGGTCCACGACCCACTGCTTTTGCCACAATGGTTGTGATTGAGGAAACAGGGTGTGAGCTGGAGCTGGGTGTACGGCACTTTGCCCTTTATTTGGGGAACTTGGTTCCTCCCCAAAAAGAACTGTCTCTGTATTGAGGAAGCACAGCTCCACAGTAACAGGAAAGTGACACAGGGCAGGTGCCTCTGGAAGGAACCACCCAGCAGAGGACGGGAGCTCAGCCCTGCCATCCCGCTGAGCTTGTGGCCACACACCAGCTCCTGCCCCACCAGCTGTGCTGTTCAAGTAATGAAGTGAATGGGAGCTGTTTACAACCTGCATGTGAGTCTATACTGAAAGAAGGAGAAGGGGATCCAAACAGGCGCAGGGCACACCCTTCCCGCCACGTCCTGCCAGCCAACCATCCAACAAAGATCATTAATGGCTCTGAAAACCAGGTGCAGGAATTTCCACCAGGCTGTCTGCTCTGTCTATGATCCAAAGGAGAACATCTGTGCTATCCAAGTTAACCCCAAACATCCACTGAGAGCGTGTTTATGGACTCTGCGGTCAGTCTGCCCCTTCTCCTCCACTCAGCTCTCACTCGGGCTCCAACTAGGCTCATTCTCCACCGCGGACTGGTCCGTGGTGCCAGGGAGGCTGTGAGCAGGCTCTGGGTTCTCCTTCCCTCCCACTTCGATCACAGACCTCTGGGGAAAATGAGAACCACCTCCGCTGAGCAGAAGAAAGTTACTTTTAATGTTTTAAAAACAAACTTGCCTGTGATCCCATATTTTTTTTCTCATGAGAATAATGTTGGATTCAAGCATCCTGAAAGGTACCATAAAATTGTGCTTAGATTAAAATAAGAAAAACTGAAATAGTGTTTAATATTTCATTGGTTTTATTATTTTACTGTTCCCTTCCCTTATTTTGAGGGATAAGCCTTGTAGAACATTGGAGAAAAGTTTCTGCAAACCGCTGCTACAACCACCTATCTTTTGATGGAAGAAAACATGTCAATAAAATTTCATCTACAACCAAATATTTAATATCTATGCTCTGGGGACTTAATTACTATTTGTCCAACTTTGTTGAATCAACCACGGTTAGGGGCTAGGGCAACAGTAGAGGGTGGGCATTGGCCTTGCATGCAGTTAACCTGGGTTTGATCCCTGGAACTTATATGGTCCTTCCCAAGCCCACCAGGAGTGATCCTTGAGTGCAGAGCCAGGAATAAGCCCTAACCAATGGGTGCGACCCGAAAGAAAAAATAATAAACCACTTATGCCCACTATTGCTGAGGCCTGCTAAATCACTTTCTAATTGATGTATACAGGACTATTCCCCACATGTTAACAGATTATGACTGGAACTCTTTGTGGAAAAGAATTTCAGGATATTTTAACGCTCTCTTTCTTTTCTTCTTTTCTTTTTCTTCTTCTTCTTTTTTTTTTTTTGCTTTTTGGGTTACACCCAGCAATGCTCAGGGGGTTCTCCTGGCTCTGCACTCAGGAATTACTCCTGGTGGTGCTCAGGGGACCATATGAGATGCCTGGGATCGAACCCGGGCCAGCATGGGCCAGCCACATGCAAGGCAAACGCCCTACCAGCTGGGCTATCGCTCCGGCCCCTCTTCCTTTTGGTTATGCCAGGGATTGAACAAAGGGTCAGTCATATACAGCCTTAACCACTGTGCTAATATTGTTCAGATCCCAGAAATTTTTCCTACTGGTTCTCATTGGCTCTTGCAAGTGAGAGAGAATTTCTGGGTGTGTGGAGAGAGGAAGGAATTCCTGTTTTCAGTTATATACTGGTTTGTTTGGTAGTGTTCTGCCTAGAGCAAGTTTCTTTTGCAAATTCAAAAACCCAATTCAAATTAAGTCTGAAAGGTCATTTTATAATGCTTTAAAACGGGATGTCATAGTAAAGCTAATAGGGAGTCTAATCACTTGTATCACTTGTATCACTTGCCTTCCCATTGTTCATAGATTTACTCAAGCAGGCACCAGTAATATCTCCATATGTCCCATCACATGCTAGTGTAGCCCAAGGGCGGGAAGAGTCTAATATCACCAGGAATACTTTATCATCTCTTCAAGCATTTATTTATTTATTTATTTATTTATTTATTCATTCATTCATTCATTTATTTATTTATTTAATTTATTTGCTTAAAGCCAATCTCTCCCCATTGCAGTTCATCAGTAAATGCACGAGATGAGAGCCTTCTACTGACAGTATACCACCTATGAGGCAGAGCCTGGCAGGCTACCCATGTTGTATTTGATATACCAAAAACCAGTAACAATTATAGACCTCATTCCCATGCCCTGAAGGAATGGTTTGAGGCTCTTCCTGTTCTTGGAGTGAGCAGATGCCCTTGGGCTATACTTGCTTGCAACAGGTCCTATGGAGATGTTACTGGTGCCTGCTCAAGCAAATTGATGAACAATAGGAAGACAAGTAATACAAGTGATATTACCCATGTTTCTGCCTCAAGTGAGAACATCAGAAACTCCACTTGTGCTTTGGAGAAATGCCCCCACTCTTTCTATCGCTCATTTGCTTCTTTGTCTCTCTGTCTCTCTCTCAGTTCCACTATGTATCTTCTGTGCTCTAGAACATGATGAGCTACTTCTTTGCTATACCTTAGTACAGTTCCAATTGTTCTCTATTCTACCCAATGTGTATGTGTAGGACAGAGAAAGAGACAGATTTTCAGAGGCACAGAGAGATGGAGACAGGCAGAAAGACAGATCAACTGTTTTGAAATTCTAATCAAAACTACAGAATGCTTGTACAGTTGCAAAGTCAATCTCTACTGGTTTTAGTGAAATAATATTTGCTATTTAGCAGCCACACAACAAATGATATTACCCTCCAATTAATACAGAATATGTCAATATGCTACTCTATAGCCAATTATTTCCCTAGGGAGAGAAGTCAGAACTTTTCTGAACATGCAACTCCATTTCCTATGCTCATGGTTTTGAAGGCAGTGCAGAAATCCTGTGTGTAGGACTCCACTATAGCTATGTTTATCTGGACGTCACACAAGGTTTTACTATGCTGATGTGTATAATACAAAACATACCATGACATACATTTTAAAGGAATGATACAAGAGTAAGTTCTTTTTTAAAAAAATACATTTTTAAAAAGGCATATAAAGAATGACAAGAATCGAAAATCCTGGAATCCTGCTCAAATATCATAAAAAATAAAATAAAAATGTTGTTGAGACACTTCTTTCTCCAACCCACTGTCTATTGGAAAGTCGTGGTAAGTTTTTTATGCCAAAGGTTATTGTTCTGAAGGAAAGCTTCATTTTCTCCCCTCAGTATTTCTTGAGTTCAGTTTATAAACACAAATCTTCTACCTTTATTGTGAGAAAGATAGTATAAATGTTATTGCGCTCCATACGGGGAGTGTGAAACCACTATCTGCTCATATCAACAGAGGGAAGAAGAAAACAAAATCGGTGTCATAGTGTTCCCATAACACTCCACCCCACTGAACAATTTTCTCTGCATAGTGTCCAAACAGTCTCTAAAATTCAGAGTCAGGGTCTGCCTCAAAGCCTGACATGGGGACTTTAGGTTTCACATCAGATCTGGGGATCATTTCGTCAACACCCTGCACCATGGCCCCTGGAGTCCCCTTGGAGCACACTTCCATGCAGCTCGGACTCTCACTGCCAGGCACTATGTAAGCATGAACAAGGCGGCACAGCCCTGGGTGGCAGGAAAAGTAACTGGTCCACACTGGCCCCTGGCTCGGCAGGAGCTTTACTCATTGCTCCAGTAGAAACTGAGTCTGCATCAATCTAAGCAACATTTCCTTTGGGTGTTCGGGACAGAGCAGCGAATGTGACAAAGGAAGGCATGAGGCGTGGTTTGGTGAACAAGGTGGAATCATCTATGGAATTACATTCTACAATACAGAGACATCCAAATGACCTGATTCGGATGATTCTGAGATCCTAAGGGACAGCACAGGGTTATGGGGCTTGTCTCGCATGCAGCCAACCCTTGTTCAGTCTCCAGCACCGCATATGACCTCCAGTGTCCGACCCTTGTTCGATCTCCAGCACTGCATATGGCCCCAGGGTTTGACCAGGAGTAATTTCTGAGCACAGAACCAGGAGCAACCTATGAGTAATGCCAAGTATGGCCCCAAAGTAACAAAGTTCTAATTCAGATGACCCAGGGTAAGACTTTTGAGCTATATTTCTTTGCTGCATTTTTCACAAATACCCAACACTTTGAAAGCAGAGTGATATCATCATTACTATAATGATGTTAGGATAATTTAAAGAGCCAGATGCTACCAAGCAGATCAAGTTTCAAGGATATTTTTAATAAACAATAAAACCTCTTTAATTTCGTAATAAACCACAGGAAAGAGAATATGACTCAAAGAAACCTCAAGAATCTTTTACTTAGATTTCACAATTGCTTTTCAAAATTTAAATCATTCTCTTAAGAATGAAAAGACATAGGGGCCGGAGCAATAGCGCAGTGGATAGGGCGTTTGCCTTGCATGCGGCCGGCCCATGCTGGCCTGGGTTCGATCCCCGGCATCCCATATGGTCCTCCGAGCACCGCCAGGAGTAATTCCTGAGTGCAGAGCCAGGAGAAACCCCTGAGCATCGCCGGGTGTAACCCAAAAAAGCAAAAAAAAAAAAAAAGAATGAAAAGACATGTAGAGATCTCTTGCAACTCGCAACTATTCTTCCTAAACACACATTTGTGTTTCTGAAGGACACACCCTAACGGAAGAAGACACGCTAGGGCAGTTAGGTTGTTATCAGGAGAGGACAATTTATAATTGTTATTAATAGTTGACAATCAGTCATAAATGTAATTTTACAAGAGAAGATTTAATGCTATGGTTTAGCAGAAATAGTATCAAAATGTACAGTGTGAGACTATAGTTCTATAACAAACAGCAGTTAAGCAAGAAATCAACTTTTAGGTATTTTGTTTTTGTTTGATTATGCAGGCCACCTCCAGCAGTACTTGGGGCTTACCCCTGGCTCTATGTCCAGGAATCACTCCTGGAAGTGTTTGGGAGACCATATGTGGGACAGGGCTCCAAATGGGTCAGTTTCATGCAAGTTAAGCACCTCAACTCCTGCATTATATCTCTGTCTGCCAGAAAAAAACTTTTAACAAGAAGTTCACAAGCATAGAATAGCCTCACATTGACATAAGTCAAATACTTGATAAGCACCACTGGTATTTTTCTTTGATTCTAAATATTGGATTTAATAGGACTTTTTTCAAAAATTCTATTAGAATTCTAAAGACACATTGGTAAAAACCTTACTATCAACTCATACAAAAAATGTTTTACAGGCAAAACAGGGGTCAGGGGATTTTTCAGTGGCAGGAATCTACATAAGTGTGTGGGGACAGAGGGGAGGTAAGAGAGAGAAGGGACCAGTTTGATGATGATAGTTGGAAATGGTGATGCTGAAATAGAACTGAGTACTGAAAATAAGTAAAGGGATGCACATGATAGCCCTTCAGTGTCTGTATTGCAAGCCATAATGCACAAAATAAGAGATAGAGAATGAAAGAGAGAGAGAGAGAGGAGTGTCTGCAAGAGGCAGGCTGGAGTCAGGGAAGGTAACTGGGGACATCGGTGCCAAGAAATGTGCACTGGTGGAGGGATGGATGTTGAAACACTGTACTACTGAAACCCAATCATAAATAGATTTGTAATTGTCTATCTCTGGTGATATAATAAGATTTTAAATAAATAATTACAAATGCTTTAATTGGGTTGGGACGTGGTACTAAAACATTTAACTATCAAAAGGCAAAATAATAACAATAATATTATTAAATATCACTTCACTTGTATCACTGTCACTGTCTTCCCGTTCATCATTGATTTGCTCGAGTGGGCACCAGTAACATCTCCATATGTCCTGTCTCATGCTAGTAGAGCCCAAGGGCACCTGCTTGCTCCAGGAACATGAAGAGCCTCAACCCATTCCATCAGGTCATGGGAATGAGGTCTATAATTGTTACTGCTATTTGGCATATCAAATATGACACGGGTAGCTTGACAGGCTCTGCCATGAGGATGGCATACTCTTGTAGTCGCCTCTAATCTCCAGCATTTATTAATGAACCGAGCAGCTGCTTGAGGGCTGCGTGAGCCGAGCTGTGATAGGCTTTTATGCTGGGTGGAGTTCTGACACTTGTATTACTTACTATTAAATGTTTAACTGTCAGAAACAAAATAATAATAACAATATTACAATTATTATTAAATATTTAACATTAAATAATATTAACTGATGATGATGATGATTCAGGGCCTAAGAGATTGTACAGTGGGTAGAGCACTTGTCCTGCCGCACAAGCCTGCTGGCCAAGCCCAAGCCTCAGCACCTCATTTGGTCACCAAAGCCCTTCCAAAGAGAAAAACATGAAGCGTGCCATTTCCAGTGCATCTGAACAGTCCACGATCTGAGCTCATCGCAGCAGTTAACTTCCTGACTTAGTAGGTGCTTCCTCCCCTCTGCCTTCACCTGGCCTTCCTAGCCACTGCTCTCCTCCCTTCACACCTTCAGGGCATCACAGGGTAGAGCTAAGTACAGCTTCATGCATTCTTAAAACCCAACCCATGACATCTTTTCCTGGGAATAAATATTGATAACTCTTGAATTTACACAGCACGTGGGGTGGGCATTATGGCTTGTAGATAGTCAGTATATCTCCATCGTACTGTCTTATGAATTTTAAGATCTTCAATTTTTCCATAATGCTGTCAATTCACTTTTATTTCCTTTAGAGAGTATTGACTAGTACATGGACTTCTGTGTTGTATGATCACCTTGCGCTGCTGACCCAGTAGGGCAAAAGGAGTAAGTATGCACATCATGAAAAAAGAAATGTAAATGTTTCCTTCTGTTTGCTTTGGGCATTTTTACGGCTAGACTAACTTCTCTCCACTGAGTTCTGGTTGGGGGATGCAGAAAACTGGTGACACAGTTGCTCAGGACAGAGTGTCATTGGGGCACACAGCCTTGCTGCTCAGGGCAGGGTGCTCAGGACAGAGTGCTCACTGGGGCACACACAACCATCAACAGCTCAGTGGGCTCAACAGTTTGGGTTTCCACACCTCAGACTCTCTCTGTCAATCACTGGTATGACCCTGCCACTGAGTGCTGTCATCTGCTATGAGCAGGTGTGCTGATTTTTATTTTTTTGCTTTGTTTGGGTCACACCCGGTGATGCTCAGGGGTTTCTCCTGGGTCTGCACTCAGGAATTACTCCTGGTGGTGCTCGGGGGACCATATGGGATGCCAGGGATCAAACCCGCATGTAATGCAAACGCCCTACCTGCTGGGCTATCACTCTGGCCCCCTGATTTTGTTTTTATGGCTGGTAGATTTACTTTCCTCTAGCTTTGAATAACATTGGATGTACCACTGATTATTTACAAATTTCAATTTATGAACTTACTTTTTGTTTTGTTGCACATACCGCGTTGTGTTCATGGGTTACTCACGGCTCTGTGCTCGGGTCACTCCTGGTATTGTTCAGGGGACCATATGAGATGCCGGAGATCGGACTCAGGTTTGCCCTATACTAGGCAAACACCCTACCCACTGTACAATCACTCTGGCCCTGTGTTATTCTAATTTTCATTATAGTATAGGTAACATGGTTACAATACTCTTAAATTTTACTGTTTCCATGCATTAAAATACTGCACCTTCGCCACCATCCGGTGTCCAGACCCTCGACCACTGTCCTTACGTCAACTCTTCACCCTGTCCTCTCCACTCTACTGCTTGGGAACCCACATTCATAATAAAGCCGTGGTTCTGCCGTCATTTGATATTGTCTATCACCTGCTGTGTCTCTTTATACACACAAATGAGTGAGATCATGAAATATGTCCTGCTTGCTCTGAGTTTCTTTGCTTAACCATCCATGCAACAACATGACTTCATCTTTCCTTGTAACCATAACCTCTGTATTCACTCATCTCTCGTTGGATATTTGGGTGGCTCCCATACCCTAACTATTAGCCTTGGTGCTACAATGAACAGAGAACTGTGCCTCTTTCCCCATTCCTGCCTTTGTGCCTGGGGGAGAGATGCGAAGAAGCATAATAGCTGGGTCAGGAGGAGGCTCTGTTTTTATTTTTATTTTTGAGAATCTCCAGACTGTTCACTCTGCAACACAACTATCCTGTCTTTGATGTCTCCCTGGAGGCTGACTGCACGTCTTAACTGAACCTTTCACCAGAATCTACTCCAGCTCCTATTCCTACCAGATCACGCTCTTCCACTGAGAGAGCAATAGTTGATACGCCAATGTTAAACACTCTAGACAAAAGTTGAGCCGGGCACAGCACATGGACTTGGCAAGACCAATGTTTGCAGTTCTGTGAGAAGTATACAGTCATGATTTTAACTCTTTAGCTTAGACTCACACCTCATGCTACACTGAAGCCCTACTCTAAGCTCTTGCAACAATATTCTGTGTATTTTAGATTAGGCTCATCATTGACTAAATTGAAGAATTCCGGAGAAAATCTGCTTTATATCTTTATCACCTAGAAAGCTACTTGTCCTTAAAACACACATATGAAGGTTAAACATAGCAACATGAGTGCCTTGCTTCAAAAGCCAAAATCATAATCTGAACCTTAAGCTGAAATTTCTGACTCTGTGAGTGACCCAGAATGTGGAGCACTTTGCAGGAAAAGGTTCCAAAACGAGAACTGGTTCATACTGCATTTTGACTTTATTTCTTATCAGTCTGCAGCTTGCCACGGTCCTCACAGTCCTACTAATTATCAGGTAGCACCCCAATGAATTAGACACCCAAAGGGAGGCAGCCTGGAACACCCCCTCCCGGGAGTTCTAGGACCCCAGTCTGAAGACCCAGCCAATCTCCCATCCCAGAGAAGTCCTGGGTGTCAGTGCTCTGCCTGCAGCTTCCTAAGCCTGACAAGAAGCCCACAGGGAATGAGCGAGGCCCTAACTTCACCCTCTTTTCCCTGAATACTGAAGTGTGGCCACAAGACTTCTACTTCTCCAACTTTACAATGATGATGCCAGCACCCCTGAGGAAGCAGGCTACCTCTCTGAGGAAGTGCCTGGAGAGACTAAGAGCATCTGCAGAGTGAGCTACGGATATTCACCCCACCCCACAGCAGACAGGATGGGAAGCTGTGCAAGTGTGGCCAGGCCCAAGGAGTGAACAGCCCACAAGGCTCTACCAGCACCAACTAGCTCTAGAATCACACAAGGGAAGAGCTGAGGAACACCATGATGCAGATGCTTACTGAGCTAAAGAAACAATGGCACAGGTATAAGAAGGCATAAGAGCAGAAACAAGAAAACTATCAATAGAAGTGACAGAACTGAAGAGAATGTCAGAGGAAATAAGACATTCAACAGAGGCTTCAACAGCAGAGTGACAAGTTAAGGAAAACTCTTGTGAGCACCAATATGGGATGCAGTAAATCTCTAGAGACCATGAGGAAATGGAAGAAACAGAAAAAACAGAAAACCACCAGAGAACTAGGGTATGAGTTCAAGGTGAAAAATATAAGAATCATCAGAGTCCCTGAGGGACAGGAAAGAGAATTCAATGGAGAATCTATAGTCCACAAAATCACAGAGAATATCTCCCCAGATTGGGGAGCTCACACACCGGATTCAAGAGGCATGAAGGGTCCAGGCCAAAAGGAATTCAAATAGACAAAAAATATTCAAGTCATACTGTAACCAAAATGTAAAAGCCAAAGACAGAGACAGAATATTACAAGCAGCAGGATCAAAAGGTCCTCACATAAAAATATCCATTATGATTCATGGCAGATTTATCAAATGAGAAACTGTGGGCCAGAAGAGAACTGGGAATTTTGCTTAACAATGGGAACGACCAATATCCAAGGTCAAGTGAAACATATATCAGGTGGTCTTGTCAAAAGTGGAAATTATCACAAACGTGTGGGAGTCAGAGATTAGGTAAGACAGAAAACAGAACAGTGTGCTAATAATTGTCGAGGGTACTAATGCCAACCTAGAACTGAGCATTAAATAGAGGCAAAAGGATACACATGCCAACCTCTTAATGTATGTTCTGTAATCCAAAGTCTGGAAGGGAAGGAAAAGAGAAAGAGAGAGAAAGGGGAAAGAAATAAAGAACCTGCCATGGAGGGGCTGGGGGAAGGGGGGGGAGGGAACCGGGGACGTTGGTGGTGGGAGATGGGCACTGGTGGAGGGACGGGTGCTGCAACACTGTATGACCAAAACCCAAATATGAACTTTTTTAATTGTATATCTTTTTTATTTGTATATCTCACGGTGGTATAATAAAATACTTAAAAAATGGGAGCAAGTAAATGCCTCAGCCAACTACATTATCATTTTTACTTGAAGGAATGATACAAAATTTCAAGGAGAAGCAAGAGCTTAGGAACTTCACAGTCTTAAAACAAATTTTCTTCTAAACATGAACCCCATTGTAATTATATATCTCACGGTGGTATAATAAAATATTTAATAATAATAAAAAACAAAAAAACCCGAATTTTTTTAAGAATTCAAGGAGCTTTTCTAAAAGGCAACGCATAAATTTTGCAATCACACAGAACTCCTACAAAATGATGCTAAGATTCCCTGCATATCAATATCTAACTCACTGTCTATGGGGGAAACTCGTCAATCCAAGAAACACAAAGTCACGGGAGGGGTCAAAAAAATAAAACCCAAAATTCTGCTTCCTGTGAGAGATGGATCTGAACAGGCAAGGGAAACACCAGCACAAAGCCAAAGGCTGCGAAAAATATTTTGATAAACTTCTATTTATTATCAAAGTCATATTCAATGTCAACAAGATGCCACAAATATTGTTCCCTTCTGGTGATGGAAGACTGAATGACTGAAACCCAATCGTGAACAGTTTTGTAATTATATATATATATATACATATATATATATCATGGTGGTACAATAAATTTTTAAATGGGGGTTGATATAATAATAGAAAATTCTTCAAAGAAAAATATACATGTATATGGAAAATATATGATAAATGAGATATATATATATACATATATATAAATACATGAAAAATGATCTGTAACTTAGGATCAGGAAAGCGCAATTCATAATGAGATATCCACATTCCAGTGAGACTGACACACATCACAAAGAACAAAACAATAAGCAATGTTAGAGGGGACATATGGAAAAGAGATCCTTATCCAGTGCTGTGGGAATGTCCAGTTGATCAACCTTTTTAGTAAACAATATGACAATTTACAAAAAACTAGGAATTTATTTTCCATAGGACCCAGCACTAAATTCCACTTCTTGGCATCTACCCCAAAACTCTATTCAGAGAAGACACTTGCTCTCCTATGTTCACTGTAGCACTATCACAATAGCTAAAATCTGGAAACACCCCAAGTTTCAAGAATATATGACTGGATAAAAGAATTCTGGCATACATACAAAAGAGAATAATACCTGAGTAAAAAGAAAAGACAAAATCATGTAAGGTCTGTATCTAAATGGATCTGGGGAGCTCTGTGTTGGGGGTGTGGTTAATCGGGAGAAGGACGGATGCAGAATGAGGCCCCCTACACAGGATATAAAGACCCACAGTAAGAAAACAACAAATGCTGAAAGGCAGCAGAGCTGAGAATCGGTCTTCAGGGGAAGCAGACGGCTGCGGTGGGGAATGGAATGTGGAGAACGGGTGGCACTGGGGCAGGGTGCGGAGGAGCCGGCGCTCTGGTAGAGGGTGTTGCTGTGTATTAGGCATCAAAACTCAGCAATACTGAAAATCACGGTGCTTAAAATAAAAAATATTTAAAGACAATATAGAATCATGCCCACATTTATACACATTTGTATTGATGCAAACACAAATAGCACTTGACACTATCAATGTCGTGAAGCTTTTGCTTGAAAATCATGAAATTCCCTAAGCAGCTTAGCACCGGGAAGTTAGCACCGCTTTCAGAGTAAATAACAGGGTATTGTTCTAGTAAATTTATCAGAAGACACATGTAAATTTTACTCAAAAGAGTCTCAAAACCCCAGAAACATCATGCATGGCATATATTATGGCATGGAAAGTCGATTATCAAACTGGAAAGGCATCATTTAAAACACTTCAGAAGTTCCAACTAGAAAAACTTATCATAGTGGTAACTCAGATTAAAGAAAGTTGACTGTTGGACTTAAGGAAAGTCAACTATATTAATTAAAAGTCTATTTTGATACTAATGGATATCCAAATACCCAGAAGCCTTCTTAAATGTGTTTATACAGTCATTATAATATTTAATACATATCTATGTATACACACATATACATATATAGTTTGGGTCGAGGGCCGCACCTGGCAGTGCTTACGTTTATTCATGGTTCTGTGCCTGAAAGAACCACTCCCGGGAGCTCAGGAAACTACATGGGGTGTCAGGGATTGAACCTGTATGTGCTGCGTGAAAAGCAAGTGTCTAACCCACTGTCCTCTCTCCAGTCTTAAGGAAGTATTTTTATATTTACTTACCATTTTATATTTTCAAAAGTATCCAATAAATTTGTTTTCCTTTATTATAACCTGAAATAATGCTCACATTTCTTATTCTTACTAGCAGAATTTCCGCGTGTCTGAGGAAACTGGAGCACACGAATATGGGTCCTTGCTCAGTTCTTTCTCCTTCCTTCTTTCCTCTCTCTCTCTCTCCCTCTCTTTCCTATCACTATAAGCATGAGGTAGTGCAAATAAAGATGGATTTTAAAAAAAATCTCTGCTATTCTGGGGGGTTAATATCTATGTATGAGAGATTCTCTCGTTCCCTTGGAAAGTTCCTGCTCAGAAATGAATGTTTGCTCCACAGAGCTCAGTGTGTGATACAGAAATGAGTATTTGTCTAAGTTATACTGACCGTGGTGTAACCAACACCTTAAACACTTTGAAGATTAACTGAGGACTCCATGGGATTGTAATAAATCCCCCAGTTGTCACCACCAGCCTATCTACATAGCTGCTGCCACAGAAGCATTAACCTTTCTGTTCACTTGATTCTATATAGAAAACAGCTGGGGCACTCAAAATAAGCCATCACAGTGCATTGTAGATAAAAGGCTTCCCAGAGAAATGATGGCATTTGTGATATAGCCCAAAACTTTATCTCATGAAGCCCCAGTGAAATATATTCATTTTGGTTTCACAAAGAAACACATTTTGCTTGTGCAAAAGTAACTTACTGAGAGAACTCTCAATGTGTTATAAATTCTGTGTCCCCCAAATAAAGCTAAGTACAAAAGGGAATGGACAAATAGCCTATGAATTTTACTATGGTTATGATAAAACACTTTTAGGTACTCTATATACAGAAAGTTTAATAAAAAATACATTTGTATTCCGTTTCACCAGGTACTTAATTGAGCTTTATATGCTGTGTGTGGCCCTGCAATAAATGAGTGAATGTCAGTGGTTTCTTTATTTGATGTAATGCCTCTTCATAGCAGAAAGTTAATGAAGAGGAATCTGAATTCAGGGGGCTGATGCCATATGTAAAAGATTCATCAGCTCATTCCATTTGCTTATGTGATTTCATGATTGAAACTCAAAAAGACAAGTTCTTCCAGAAAGCATCCAAGGGTCAACCAGCGATACCTGATCTTAAAGGTGACCCACACCTTGAAGACGCACACCTCCTGGCATTCACTGCCTGTGAATTCTTCTCACAATAAATTACGGGTGTTCTTGAGTGGTCAATCCAATAAGGTGGCATGTGTTTGATCACAAAAGCCTTACAGCTCCTCACGATTTGTCTCCGAGATGGTTCATCCCAAGAGAAGTCCAGTATTCATGCCAAAGAATCAGCTCAAACAGTCCATGAGAAGTTCCCAGAGGAGAAAAGCTAAAGCCTAAGGCCTCAGACCAACAGCATAAACTTGCTATTCATGTTGAAATACCTCTCCCAGCCTCGGTCAGATCCTTATTGAACCACAGCCCAATACAACTGATCACATCCAATACTCAAACCAACAACTGCCCAGAGCTCTCACAACGTTTCTACTGCACAGACCCCTTAGGCGGCACATAATCACTGCTGCTCCAAGCCGTGTCTGCAATCATACGATGCAGCCACGCATTATTCTTAAGTCACGAGCCTCAAAATTATCTGGAGTTCCCCTTGATTTACTCCACTGTGAAGGCTGGGGACAGGGCTGATGTGGACAGTGTATGCGTGCTTCCTCCAGGGTAGGTAAAAGGCTAAACAGCTCATATTTCAAGGTACATACTTTAGGTACATACTCCAGAGGTAATGGTGACCTTCACACCCTATTTGTGTGGCCAAAGACACCTACTAGTAAGCCATAATCCTAAAATATAAGTGGCGGCCATTTTACCAGCACTATCCAGCTTAATATCTGCCCTTCTCAGTAGGAAACACATTTTGTTCAGAAAAGCTTTACTAGTTTCTGAGAACCCATAAATATACAAGTCTGAAATAGTAGGACTTGTATACACTCTCTCTCTCCTTCACTCTCTCTTTCTCATATACAAACACATACACATCTACACACAATGTAGGCTTAAACTAGGGTGAGAGAACCCACATGCTACATGCAAATGATCAGAGGTAAAGGCTGAAGTATTGTGCTGCCACCTAAACAGCCCCAACCAGTGATCTCTGAGCACTGGTGCACTACTTGGAGAGGAACCTTCATTAGACATGCTGAGCTGCGACTTACAGGGGCCTTCTGTGTCCCTGGGATGCACTATGCTTAGGAAGCCATCTCACAAAGAATTGGTGAATGAGTACTAACTCAGTGAATTCTTTCCATTTTCCAAGTGTTGGAGAAGTTAGTGATAAACAAGTAAGCTTAGAAAGATCATATATCTTAAGCTAGTTGGAGCACTGGATTTAGTTGTTTCTGGGCATAAAACTAATTCAATAATTCAAAATTATTTGACCCAATATATTCCTTGAGAGTCCTGCCCCTCGAGGCATTGCAGGTGTTGGTGTGGTGTCCAGTTGCGTCGGCAGGTGGCAGACAGGAGATAGGATTGTCTACACCCTTGGCTCTGCCCCATGGGTCCTGGATGGTTGAAGGTCTGACATAGAAAAAGACTGGGTCCTCTGGGATGAGTCCAGAGCCATGGTAGAGCCTGGCATGCTACCCATGGTGTATTCGATATGCCAAAAATAGTAACAATAATGGACCTCATTCCCAATGAATGGAGACGTTACTGGTGCCTGCTAGAGCAAATCGATGAACAACCGGAAGACAAGTGATACAAGTGATACAAGTGATATTCCTTTGGGGGTTGAAGTCATCTTGAGTCAAATTTCTGCATCTTAGATGCACAAACTAAGATATCTTCCATGTGCAAATGTCTGCCATGTGTCTTCAGAACTTATATGGAAGTGCAGAAGCAAAAAACAAGTGTAACATGGGTCTGGACTCTGGGAATTTTACATACCACTAAGCAAAACTCTGTGAGATCTTTTCTCTTAATGAGATGCCCCCAAAAGCGGTCGGTGATCTGAAGACTACCCTTCCTCAGTATCTTCCTCCCACTGTTGCTACATGGTAGAAATAGCTACCAATTTCCTGCTACTATTTCCCTCTCACTACTGAATTAGCATTGGTGTGCATACCCAACTTTTATTGGAGCAAAACAGTAAAAGTGGCCACTTAAAAGAGTTTTCTCAAATTTGAGTAAAACAAATGAAACATATAATGACAGACTTATTAATTAGGTATAAATTTACCAAAATACAAATGGGTAATTTTGTATAGAAGTAATGAGGTAATTTTGATCTGATAATTCTACAATTTGTTTTAAGTAAACTTTATAAGTTTCTAACTAGAAGTAAACACTGAGAGTCAACAAAATGAATGTCCACATGGATTCCTCTGCAAAACAGGGTTCCTGAGCATAAAGCCTGTACTCCCACCCCTTTTCTCCCTTTTCACTCTTGGTTAAAAAAATAAGGCAGACCTCCTTACACTCTGTCAGAGCTGCTCACCAACCTCTTGAATCAAAGCACAACAAACCCACTGTAAAGACCCACGGCTTCCCTGCCATGCACATGTTTCTATTAGCTTGTTAAGTTGGGAAATTTTAAGAAATTATTTTTTTTAAAATTCTATTATACCACTGTGAGATATACAATTACAGAGATGTTCATTGGGCTTCATGTATACAGTGTTCCATCACCCATCCCTCCACCAGTGCGCATAAGTCAGTCCTACCCTGTACCACCTGTCTCTGTCATCACGATCCTCAGACTCAGAACATGCTCTCCTCTTCTTAAACGTTTCTGGCTACCTGGAAACAAGCTACCCATGTACTAGGCAGCTGGCACAAATGTGAAACCAGAGTGTGGTGCGGAGTTGTAGGGAGCTCTGATGGAGAGGGCCCATCACCAATGTCCCCAGATTCCCTCACCCCTCCCTAGCCTGCCTCTACAGCAGGTAATTTCTTCTCTCTCTATCTCTCTCTCTCTATCTCTCTCTCTATCTATCTATCTATCTATCTATCTATCTATCTATCTATCTATCTATCTAAATCTCTAAATCTCTCCCCCCAGCCTTCTCTTAAACATTGTAGGATGTGATTTTTCGACCAGTGCAGCATTCAGATACCTGTGATGATCTCATTCAGACTCCAGGCTTTCAACACCATCTGCACTAAAACTCAAGGGTGTATGTGTGCACACGTGTGTGTGTGTGTAATCCCACTCAAGTTTCCCTCTTTTCCGCTGTATGTAGCATATTTCTCCTTCTTAACCCTGAGCCACATCATGTCAGTGAAAGTGAAAAATCTTATCAAACGCTCACAAAATGCACTCCCAACTGCACCCTCTCACCAGAGCTCCCTACAACTCCGCACCACACTCTGCTTTCACATTTGTGCCAGCTGTCTAGTAACGGGTAGCTTGTTTCCAGGTAGCCAGAAACGTTTAAGAAGAGGGAGAGCATGTTCTGAGTCTGAAGATGGTGATGACAGAGACAGGTGGTACAGGGTAGGACTGACTTATGGCTCCAGCTAATATGCCACACATGAGCCCAGCCCCCAGAAGCGATGGTGGTGAACAGAGTGAGGGCTCGGGGAGGTGACTGCGTTACACCAACCTCACACATGATCTTGAACTAAAGCAGGGGCGCCTACAGACAGAGAAGAAACTCCAGGTTTATAGGAGTGCACTAATGGAAGGTGTCACATCAGAGGAAAGGCCAGAACAACATAAATCTGCTAGTTCTCTGAAAGAGACCCTATAGTCTCCAGAAACCTGAGGAACATTCTGTCAGCCTCAGCAGACCAGGGGACAGGTCACAAAGGGGCTGAGGAGTCACAGTCTGGGTGGGGATGAACAGCTGAGGTGGAGGACAGGTTCCTCAGCAGGGAACTCCGCTCATCATCCTAGAGAGGAGGCTGGATTCACAACTGAGGTGGAGAACTCCGGCCCTCAGCCTTCGCACCCGCAGTCAGTCTCTCTTCTACCCTTTCATCCCTGCAGGCTTCTGGTCTGCACACTGCTCCGTGAACCCACAGCTAAACCTCGAGGTGGTAGGACAGTGGGTTCCAACCCCTGCTACAGCACTGGGAGCTCTCGTGCCTTTGCCACGCAGAAGCCCCTCCAGCGCGTGAGCTCTGTCTGGCACCAGAATCTTCCCTAGAAGTCCCTGCCCAGTCCTATCAACAGCGCTCCTGTGTTTCTTCATTCTAGAAACACCATTCGGACTAGCAACCCTGTTAAAGAGCCTCCTGCCAAACTTCAGAGACGGAGACAACCTGCGGCGTCTCCAAGTTACATTAGGAGCCTCAAGTCAGACCTGGATGAGGCCAACACCCCTATGAGGCCAACACTTCTGCAACAATTGCACTAGGTGTTCCTGTATGAGCAGTGAGGCTAGTCCAAATAATATTAAATGCACTTATTAGACACAAAAAAGATGAGTACTGTCAAGTGAGCCCACTTCTGAAACAGATACAAGACAAAAATCACAACAGTCCATCACTTTGTCCCTCTCGAGGGCTGCCAAAGAGAAATCATAGCAAAAGCACCCAGAAAGGAGAACACAGGGCCCTGAAAGAAGGTGCAGCAGTTAAGGCCTCTGCCTCGCCTACGTGAGCCATGGCCAGCTCCCGGGCGCTACACAGTTGCCTGGACAGCCCCAGTGCAGCAATGGATGCCCCTAGCCATGCTGGTGGGGTCTGGCTAATCCCCAGCATGAGAGGGTCCCGAAGCTTCACATCCTTGGGTTCTTTCACTGAACTCCCAGCCTGACTTACCATGACTTGTTGGGAGGAGACCCTGGGCCTTCTCAGCATGCATGAGTGGCCCTCTCCCCCCTAACCTGATCACAGAGAAGAGAGAGGGGAAAAGGTCACATGTCTTGGATGTGAAACCACCTAATTTATTTCCCGGACCATATGATCCCACAATGCTTTATTTAGAGGTGACTACAAGCGTATGCCACCCGCATGGCAAGCCGGGCAAGCAGCTCGTGTTGTATTTGATATGCTAAATACCAGTAACATTTATATTAGGTCATTCCCATGACCTAATATAATGGTTTGAGGCTGTTTATGTTCCTGGAGCAAGCAGATGCCTTTGGGTTCTACTAGCAAGAGACAGGACATATAGAGATGTTACTGGTGCTTGCTCTAACAAATAGATGATGAGCGGGAAGATCGTGATTGTGATCGTGATGATCCCTTAGGCATGGCTGGGTGTGGCCTGCATGGCCCCTGGCTTGCTAGGCTGAGGAAGTACACCATCTCTGAGTTCTGGCACTGAGTCAGCCAGAGGTTTACTGAGAACCACCCAGAAGAGCCCCCAGGCCTCCGGAGTGCCCAACAAATAAATCAGAGGCCTTGCTTTGACCAACCCTCCTCCCAGTGTTTTCAGTAGGTACTGGTGGGCCCATCCATGTCTAAAGCTTCAGGAGGCTACTGATTCCTGGCTAAATTTGGAGACCAGGATGGAGATCAACACAGTTATGGAATTTCCAGAATACGACTCACTTCTCCATGTGCTGGCTGGCGGTTTACTAGGCCGTATCATTTCAATTAATATCGGAAAGTGCACCTGCTTATACAGCCTTCAAGACCCATACTTAGCCACTTCCAAGCTATCCAGGCTCCAAAACTACTCTCCTTTCTTTCCTGCACTCGTTTCAAATCCCTTTTCCCAACTGATATAGAGAAGGTAGAGGTGCAGCTGATTGCAAAGAGCTGGGAGACAGGACTGTGCTTCCCAAGACTGTAGTAGTTCGCCTGAATTTCAAAGACAACCAATTAATCTTCAGGTGGGAACACTGTCCAGAAATATTTTTTCACCTACAGGCTTTCTGCTAATCCTAATAGCTATTACGTTATTTTAAGTCTTTGACAAAGTAGCACAAAGAAGCTCAGTACATAAAATAGTAGAGTTCGGTTCCCCCTTTGTGGAAGCAAATGTAATAATGTACATTAAATAACTGATAGCTATTATTGCAAATGTCAAGCTCATTACAGCAGATGTTCCAACTGAGGATCACTCCCCATTAAATTCAAACAACTGATATGCCCTGGATTCACCATTTGATTTAACATGTCAATGTCAATTCTCAAGGGAGTCAATCAGAGCTGTCTTCCCTGTCACCATCCTGGGTCTGTTGTGGAACAAAGAAGATTCCTCTCACCTGCTAATCGCAATCATTAAAATGTGAATGAAGAGTTAATAAGTGGCACAGTTAGAGGCTGCAAAATATACTATTACACCATGCCTACAACTTTGGGCATAGTGCAGGCGGATTTATTTTATTTCCCAAAGTGAATGGCATTACTATTAAGAAAAAATACTCAAAATTGGAAATTAGGGGAAAGATGAATGAAAGATTTGATACTCTCAGGCTAGAGCTTAAGCCCTTGCCATGTCCCTGACTCTCCAGGGAAATATAATTTTGTGGCATTTATGCTTTTTTCTATTTATTGGAAACCAACAATTATTTAAAAAATAGACAGAGTGAGATGATTTAAATGTTGTCTCATTGAAAAGCTAGCCATAAAAGTTATGGCTTTACAACTCAATGGAGATATTAGGCAATATAACATATAACTTAAAAATACGTTTATATTCCTTACTGATCTGTGTATTCTCATATATTTTTGTGAATTAGTTTCATCATCCTGCAGATAGCCTTATCAATTAGTGACATAACCGATCATGAGAAAACATGGCTAGAATTCCACTGGAATATATTCAATTCAGGGTCCAGAGGCCTAGCGATGCAGGTGAGGCAGAGGTGGTGGACACAGGTCTCTGTGTTTGTTAGCGATTCCTGGGTTCTTCAATATTTGCAAGAATGAAAAAATATCATTCATATACAATATTTCATTCATATACAAGAATGAAAGTCACTTCTATCACTTGTCTTCCTGTTGTTCATCGATTTGCTGGAGGCGGGCACCAGTAACATCTCCATACATGCTAGTGTAGCCCAAGAGCATCTGCTTGCTCCAGGAACATAAAGAGCCTCAAACCATTCCATCAGGTCATGGGAATGAGGTCTATAATTGTTACTGGTATTTGGCATATCAAATACGACACGGGTAGCTTGCCAATATATATATATATTTCTGTTACTGGAAATATAATTATATATAATTATATATTGCAATTATATAATAGTAATCTAGGTTATAAGACTACAAAGTTGTGACCATAATCAGAAAAGAAAAATATGCAAATATCCCCCAAATTTCCTGTATTGTGAGGCAGATTTCATTGATAACTTAGTTGAAAATGAAATTGTAGAAAGTCTGTCAAAAGTAGTAGCAGTAACATCTTCAAAGGATGGATTTTCAAAGAGGCAGCTGCAAAATGCCCTCAGCACAATTCCACGTAAATCACTGAGGTTTGTATTATTGAAGACCGAGGTCAGGGCACATCCTTTAACACAGAACAGGCAACCCCTAAAATGTTAGTGACTAAAGGCTTTTAAACCACTTTGTTCTATCCATAATTTCCAAATGCACCAGCATGCTGAATTGAGGGATAAGGGAAACAGGATCTACCGGAAGAATGTCTGGATACTGCACTGACTCTAAAATGCCTCAGGCAGATCAGCAGACACTTCGGATCAGAACATTTGCTTTAGAGAAGATCCACTGGTGAGTGCCTAATTGTGTTTGACCATGACCACAGACCGTAAGACTCTGATGCGTGGGACTCCACTGTTACACGCAGAATGTTGTCACTTCATTGGTTCTCACTGCAGAGATGAACTACTGCCCTGTTTTCCCACACCTTCCTCCCAGCCCAGCCCTACTGCTCTTCTGCTCCCTCTCTCATAAGAGACCCCTTAAGGGTATTTCTGAGACCAAGGTAGTGATTCGCCTTCCGAGGGGTGCAGTGCCTCACTCTCATCTCCAGCTCTCCATTCCTCCATCTGCAGCTGAGCGTCCCTCACCCTCCGCCCCAGCCCCGCCGCTCAGAGTGTTCTCAACAGGGGCTAAGTCACAGGAACGCACCCACTGCTGGGTCAAACATGGTAGAGTGCCACAAATGTCTCAAGTCCAGATCACATGAGGCCTCTTTTATTTTGTTTTGTTTGGGGTTTACAGTGGGAGGTGGTCGAGCTTACTCTTGGCCCTGTGCAGGGATCACTCTTGGCAGTGCTTGGGGTCATATGTGTAGCTAAACACAGTAAGTACACACCTGTACAGAAGCACACACCCTTTTTTGTGCTTTTTTTGGTTCACACCCGGCAATGCTCAGGGGTTACTCCTGGCTTGGCACTCAGGAATTAGTCCTGGCGATGCTCAGGAAACCATAAGGGATGCCAGGAATGGAACCCGGACCGGCACAGGCAGGGGCGTGCAAGGCAAATGCCCTACCGCTGGGCCATCGCTCCAGCCCCCCACACATCCCTTTCTAATCGCCTTTCCCACACTATCTGATTAGGACTAAACATATACCCTGTTGTAATCCCTCTACCTGATTTCCTTACACAAAGATCACACCCTACTTTTCCCCAATTTAAATATCCCTGTTCTACCTAATGAAGAGGAGCTATTCCCCGCAAATGGTTCATGGAGGCCTCTTTATAGGAGCTCCACTCGACCTTCTCTGTGGTTGCTCTACTTGCTCAGAATCTGACCTCAGCAGTAACATCAACAATATGTGGTTCTGGTGCTGTGGGGTCATATGTGGTGCCAAGCATCACACAGTTCAGCCAGGTGCAAGGCAGTGGCTTCGTTTAGCCCTGTACTATTTCTCTGGCCCCTACACATCCATTTTAAATAACACCAACAAGTCATTCTTCAACCAAGTATACTACTTTGTACTGTATTACTAGTCACACATTTAATATTTCTTTCAAATCAGCACATGAAACATTGGTTTTCAACCACAAATGTCAGGCAAAACTAGCAGGTGCACTGGAGTTCTGCACACAGAGAATAGCGGCAGTTCTCAAGAAGAAAATTCAAAGGAGAATTTAAAATCCGTCCCACAGGGAGTGAAACCCACTTCTTTTCCAAGCACTCAGTCACCGAGGAGCAACAGAAGCTGGGAGGTATTTTCTTTTTACAGGGTGCAACCATGCTGCTTTAAAGGGAAGAAATAAGATAAGCTGATTTTATTTCCACGGGCAGAAAAGGTTTTCAGTAGAAAAGCTTTCAGGGACTCAGCATGGCTAGCAAATAACATTAGCAATGAAAATAATAGATTAGCTTTAGGATCCAGGCGTTCTGTTTGCAGAAGGACTTTCCTCACCCCCAGAAACCCAGGCTTGCAGGGTCCCCGGAAAGAAAACCTCCCTGCTGACTTTCCTGCCCCTGCGGCGACCCTTTACAAAGAATTGAGTCTTTTCTTCCCTTCTTTCTCTCCAGCTGGAGATGGAGTCAGCTCTGGGACCATCTTGACCACCAGGAAGTTGTTTTCTTTTTCTGCCTTGCCGGAAGCGACACTCAGTCCCAATGGGAAAGCTCTGGAGGTTGAATTCAGAAGTCCAAGGAGCCGTGATGGACACAGAAGAATCTGGCTCACAGGTGGGACACAAAAGCATAATAGGCGAATAAATAACAAGTGCTCAAAGGCCACAGACTCAGACCAGAACGAGCTGGTCTGCAGGCCAACGAAGGAGACAGGAGAGGAAGGGGGACACGAGCATGGTCTGCATGATGTCCTGTCAGTAGGGGCCTGAAAACGGAGCCTAAAAGGGGTCAGGGGTGCCACTGGAAGCAAAGGGTGGGAGTGAATCCAGAAATTTTGGTGGAGGGATGTGGGCACAGGTGAAGGCATGGTGTTGGCACATTGTGTGTCTGAAACTCACATATGAATAACTTTGCAACTCATCTTGATGCAATTTAAAAAAAAGGCAAAGGAAATTAATGAAAGCAAAACTGAACAATTGACTGCATCAAATTAAAAAGCTTAGATAAAACAAAATGGAATATTGGCAGATTGCAGAAATAAAAGCATCAGCGGTGTGAAGGGCTGGAACCCATTAAAGTGACAGCAGTGTGAAGGGCTGGAAGCCAACTGCTGGAATGGAGAGTTTAGCCCCTTGGCATTGCTGGCCCCACATTGGGAAGGGCAGGGGCTCTTCAGTTAGCCCGGCTGAGCCCCTCCTGTTTTCTCTGCCACCTCCACAAAGCCTGCCGGGAGGAGCGCACCAAGCATGCCGATGAAGGAACAGCAGAAGTGAGGGAAGATGATCTCCGTCCCTGTCATTTAAAGGTTCTCTGTGAGTCACGTCCCTCCGTGCTTTCATTTCACAATGCTTTGCTCTCCAGTTCCAAGCTGACGCCTCTTCGAGGTAAGCAGCTCTGGCTCTCTTGGGATCTCCTGCTGCTCTCTCCTGCAGAGCTGAGACCTGGAAGATTCTAGAGCATCAGCTGCTGGCTAAATGGAAAGACTGCGGAGGAGGGGACACAGGGATGCGACATAGAAGAGCTATCATGCTCGTGTTTGCACTGAAAAAAGATAAAGCAACAACCTCCAGGTGTTACTTAAAGTGGGGAGTCTAGGAAAGGGGAGTCGGTGCACCTGGTAAGGCACTTGCCTTAATAGGGCCGACCCACATTCGATCCTTGGCACCTCATAAGGTCCATATTGTCTGCCAAGAGTGATGATTTCTGAGCAGAGCCGAGAGTAAGTCCTGAGCACTCCTGGGTGTGGTTCAAAAAATCAAAAACAGAAAAAGAGGGAAAATTATATTTAAAACATGACAAGCAATGTAAAGAAATGAACAAATCCATGCATATCTTTCTTATAATGACCCACATAAAAGGACACACATTTTTAAATTTTCACTTAAGGAACTATAGTTTACAATACTGTTAATGATAGGGCTTCAGGAGTGACCATATTCCTCACCTCCCCAGAGCGTCCACTTCCATCACTGTCCCATTGCCTTCCCACATCCCCCAACCATCCCCTCCTGTCCCAGTGGTAGCTTCCTGCCAAAGACCAATTCTCAGCTTCTGTTGGCTTTGGGTATTTACTACACACCTATTATGTCTCTGTCCTGATAGAGGTCATTCTGTCTCTCTCCAACTTCGCTCAGCATGATACCTCCAAATCAAACATAGCGCAGCGAATTTCAGGATTTCCTCCTTTCTTGTGACTAAGTAGTATAACACTGTGCACATGACTATGGTTTCGCTACCTAGTCATCTATTCTTAGATTCCGGGTTGCTTCCATATTTGTGAATAGTGCTGAAGTACAAATGCCTTTTCTGAACTGATTTGGGGACAGAGGGGCTGTTGGGGTACATGCCAAAAGGTGGAGAGGCTGTTTCATATGGGAAACAATGCTAGTTTTTTTTGAGGAAAGCCAAAAATTGTTTTTCAAAATTATTGGACCAGTGGACACTCCCACCAAAAGAGGGCAACTTTTTCCACATCCATGCCAGTGCTGGTTGTTTCTGTTCTTTGTGATGTGTGCCAGTGGACTGCTCTGTGGTGATGCCTCACTTATGATTTGATTTGCATCTCCCTGATTAGAAGTGATGCAGTAAGTACTTGTATTTGGCCATTTGTATATCTTCTTTGAGGAATTTTCTTTTCATCTCTCTCCGCTATTTCCTGATGAGGCTGGTCTGTTGATAGTTTCTTGTAATGGTCTACCAGTGCTTTAAAATCTTGTATATTTATCTTTTGTCCCAGCTTGGGGGGGCCTCTTTCAATTCTGGTCCTGGTTTCCTCTGTGGTGCAGAAGCTTCTCGGTTTGATGCAGTCCCATTTATCTTTGCTTCTGTTAGCTTGGGTTGAGTCACTGAAGATGACTCTTGTCTCCATGTCCTGAAGAGTTCAACCGGTGTTTTCAATATATCTTACGGGTGTAGGTGTGATATCAAGCTCTTTAATCTGCTTTGACTTGACTTCTACACCTGGGGCAAATAGAGACCTGCCTTTACTTTTTTGCATGTAGCCAATCAGTTCTACCAATACCCTTTGTGGAAGGGCTTTCCTTCCTACTTCATATTTTCTGCTCCTTTATTGATAGGATTCGGAGGTTGGGTGGTTCAGAAGGGAACAATGTGCTAACAATTGTTGTAAGTGATAATACTAGCCTAGAACTGAGTATTGAATACAGGCAAAAAGATACACATGATAACCTCTAAACATATGTATCACAATCCACAGTGTAAGAGAAGGGAGAGAGAAAGAGAGAAAGAGAGAAAAGAGATAAAGAACTCTCCATAGAGGCAGGCGAGGGAGAAGGAAGGTAATGGGGACATTGGTGGTGGGAAATGGGCATTGATGGAGGGATTGGTATTGAAACAATGTATGACCGAATCCCAGACATAAACATCTATGTAATTGTATATCTCACGGTGGTATAATAAAATATTAAACAAAATAAAAGTTCACAAATCAAAAGCTCTGTCTCTGGGCTCTGAGTCCACCACCATGCTGGATTGATTATTACAACTTCACAGCACAGTTTGAATACAGGAAAGAGAAGCCTCCCATATTCTTTACTCCTAGGATTTCTTTTGTTATTTTTGTGTGTGGGAGTAGGAGGCACTTATTATTCCAAATCAATTTCATGAGTGTTTGATTAATGTATGTGAAAAGTATCATAGCTATTTTTAGAGGGGTTTGTATAGTGCCCTGAGCAACCCTGAATTTTGGCAATGCTGATCCTTCCCTCCATGAAAAGGGGATGCTTTTCCATTTTCTCGTGTCCTCTTTTATTTATTCTAGCAGTGGTTTATAGAGACCTGCCTTTACTTTTTGCATGTACTTCTTTGTACATTCTTCCACCTTATTTCTTAAGCTGGTTCCTAGGAACTTGATTTTCTGAGGCCCAACTGTGAATGTTTTTTTAAATATTGTATCTCTCATCCATTTAATTATCTGCATATTAAAAAGCCCTGGGTTTCAGTGCAAATCCAGCCTGCAGTCAGGTAAGTTTACTATTTCTAGGAGTTTATTTGTAGAGTCCTTAAGATTTTTATCAGTATTGTATCATGTCACCAGCAAATAGCGAGTGTTTGGCTTCTGTTCTGATATGAAGTTTCTTAATGTCTCTGGCCTAATTTCTGTGGCAAGGACTCCCAGTAATATATTCAATAGCAGTTGTGAGAGGGGTCACCTTGTCTTGAGCTTGGTTTTAAAGATTTCCCTTTGAGTACAATGTTTGCTATGGGCTTGTGGCAAATGGCTTTAACTATGCTGAGGAAAAGTTCCTCCATTTCCAGCTTCATTGAGAGTTTTTATCATGAATGAATGTGGGATCTTGCTAAAGGCTTTCTCTGCACATACTGATATGATCAAATGGTTTTTATTTTTCCTTGTATTGATGCAGTGTATCAAATTGACTGACTTGAGTGAAGACAACAGTTACTTTATTCTAAGCTTACTGTTGCCCAGTTCTTCCTTGAGTATAACTAAAATACCCTGGACCCCTGAGATGAATTATATTTGGTCACCGTGAATGATCTTTTTGACGTATTGTAGAAGTTAAAATTAAATGATAAATACTTGAAAGATGCACTAATCATTGAAATATGCATTTCAAGTATGAATCATACTTTTAAAATGTGCCTAGGTTAATACTGAGATAAAGAAAACATCTTGATAAAAAATATAGCTTTAGATGCATGTGTGGTTTCAAACAGAATGACTGTTAGTTACTCATTAGCAAGTCTACTTTCTATACAAAAGATGGAGTGCTTACATAGCACAGTGTAGGAAATAAGAATTTTTTTTAATTAAGCTTAACATCATGTAACAGATGTTAGTTTTTTCCCTCTGCCCCAAGGAGCTCTGTAATGCTGCTGGAGATGACAGTTGTCAACTGTGGCATGTGTGTGATAAATTATAGCACTAAACTACAGTATTATTATTTAATAACCCATTAAATATCACTAGCATTTAAATATCGACATACATGCAATTTTGTACTTTCACGATCACGATCTTCCCGTTAATCATCTATTTGCTAGAGCGGGCACCAGTAATATCTCAATATGTCCTGTCACACGCTGTAGAGCCAAGGGCATCGGCTTGGTAGAGGAACATAAAGAGCCTCAAACCATTATATTAGGTCATGAGAATGATCTAATATAATTGTTACTGGCATTTGGCATATCAAATACAACACGAGCAGCTTGCTAGGCTTGCCGTGCAGGAGGCATACTCTATAAACACCTCCAAATAAAGCCTTTATTGATGAACCGCGGCCGCTTGCCGCGAGCCGGGCTGTGATGGGCTGGTCGGCTGGGTGGAGTTCTGATGAGAGGGAAGTCCCATGTGGAAAATGGCAGCGCCCATGGAGTGGGTGGGGGGTCGTCTAGCTTGTTGTGAGGTTCTGCCGGGGTGGTGGGCCAAGGCTGGAACCCACCATGCCTCCCGACTGCCTCATGAACGGCTGGGCACAGGGAGAGCAAGGAACCGCTCTGCCGCATGTCTGAGAGTCTCTGGACCAGCATACCTGGGCCGGATTGAGGAAGAAACTGCTCCAGGGTGGGTGTCGATGATCCTGGCTGTGATGGGCTGGTCGGCTGGGTGGAGTTCTGATGAGAGGGAAGTCCAATGTGGAAAATGGCGGCGCCCATGGAGTGGGTGGGGGTCGTCTGGCTTGTTGGGAGGTTCTGCCGGGTGGTGGGCCAAGGCTGGAACCCACCATGCCTCCCGACTGCCTCATGAACGGCTGGGCACAGGGAGAGCAAGGAACCGCTCTGCCCCATGTCTGAGAGTCTCTGGACCAACATACCTGGGCCGGATTGAGGAAGAAACTGCTCCAGGGTGGGTGTCGATGATCCGGGCTGTGATGGGCTGGTCGGCTGGGTGGAGTTCTGATGAGAGGGAAGTCCAATGTGGAAAATGGCGGCGCCCATGGAGTGGGTGGGGGTCGTCTGGCTTGTTGTGAGGTTCTGCCGGGGTGGTGGGCCAAGGCTGGAACCCACCATGCCTCTCGACTGCCTCATGAACGGCTGGGCACAGGGAGAGCAAGGAACCGCTCTGCCCCATGTCTGAGAGTCTCTGGACCAGCATACCTGGGCGGATTGAGGAAGAAACTGCTCCAGGGTGGGTGTCGATGATCCGGGCTGTGATGGGCTGGTCGGCTGGGTGGAGTTCTGATGAGAGGGAAGTCCAATGTGGAAGTCCAATTTTGTACTTTAAATCATAATAATCTCCAGTCACCTTTATTGACCATAATTTGTAGAAGAATATTTCTAAACATTTCTAAATATGCCCCAGACAGACCTGGGCCAGAGCTGCTACTGGATCTCCCTGTGCCCAGCCGCTCACGAGGCACCCGGGAGGGATGGCAGGTTCTAGCCCTGGCCTGCCACCCCAGCAGAGACTGCAACAAGCCAGACAACCCCCACTCCATGAGGGCCTCCATTTTCCACATCCGGACATCCCCCTCGTAAGAACTCCACCCAGCAGACCAGCCTATCACAGCGGCCGCGGGTTCATCAATAAATGCTGGATTTAGAGATGACTACAAGAGTATGCTATCCGCATGGCAGAGCATGGCAAGCTACCCATGTCGTATTTGATATGACAGATACCAGTAACAATTATAGACCTCATTCCCATGATCTGATGGAATGGTTTGAGGCTCTTTATGTTCCTGGAGCAAGCAGGTGCCCTTGGGCTCTACTTGCATGAGACAGGACATATGGAGATGTCACTGGTGCCCACTTGAGAAAATAGATGATGAAAGGGAAGACAGTGATACAGTGATATTTCTAAAAATAATGCATGGTATAAATTAATTTTCTTTCAAGAAACATCCCTTGGGCTAGAGCGATAGTCTATCAGGGAGGGTATTCGCCTTGCATGTGGCTGACCCAAGTTTGATCCCCAGCATCCCATATGGTCCCCTGAGCACTGCCAGGAGTAACTCCTGAGTGCAGAGTCAGGAGTAACCCCTGAACATCTCTGGGTGTGACCAAAAAAAGGTGAAAAAAAATCAAGAAACATACCCCTTTTTCCCCACTCTTAGTCTTTACAAGCCACTTCCTGAACCCCATTCCAGCCTCACTTAAACTACTCTAAAGACACGTAAAAATGTTTCCTATATTGCTGATTATAATCTGTTGACCTGACATGCATTTGAACCATGCTGTTTCCTCTGCTTTGTATGTACCATTTGACTTCTGCGAAATGAAGTTCCTATGAAGATTACATTATTATTTTCTTCACAGTGGATAAACTTAGTTTCTCATTTGTAAGGCAACAATCAAAGAAGGAAGCTGCTGTGAAATGAGATCTTAATTTTACCAAATTCAGAAGAGGAAGCTGAATCTCCTAAAATCCTCATGGCACTGGCTACAAATCAGCAACAGCAATTCAAGCCAATGTCATAATATCTAAACAACAAACAACATGCTGAAACCTCAGGCAAAATGCTGAATGAGTCAAATGTCCAACTTCAAGGAGAGTATGTCTAGAACAAGGCTCCACCCCACTCCGTTCGAGGCTGAGGAAAGGTGGATAAGAAACATTAAAGAAACGTGCTGGGTCATTCCCCTTGGGCCCTGCCTGCTACTGTTACTTTCCAGTGCTCAGAAGTGTGAGCCTGTGTGACACTCAGGTCTAGCAGAGATTAACAATGAAGGAGATCAGAGGGATAGGACTCATCATAAGTACCCAGGACCCTTCCTAGAATTCTAGTATGAAGACCGCACCCCTTGGATTTGACTGTCTTAAATTAAGCTCCTTCTCATGAGCAGAGGCATGCCAAAGGCAGCTGTGCTCTCCAGGGGCCGATATCGGCAGGCAGTCTTTGTTAAGGTGGATTTCTCCTAAACTTCATTGCCTGTGTTTTAGTCACACCCAAGGAAGAAGTGGAGAGCAGTAAGCTTAGAGGGAAGTAATGTTTGTATTGGACAGGTTCAGGGACTTCAAGGAAAGGTTCTGCTGACCCCTGGGCCCTTTGCTGCTTAGGTCGAACAGACAAATCAACATGAAACAAGTGAGGCAAGTATGCATTTACTTACAATGCTATGGAGAAGTTACATAAATTTAAAAGCAAAATTGAAAGAGACTCGTTTATTTTTTGGGGGTTTTTTTTGTCTTTTTCTTTTTAATTTTGCTTTTAGAGGCCACATGAAGCTGTGCTCAGGGCTTACTCTCAGCTCCAGAGTCATGAATTACTCTTGGCCATGTTCAGGTGGCCTGAAATGCCCTTCTTGCTGTACTATCTCTTGGCCCTGGGACTACTTGTTTCTAGTCTTGAGCTAATATATGGGGCAGGACCTGGGGTATCACAGTGAGTGGAGGGCTCGCACGCCCCTCTGTACTCCAGCCCTTCTGTACTCCAACGTGTTGCACAGAAAGGCTTCATCTAGTCTCTCAGGGGCTCCCACATGACAAATCCAGCCCTTTTTTACTCCACGTATGTTATACAGAAAGACAGAAAGGCCACATCTAGTCTTTTTTTTCCCCCAAACAAAAGTTGCTGATCTTGGTTTCGTGTTTAGTGGCTGAAGTTGGCTCTGGAAATTTTGAGGCAATCAAGAATATCTGAGCACAGTGAGGAACCCTTTACAGGAAATACTCAGCTCCATATTTGATTATAGCAACACAAATGGAACCGACAAATTTGCAGACATTATGGACTTTTAAAAAGACTTTTAAAAACTTGTTTTCTAAAAGAACTCTGAGAAATCTTTCAGGCACTATAGGACTGGTGGTTATTAAACTTCATCAGAACTTAATGCATTAATTTCTCTCTATACTGGCACGTGATAGGGTCAAATGGAAATGTTACTGGTGCCCGCTCAAGCAAATTGATGAATAACGGGATGTCAAGTGATCAAGTGATATATTTTAATGTGCTTACATAGTAAATCAAATGCCAGAGTAATGGGGAAAGAATGTCTAAATGTTTTATTCTTTAGCACAAGCTTCTTCAATGTGTAAATAAGGATAATCCATTTTACAATAATAACAAAAAAAGGAAAAAATATACCTGGCCAAATAGCAATGGCAAATTATAAAGTCCAGGCTCTACTTTAAAAATAATGTTTTTAAATATTTCAGTATTTCATATAATTGGCTATACAATGTCATATAATTTTGGATATATCACCATATCACTGTCTTCCTGTTCATCATCGATTTGCTCGAACAGGCACCAGTAACATCTTCATATGTCCTGTCTCATGCTAGTAGAGCCCAAGGGCACCTGCTTGCTCCAGGAACATAAAGAGCCTCAAATCATTCCATCAGGTCATGGGAATGAGGTCTATAATTGTTACTAGTATCTGGCATATCAAATACGACACGGGTAGCTTGCCAGGCTCTGCTGTCATGTCATATAATTTTGGATATATAATAGAAAAACAAGACTCAAACACCTCCTTTTCAGTTTTGGATGCTTGTCTTTTCTTCTTTTCTTTTTTTTTCAGTGTCTGCTCTTCAAGCAAAGTCAAAGCCTGGCAGCATCAGCAGGGCGCCTGTTGGCCAGAGGGGACAGACAGCCCCGGCAGGCGAGGGGCAGGCCCCACCCTGAGCTGCTGGCTGGCTTCCATGGAGGAGGCAGAGGAGATTCTTGAAAGGCTCAAAGCAGAGAGCAATGTAGAAGAGAGACTAACAGCATTAGCAGCTAGTTAGACAACCAGGTATCAGAGACAAGAAGGGACAAGGATAAAATAGGGGAGTGGGGCCAAGCTGTCTCTGTTTGACATTGGGCACTGAACTTAGTCTTTCTCTTGCCACAATAGAGCAAAAATAAAAATCCGAGCACCTGTGTGCCATCCCAACCACTTAAGTTGCTTTTCTTCTCTGACTTTTGTCCAAATATGAGTTAAGTCAAAGGTTAGAGTTCTACTGCTGACAAATTCCTGTCTTTTGCCAAAAAAGTAGATCTCAACAGAGCCCATGGCTTCATTAGGTGAGGACTTCACCTTGGAGCTCTCAGCCTGAGATGGCCTGCAGGGCCCTCTGGCTTATGGGACCTTCAGTCTAACCTGAGGTTTCTGATGTGAACTGATGGCCTTACATGGGGCTTCCTGCTCCACTGTTTCAGCTTAAACCTGACCAGCACCATTTCTGTTCTCAGACGCTTGTTCTCACATCAAGCCAGTTTGTGTGAGGAAAAAAGGGCAGGTAGGCTTAAGCTTCTATTAAGATGACATACAATGTTATAAGAAGTCAATGTGTGTGTGTGTGTGTGTGTGTGTTTGTGTAGAAGGGGATATTGAGGATTGGTGTTGCAACATTGTGTGCCTGAAACTCAACGATGAATAACTTTGTAAGTCACAGTACCTTAAAAAATATTTTAACAGACGAAAGTATTGTGAATATGCAGATTAGATATCCAAGTGTATTTTGAAATTGTGAAATAATACTATCTTAAGGAATGAGGCAGCAAAGTGAAGACTGTATTTTGTAAGTATGATGAATGGTCTGGAGGGGATACCCCTCAGAGAGGCCCATTTAATGAATAGTACATGCTCAAAGGCACATCATTTTCCATAATTTCAGGGGCCGGGTAGAATTTTGCTAGATTCTTGAAATTGTAGTAAGTAAAATGTTCTATTATTGCATTTAAGAAGATAAAGCACATGATTCTAAACATAGCTAAAATAACCACTTCTCTCTGGGGATGACAGAGTGCTGATGAAGAATATTTCTGTAGGGCCAGAGCGCTAGCACCGTGCCTAAGGCATTTGTTTCTGCATGCGCTAGCACCGTGCCTAAGGCATTTGTTTCTGCATGCGCTAGCACAGGTGCATAAGGCATTTGTTTCTGCATGTGCTAGCACAGTGCATAAGGCATTTGATTCTGCATGCGCTAGCACAGTGCATAAGGCATTTGTTTCTGCATGTGCTAGCACAGTGCATAAGGCATTTGATTCTGCATGCGCTAGCACAGTGCATAAGGCATTTGTTTCTGCATGTGCTAGCACAGTGCATAAGGCATTTGATTCTGCATGCGCTAGCACAGTGCATAAGGCATTTGTTTCTGCATGCTGCCAGCCAGGGCTTGAGCCCCAACACAGCGGACGGTCTCCTGAGCCAAAAACCAGGAATAAGGCCCGAGCACAGGCAGGTGTGGCCAAGCTCCCTGTCAAATAAATAACTGGACAAATAAAGAGCCTGCCTAGTTCTTGGAACCATTTATGAATACAACCCTTAGCACACCTTAGCACCTAATAATAGTGACCAAGACACTGTCAAGGGCAACCGTTTTCACATTCTAATCTATTTTATTCTATTCATTCTAATGAATTAGTTCCAGATGCCCCATTCACTCTCATGGAACAAACATCTCTGAATGCAGCAGTTGTGTGTACCTAGGTCAAGAAGTCAACATGATGAACGACCTAAAACCTGAGCTGTGCAGGAGGAGGAAGAGAGCAGCATGGAACGCTTTCAAGAGCATTGAAGAAATAGCTAAAAGGACAAAGAACCTCCGGCTCCAGGCACATCTCTTCAACTCCACCATTCTCCCTGCATTAACATATGCCTCAGAGACCTGAGCCCTATGAAAGCAGGATGAGAATGCTATTTGGGTCTCCCAAGAGGAATCAAAAGAGTTATGCTTGGAATACCACGCCTCACTCAAGTGAAAGAAGGAATCCAGAGTTCCGACCTCCATTGATGATCCAAAGTCAGGACGCTGTCTCGTTTGCCAATGCATCGAAAATCAGATGGGCTGGACATGTAATGCAATTTGGAGATGACCGCTGGACTAGAGCCATTACTGACTGGATCCCACAGGACGTCAAATGATCATGTGGCCGCACACCTACAAGATGGCAGACTTCTTTGTCAAGACCCTGAGTGAAAGGTTTGAGGCTCTTGGTATTCCTGAAGCAAGCAGATGCCATTGGGCTACACTGGCACATAATAGGGTCAAATGGAAATGTTATTGGCACCCGCTCGAGCAAATCGATGAATAACGGGATGTCAAGTGATCAAGTGATCAAGTGAATCTGTTTTCCTACAAAGTGTTCTACAAAATGTTCTAAAAAAATGTAGGGTTTTTCCCCCCACAAAAACCCTTGAAGATGTTCCTTTCTCCCACACCCAGATTTGATTCCTTACGCCCTGTTCATACCCCAGAGACATGAAAGACTGATTTCACGGGACAGCAGGAACCCTGACGGAGGCTCGCATTTGCTCAGAGGTGGAAGGTGGTTAATTGCCTGATCAAGTCTGTTCTGTCTGTGCCAAGAGGAAAATTATGTTCCTGGCTACAGTTGGAAGCAATATCCCTAAATTATTTGCTTCATTCTCCTTTTCACAGTTAAATGCCCTAAAAGTAGCAGAGTAAGTGTATTTTATTTGGAAGCATTTTGAGAAATTCAATTAGACTTGCTACAGGCAGTAATATTTTGTGTGTGCAGATTGCAGGCAGTTTATCAATCAATTTCCTAAAATTTGGCTTCCTAGACTTTTTCCTTTAGGTAAAATTTATTTACCAGATTCACAAATCTATTAAAATAATGCATTTTCTGCTTTCATTCCCAATTATTGGTCTACTTAGACTAGGCTAAAGATAATACTTTGCAATTCTAAAAAAATAAAAAATTCCAAATACATTTTCTACTTTTAAACCAGCACTTTGAGTAAAAGGCTATTATCCTTAAATTTTATACAAGAAAGGGTAAAAAGCTTTAACATACACTTAAATGAATAATAACCGATAAATGAAATAATTTTTAAAATTGTTCTTAAAAACTGAAAACTAAATGGTTTAGAATCTGAAAACAAAGCAGACCTCCACTTAAACAGCTGTCTTAAATATGTAGATCCTGTGCGTCACTATCTTCACAGCTGGAGGAAATCACAGTCCAGAGAGAAGTGGCATAATTTGAATTAAACAGATGCAGGCTGTGAAGAAAATCAAACATCTCACGATAACTGATGCAAACAATATGACTGAAACCCCAGGAATTCTTTGTATATATGTAAAAATATATATATAAATATGTATATATCTTTACATACATATGTATGTATAGATGTATATATTTTACATCTATGAAATATAGATGTAAAATATATATCATTATATATATGTAAAAATATATACACACATCACTCTTGATCACTTGAAATCCCGTTATTCATCGATTTGCTTGAGGGCACCAGGTAACATTTCCATTTGACCCTTTCAAGTGCCAGTCAGTGTAGTCCAATGGCATCTGGTTGCTTCAGGAATACGAAGAGCCTCAAACAGTTCCTTCAGGGTCTTGACGAAGAAATCTGACCATCTTGTAGGTGGGCGGCCTTGTGATCTTTTGACATCCAGTAGTATCCAGTCGGTAACGGCTTTAGTCCAGCGGTTGTCTCCAAATCATATTACATGTCCAGCCCATCTGATTTTCGATGCCTTGGCAAACGAGACAGTGTCCCTGGCTCTGGAACAGCGATGGAGGTTTGAGCTCCAGATTCCTTCTTCTATATACATATATATATTCCTTCTTCTATATACATATGTGTGTGTATAATGACGGCACATGTAGTTATGTTTATGATACAAACAACCAGCTGAGTAGGGATTCTTTTCTCCCTTCAAAAATCCAAAAGGGGAATGTGCTGCCTCCTAAACCACAGTCAGAGGATAGTTCTGTTTCTTTTCACTTCACAGTCTATTTCAGTATAACACTCTGACCCGGCACTACCACCAGCTGCCTTCCATGCCCTAGCAAGATCCGAACCACGAGCACGTCACACCAAGCCTAGGGTCACATACTGTGGGGGAACAGGATGGAGCAGGGGCTAGAGGAAGAACTTGCTCAAGGCTTCAGGAGCAAAAGTGTCTTGTTCCAATTCAGGATGTGTTTATTCTGCCTTAATGAGCACAAATCTGCAAGAAAGACCAGAAACCGTTGGAGCCCCAGGCAGCTGGTGCCCTCTGGAATACAGTACACTTCTGGGGCAGAGGGCAGGACCTGCACGGACCCACAGAGGAACAGCACTGCTACTTAGTTTTGCATTTTTGTTTCAGGGTGTTGGTCCCTGGCTCCACTGGTGAAGTGTTTACAGCACTTCAGTTTAATAATTAAGAAATAACATTGGGGAGAAAGTCCGAGTTTCAGAAAACAGGAGAGTGACAACCACAGTTTTTCATGTGCCTTTACCATCAGAGAAAGACTGAGGCCACATTCTAAAGCTGTGGACTCAGTTACTGACATCAAGTACATTATTATATGTGTTGACAGGCACTTAAAGAACCTTCTAGAAGTTCCTCAATGTAAAACAAGTCATCAAATGCTTCCATGACCCAGTGACTCTACTCCTTGTTATATTTCCAAAAGAAATGGTGATATGTCTACATAGAATTTGAATACAAATATTTATGGCAACATTACTCTTAATGGCCAGATAGAGCAATGAATTATAAAATACCTAAACTAGACTGAGCTCTCCCATACACAAGGCAACCATTCGTATGAATTTTCTCTCCTTTAAAAATATACAACAAGGCTGCATAAATAAACAAATGTACCATAATAACGACTATTGTTTCCATGGTATGCTATCCGCACGGCAGAGCCTGGCAAGCTACCCGTGTCGTATTTGATATGCTAGATACCAGTAACAATTATAGACCTCATTCCCATGACCTGATGGAATGGTTTGAGGCTCTTTACATTCCTGGAGCAAGCAGGTGCCCTTGGGCTCTACTTGCATGAGACAGGTCATATGGAGATGTTACTGGTGCCCGCTTGAGCAAATCAATGATGAACGGGAAGACAGTGATACAGTGACTGTTTCCATGTGTCATGCCAGGACAGTGATGGAAAGGTTTAGCTCAATTCTCACACTACTTATGAGCAAGGGAAGAGCTGGATTTTGGAGCAGTTAAGACTCTGAACCCCGGGATAGGAAAGCCTTGACCCATGATCTCAAACTCCTTTACATGGGAGGCAAAGGTAGAGGTGAATTTAACTTGCATTTTTATATTTATTTCTTTTTGTTATTTTCAAACTTTTTATATAAAGATCTATTATCTACAAAGAAAGGGAATGTAAAAGAGGAGAGGGAGGGAATGAGGGGAGTGAGAAATAAATGGAAAAGAGGGAGAGAAGAAAGGGAGGAAGGAAAGAAAAGCGAAAAGGAGAAAGGTGGGAAATACAATTTTTTAAAATTCTTTTTTAAAAATACGTACCAAAGAATGTTTTGTACAGTGAAAACTAACTGCATATCTCACATCTGTTTTGTAAATATTTAGGAAATTTATAATACATCATTAAGTTAAAATACCTTAGTGTTAGGTCAGAGTAATATAACAGTGAATAAGGTGCTTGCCTTACATACCACAGATACAGCTATAATCGACAGTATCCCTTATGGTCTCCTGAGCACTACCAGGAATGATCCCTAAGTGCAAAGCCAAGAGTAAGTCCTGAGTACAGCTGTGTGTGGGCTCCAAACAAATCAAAACAAAAGTATTGTAGTGATACTAAATTTAATTAATATGAATTCTTGATCTCCTTTTCAGGTTCAGTGAAACTGATTGAGCAGAGAGCACTACCATTACTAAGCAATTACACTGTGTAATCAGCAGCACAAAGTTAGTTAGAACCATCATCTCAAAGCCTCTCTCCCGGAACAAGAGGAACATATATGTTCTTTCCTCTTGATAACAATTTTCAGGATGTGTTCTCCTATCGTGAACATTGAGATCATTCCTTAATCAGTGAAAAAGGTGTGATGCGGCAGACCTAGAATGACTGCAAATGGGCAAATCTGTATTTGAATGTACAGGCTGAATGTGCAGTTCTCACCATCTGCAATTCTATGTTCATAGCAGCACTATTCACAATACCCAGAATCTGGAACCAACCCGAGTGCCAGAGAACAGATGACTGGATAAAGAAACTATGGCACCTCTACACAATGGAATAATCTGCAGCTGTTAGGAAAAACGAAGTCATGAAATTTTCCTATAAATAGATAGACATGGAAGTCATACTGAATGAAATAAATCAGAATAAGGACAGATAAAGAATAACTGCATTTATTTGTGGGATATAAAAACCCTATGTAGTTTTAAGTCACAAAAAAGTACATGAAGTAAAAGCAGGCACTCTGAGACATACAAGAGAGAAAATGAGAATACTTTCACTTGTCTAACAGAACTTTTTAATATTCTCAGATGCCAGGAAAATCAGTAAAGCAGTAATGTTTGGCATTCTGAAAAATCATTTTAACTCTTATACGTATTTCCTTTATTAAGTTTTAAAAAGTAAAGCGCAAAACATGATGGAGTTCAGTAGCAACTGTCGCCTAATCACGGCTTCACACAGAGAAACCAGAATGACACCCAGATTCTGTCCGCTCAAGCCCTCCTGGGCACACGGATGATCCTGGGAGCTGTAGCGGAGAATCTGCTCCACAGCCCTTCAGCTAATGTTTAACGACTCTGAAGAGGGAGACACTTCGGAAAAGATGCTACGCAGTGTCCGAGGAATGACAAACTACTAGGAAGGAAAAAACTTTATGCCCAACACTATGCCAGCTACATTTCAAACCTTATTTTAACCCCCTCATTATAGCCCCTCTGGGGCAGGTGTTACTGTCACTGTCACCTCAGCAGAAGGCAAAGGTGACTCTGTGACAAACAGGTGAGGGGGCCAAGACCAAAAAGACAAACCTGTTTGTTATCTTTCCTTCCTCTGCCAGATTTTCTCACTCTGGATGAAAGGGCTGGCTGGGGGGGGGGGTCGTCTGCCAGACGACCTCCCCCCCCTCCACGGGCGCAGCCATTTTCCCACATTTGGACTTCCCTCTCGTCAGAACTCCACCCAGCCGACCAGCCCATCACAGCTTGGCTTTGCGGCCGCTTGCAGCCACGCGGTTCATCAATAAGTGCTTTATTTGGAGGTGTTTAAAAGCGTATGCCTCCTGCACAGCAAGCCTGGCAAGCTGCTCGTGTTGTACTTGATATGCCAAATACCAGTAACAATTATATTAGGTCATTCCCATGACCTAATATAATGGATTCAGGCTCTTTATGTTCCTGTAGCATGCCGATGCCCTTGGCTCTACTGGCATGAGACAGGACATATGCGATATTACTGGTGCCTGCTCTAGCAAATAGATGATGAACGGGAAGATCGTGATCGTGATCGTGATGGGATGAAAGGGACTGTCTAGAATGTACATGACCAGTAACAGACCCTAATGTCTACTAACTACCATCTAGTCCATAGGACCTGTGCAGTAACAAGATACAGCAACATCAGGTAAATAAATGAAATGGTATCAGGTGAAACACAAGAAAACCATCCAATAGCTCTGACATACGACTTGGATCCCCAAGGACCCCAATAAATACATTTTCACCTAAAAGTTCTTGCCCTTCATTATAGTGTCTGCTATGTCGTGTTAACATGTAAGCCTCGAGCACATTATCTAAAGAGAAATAGCTAAAATCGAGCTTGTGCTTGGAATCCCTGTATTTTGATACTGAATGTTAAAAGCAAAACTCTACACACTTTCACCTGAGTATTCTTAATACTAGTCCAGAAAACAAATATAGTCAAATTGATAAGTTTCTTACATTTCTAATTAAGATAAACAATCACTAAATAAGATAAAGAAACTTCTTGGGGGTTGGGAAGAATATATTTAGTATTATCTGAGGTAGTTTATGTAACATCATACATAGTTATTTGGTTTTCAGTAGGGAGCCAGTCACTGGGGAGGGTGTGGGGGGGTTAATTAGAGACAGAGCACTAGGACAATGGGGGATGGGGAAGGTGCTGGCCAAAGAGGCCTGAGGAAAACTGGAGACATTAGTGGAAGCTAGTGGACACTGATAAAGAGACTGATGTTGGAACACTAATTGCCTGCAAATTAATAATGAATAACTTTGTAGCTCTGTATATCATAGTATTCAATAAAAACATAAAAATTTTAAAAAATTTCAGCTCATAGTTCTGCTTTGTGCTTCATGGATCGATTATATAATTGTTAACTCTCAATTACTAACAATATTCAGGGACAAAGAAGCAAACCTCATTAACCAAGTACATCAAAGAACTCAGTTTGAGTTAGTGAGGCATTTTAGGCATCCAAATTTAGCTTTGACATTGATTAAATATGGAATATGTATTTTAATTTTACATTCGGATCTAACTGATACACAATTTATGTGACTCCCTAAATGAACTTACGTGTCAGACTACAATAAAGTAAAATAATTTTACACATGTGCAGAAAATAAAGAGCGATTTTTATTTAATTATATTGCCCAAATGAAAGTCCAGATAACAAAAGGTATAATCACACTCATATTTCTGTAAGAAAAGATGAGTGATTTTGGCATAGTTTTGAGTTAGGGGCACAATTATGACATAAAATACCAGGGCCGGAGCGATGGTCCTGCAGGGAGGGCGTTGCCTTGCACGCAGCCGGCCCATGCCGGCCCAGGTTCGATCCCCAGCATCCCATATGGTCCCCGAGCACTGCCAGGAGTGATTCCTGAGTGCAGAGCCAGGAGAAACCCCTGAGCATTGCCGGTGTGACCCAAAAAACCAAAAAAAAAAACCCAAAAACAGGGGTGTTTGGGGAGAATGGAGTTAATGAACTGGCACAATGAAACTCTCCGCCTCCTTACTGAGTCAAGAGATTCTCTGTGTTGGTTCAGGGGACAGCAAAGCCCTTTTGGGGCCAGTACTTACCTGTGCTCGCACCAGGTGACAAAAAACTCCCCATGGCTCGTGATGGTATTGGAATTCCTTGCAACTTTCAACTTTCCCTTTAATATTTCTGTTCCTCCTTAATTTAGTTCCACACAATTTTATGTAACAAAAAAATGTGTCTCATTTGAGGTTCTGGTGTCTTTTAATTTTTTTAACTGTGAGATTAGAAATGGCACAATATGGTGCCTCCTGCATGAACCCACCTATTCAGGCTGCGAATATTAACTTGAGCTGGGTACTTATGATCAAAATCGATTAAGGAGTCACTCTGTGAATTTTCAAGGTTCTATGAATAAACCTGAAAGGAACGATTAGCTGAGCCAGACAGAGTCGGCCGACTGCAGCCCCGGAGAGGAAACTGAGGAGTGGAATTGAAACACAGGGTCATCATTGAGTATCATTGGTCTCCAAGGATTAAGATGAATTACAAGATGAGTTGTTCAGAAGAAAAGAAAAAAGATGTTTTTAGAGCCAGGAAGTTAGAGCTGATTCAGGCAAGAAGGCATACTCTGCAGGCCGAAGGACAGGAGCTCAAGGACTGGCAGAATTTTAGCAAAACTCTACATAATTTCACTGATTATTCTTAATACATAGCCAGAAAATAAATACAGTATAATCAATAAGTTTCTTACATTTCTAAATAAGATAAACAATTGCTAAATTTGAACCCGGGGCCACTCAGAATTTTCCAGGCTTGTTTGAGAGAAATCCTTAGTTTGCAGAGATAGGGCAGTTATTAGGAAGATAATATTTATGCACGTTTCCAAGTTGACAAATAAATCTGGAATTCCACTTCCTGTACTTTACGTGAGGTTGTGATGGCATGCACAAGATAGAGAAATCAGGATTGCTTAAATTAGGTTTCTCCCATCAAATTCTTCAGGGTTGAGTCTTTGGTGAAAATGGCACTTCTCCCTCCCTCCCTCCCTCCCTCCCTCCCTCCCTCCTTTCCTCCCTCCCTCGCTCCCTCCCCCTTCCTTCTTTCCTTCCTTCCTTCCTTCCTTCCTTCCTTCCTTCCTTCCTTCCTTCCTTCCTTCCTCCCTCCCTCCCTCCCTCCTTCCTTCCTTCCTTCCTTCCTTCCTTCCTTCCTTCCTTCCTTCCTTCCTCCCTCCCTCCCTCCCTCCCTCCCTCCCTTCCTTCCTTCCTTCTCTCTCTCTTTCTTTCTTTATCCATTCATCTATCTATCTATCTATCTATCTATCTATCTATCTATCTATCTATCTATCTATCTATCTATCTATCTATCTATCTATCTATCTATCTATCTATCTATCTATCTATCTATCTATCTATTTTGCTTTTTGGGTCACACCCGGCACAACACTTGGGGGGGTTACTCCTGGCTCTGCACCCAGGAATTACTCCTGGCGGTGCTCAGGGGACCTTATGGGATGGAGAGGATTGAACTGGGCTCGGCTTCCTGTGAGGCGATAGCCCTACCCGCTGTGTTATGGCTCCAGCCCCCAAATGGCACTTCTGTGCCGCTCCCTGTTTCCAGTGCCCCTAGCACAGTAGCACAGCTCGCTGCTTCCCCCCTTCCCCCGAGGTGAAGAGAATCACAGTGTGGGGAAGGTCAAGAACAGAGTTGTTCTGCCTGACGTCACTGGTCCAGCAGCATGTTTCACAGGAACAGCAGAGCTAGACAGATTCTCTGAGCCAGAGAGTCTAGAAACAGGACACTGTAAGTCAGGGGCTGAGTATCACAGTGGCAAATTTAGCACAAATGAAGCAAAAATGATTATTCATACGACCTTTTCCTCAGTCTTTGTCTCCCATAATTTCCATCCTACAACTTAATGCTATAGAGAAAAGTGGGATGGAATCAGAAATTGCTCCCTTACATGAAAGGAGCTGAATAAGGGCCTAAAGTCTGCCTGTACCTTAACAAGGAAGTCCTTTAGACAGCTGGCTTTCTCAAAATCCATCCCTAGGACTTACAACTGGGATGATGGGGCCAGAGAGAAGACAGTACAGTGGCTAAGGCATCTGCCTTGCACATGACTGACCCGGGTTCTGCCCCTGAGCATGGTCAGGAGTGGCCACTAAGCACAGAGCCAGGAGTAAGTCCTAAGCAACCCTGGGTGTGGCCCCAAAACAAACAAAAATTTGAGATGATTCACCTGACACCCCCTGACAGAAACACCCCAGCTCTACACTTACTGAGCCTTTGCAGATGAGACAAGCCTATGGGGTGTCCTTGTAACACTGGGCAGATTCCCTCACACCCCCACACTCCACCACCAGAAACTCATGCTCACACCCGTTGTCTTGCTGGCAGAGAAATGGTTCGACTTCATGAGGAATCTTGAAAAGAACAAGAGGGTCAAAGTGATAGCACAGTGGGGAGGGCTCTGACCTGCACACCCTGACCTGAATTGTGTCCCCAGCACCCCAAACGTTCCCTGAGGCTGCCAGGAGTAATTCCTGAGGGTAGAGTCAGAAAACAGCCAGGCATGGACCCAAAATAAAGCAAAACAAAGACCAAAAGAATGTGATGCCTCTGAATCTTCTGCTGTTTGGGCTTATACCCCTGGGGTCTTTTTGGAATAGGTGTAGGCAAATTCCTCTCTCTGCCTAAGGTACAGCAGGTCAAGGGGTCACCCAGCTCCACATGTGAACATGGCCAGGGACACCTCTATGTTCCAGAGCACTGTCACCCATTAGGCACACAGCAAACCTGATGGGAAAGTGGCAGAGCAGACCTCCGAGCTCAGAGTGAAACAATGGCAATACAGACCACCAAGCTCAGACAGTGAAACAAGGACAATACAGACCACCAAGCTCAGGGAGTGAAACAATGGCAATACAGACCACCAAGCTCAGACAGTGAAACAACAACAATACAGACCACCAAGCTCAGAGAGTGAAACAACGACAATACTGAACACCAAGCTCAGAGAGTTAAACAATGGCAATACAGACTACCAAGCTCAGAGGGTGAAAAAATGACAATACAGACCACCAAGCTCAGAAAGTGAAACAACGGTAATACAGACCACCAAGCTCAGAGAGTGAAACAATGGCAATACAGACCACCAAGATCAGAGAGTGAAACAACGGCAATACAGACCACCAAGCTCAGAGAGTAAAACAAGGACAATACAGACCATCAAGCTCAGAGGATGAAAAAATGACAATACAGACCACCAAGCTCAGAAAGTGAAACAACGGCAATATAGACCACCAAGCTTAGACGGTGAAATAATGGCAATATAGACCAATCAGCCCAGCGAATTTTCAGTGACCTCAGCAACACCACCATGTGCTATTTGCAACAATCACAAATGGACTTTTGTTGACCTCTAAGTTTTCATAATCCCATTGGCCTTTGTGTTGGAACAAACAATATGAAGTAGAGTGTTTGTGTGCTAAAGGGGCTGGCTGGGGTGGTAGTTGGGGAGCTGGGGACATTGGTGTAGCGGAGAGCACACTGGTGGTGGACGATGGTGAAGCACTAAATGCCTGAATCTAATATAATAAGAGCAACTAGGTAAATTATGTGTTATAATATCTATTTAACTGAATGATGCATGAACATGGCAGATATCAGAGTAATTCTGGCCACCTCAAAAGGCAGGCAGAGATGAGATGAAGAGCTGTCAGAGAGACGGGAATGTGCCAGAAGCCCATGAGGCCAAGAGAAACAGCCGTCTCTCCCTACTCCCCGCCCTCCACCCTTTTCCCCCTCTCCTTTCTTTCCTTGGGGAGATATCAAGAAAATGATCAGTACTATTTAACCTGAAGACCTTTACCTCCACGGTGTGAGATTTAACCCACAACTCTGCACAGTCATCACTAGTGACAGGAAACATGAGATCACATTTGGGTCTAGAACTTACTGAGTCTGAGGCAAATGTCAGTCATGTGCTGTGGATCCAACTTTCCATGGATACAGCCTGGTGGGATGTGTGTCCCTGGAGGGCTCTATCAGATAACACAAACACAACTGCTCATTTGTGGTTGTAAGAAGCATATAAAGAGTTGGATGTTACATCAGTTCAGCCAGTGTTAGGCAGCAGCTTACAGGAGACCGGCAGGTATACTAAAGCGTATCTATTCATCTGTTCAACAAATCAGCCAGTAAGTGCAAATATGCAATCTGTGTTTGCAGGAATTTCTAATAACCAAATAGAGTTTCATTTCTGAATAAAATGAAATTAAGACCCTAAACAGCTATATGAATTTGTTCTTTTAAGTATAAACTATGGACTTCCATTTTAGCAGGATAGTAAACAACAAACAAAGCTAAAGTATAAAAACACCATAAAGCTATAGATTACACATAAATGTGCTTATGAATTTGTAGTTCATCTGTCAAGGAAATCCAGAGTTGCAGAAAGAATAGCCAGATATGAAAGCCAAGTGCAACTTGAATCTTTTAAAATGATAAAAATCTAACCATACAATGCCAAATACTGGCAAGACTGTGGAATCACAGAAACTTTTGGTCTTGTGCTGGGAATGCGAAAAGGCATACAAGGTCCAGAGCACACAGCTTCTACTTTGGGTTCCGATTTTTATAAAGTTAAACATACACCACACAATACAGTGATCACTCTCCTAGATATATACTCAAATTAACTGGAAATCTATGTCCATACAAAAACCTGCATGTGAAGGCAGAGAGTAGCTTTACTCATACCTCAAAACTTTGGCAGCAACTAGATGTCCTTCAATAAACAAAATGAATGAATAAACTGTGGAGCATAATAGAGGGATTCTGAAGACTGTGAGCTACAAAACCATGAAACGATTCTTCACTGGAATCTCAGAAGCATATTATTAAGTGAAAAACGCAATGTGGCTCTGTGCTTCTGTTTGTAGACTTTACAGAAAACAAAACACAAAGGAGACCATAAAGAAGATTAATGGTTTCCAGGGTTAGGAGGGTGAGCTGATGAAGCAGAGAATCAGAAATTTCTGAAGCACTGGACTGCCCTGTACACTACAATGCTATAAGCAGCCACAATACTTTAGTCCAAACCCTTTAGGATGTCTAATAGCGAGAGTGAATTCTCATGCAATTATGGAATATGGGTGATGATGATTTAGGCATAAACTCATCCTTAGAAACAAATGGATTTTGTATAGAGAATGTTAGAGGTGGAGGCTGGATGTATGCAAGTGGAGCAGGTGGAACTGGGAGTACATGCACCTTCTCTTGCATATTGCTCTTGCATATTTCTATGCATATTATATATTTCTTAGAGACTCACAGACATGGGGCAGAGCTGCTACTGGCTCTCCCCTGTGCCCAGCCGCTCACGAGGCGCCGGGAAGGATGGCGGGTTCTAGCCCTGGCCCGCCACCCCAGCAGAGCCTCGCAACAAGCCAGACGACCCCCCCACTCCATGAGAACTTCCATTTTCCACATCCGACTTCCCCCACATCAGAACTCCATCAGACCAGCCTATCACAGCCTGGCTCCAAGTAGCGGCGCAGTTTATCAATAAATGCTGGATTTAGAGATGACTACAGGAGTATGCTACTGGCATGGAAGAGCCTGACAAGTTACCCGTGTTGTATTTGATATGCCAAATACCAGTAACAATTATAGATCTCATTCCCATGATCTGATGGAATGGTTTGAGTCTCTTTATGTTCCTGGAGCAAGCAGGTGCCCTTGGGTTCTACTTGCATGAGACAGGATATATGGAGATGTTACTGGTGCCCGCTCGAAAGCAAATCGATGATGAACAGGAAGACAGTGATACAGTGATATATATTTCTTGCACACTGCCTATTGTGAAATGTCTAAATACCAAATTCACTGTTTAAAAAGCAAAGGACATAGGCAGGAAAACAACTTTTCAAGCAATTTAGGAATCACTGAAGATGGGACTCTCAGGTCCACTAAAGTTAGAGAATTGAGATTAAACAGAATAGAGACCTGGAAAGCAGAAATTCTCACCAGAGTGCTCGGGTGAGGGTGTGGAGAGAGCTACTCCTCCCCTAGAACAAGGAGGAAAAGGAAGCTCAGTGACCTTAGTCTAGGTTGTGCGTGACAGAGGGAAGACATGTTTCTTGAAAGTTTATACCACTGTTCTACATTGTTTTATATAAAAACATTGACATTGACACTTTTTAATAGTTCACAGCCCACAAAGATGATAAATCAGCATAAAAATATGTCTAAACTACCCAATAAATGTTAGGTGTTTCCTGGAAACAAACTTAAAAGCCTAGTGAAGATGACTCAGCCAATAGCAATATGACATTTCATGGATATAGCCCATCTCAAACACAGTTCCAAACTTAAAATAATCAAACTGAATAATGTGATTTGCATGACAGAGACTCAATATATCCCGCAGCTATCATAGATACAAAACCAAGAATTTTACAAAAAATGTGTGTAAATATCATTAATAAGCATGTTTTGAATGTTCTTAAATCTGAAATGCAAGAACAGGATCCAATCAAAAAGGAGAGTGAAAAAAATAAACAAAATAACCTTAAGTGAAACATCTATTCTTTTTAAAAAAGAAAAACCTTAAGAAATAAAGATTTTATATATAATGTAGAGTAACATATAATTAAATTATCTGAAATACAGAACTAGGACTAGAAAATAAGATAAATTAAGAAGATAAAATAGGAACAAAATTCAATATACAACTAATAGTTTAGAATTAGAGGCTAGAGACCAGAGACCAGGTACACTAATGGATAATTTTTCAGAACTGATGAAAGCTAGGAATGTTCTGATGTAGGAATCACAGTCAATAATAAAATAAAGCCAAATATAGACAGGTGTTGCTATAGTTACCACCATCAAAGACAAAAAGACTTTCAAAGCCATCAGGGAAAAACAGATTACCTATAAAAGAACTAGCATTAGACTCAGAGTTTCTTCTCGGCATCAAAAACAAAAAGTTCGAGCCCAAGTTATCAAAGTATTACTGGAAGATACGTGGGCCGAGAATTACCGCTTTCTATAATTTATAAAATAATGTAAAATTCTGCTGAAGAACAGAGAGTGGTATGAAATTATCAATAATCACAAAGCTACTAATTCAAGAAAGGTGGGACGCAAAATACATGGAAGACTGCACCAGGCACAGTGCATGCAGACACACATGAAAACTTGGAGTACGTTAATGATGACACCCTACCACAAGATGTCTAATTAAAGTGGCAACAGATCATCCCTATCAAAAATAAAATCACTTCATGCCCTTATCATGCACTACACACTAAGATATATTCCATCTAGTAAAGACTATACTTGAAAGTTTCACAACTTCAGACTTTTCATAATGTATGGCCATAACACAAGAAACATTCTTAAATTATATGCACAAAGTACAAATCATTAAAAAAGGACAGGGAAATTTTTCTAATGGAAAATGGAAAATGGGATCTTTCCAATAGCACCATCAAAGATGAAAGACAAATTGTAGCCTTCCAAACCGTTTGCAAATCATAAACTATCCCCCCTCAAATTAGTCTGCTTATTGTACTAAAATAGCTCCAATTTAAAAAAATATGACAGGTTTATTGAATACTTTGACAGAAGGATGCCTAGTGCTTAGAAATAGGAATATGAATGGCCAGTAAGTGTGAAAGATGCTAGACTAGGAATCAGGAAAATAAATCTGTGGTGATACGAGTCTTTACACTGATAAGACTCCAACCGTGAGTTATTTCAGACTCGAGTGCTTGCTTCGGCAGCACATATATTTCAGACTGGAGTAGTGAGTGGGATGTGGGATGTTGGTGGTCTACACCATGCCTGGTGGATTTTTGAGCTTCTACAGTTATCTAGCAGAGCAATAATTCCATGGACAGTGAGTCCAAAAGTGCACATTTTTAGACCCGGAAATTCCACGAGTAGGAATAGAGCAAGAAAAACTCTTACATCTGTGTCAAGGGGTGTTCAACAAAGTTCATATGGGGCCAGAGCAACAGCACAGTGGGGAGGGCATTTGCCTTGCACATAGCCAACCTGGGTTTGATCCCTGGCATCATATATGGTCCCCTGAGCACTGCCAGGAGTAACTGCTGAGTGCAGAGCCGGAGTAATCTCTGAGCATCCACAGATGTAACCCAAAAAAGACCCCCAAAATAAAAAGTTTAGGACATCATTATTATCTATTACCTCCACTATGGAGCGAGCAGAAGCCTTTGGGCTACACTAGCACATGGCAGGGATGAATGGAGACATTACTGGTGTCTGCTCAAGTTAATCGATGAACAATGGGAAGACAAGTGATACAAGTGATACCACCAATTAAAGTGATACCCCCAATTAAAACCAGCTGAAATTCCCCACTGCACAAGAGTGAACGCACTATCGGTCTGCTGCATATAGAGCAACTCTGTGCCTGCCTGAACGTGGACATTCTCTTGTTATGCACACCAACAGAGCTTCCTTTCCCAATACTTCCACATTTTACCAGAGTAAATACCCCTTTTTATTTATATAAGGGTAAATGCCCTTGTTATTTATTAATTTAATAAATGTGTTAATAATTGGTCATTAATATGTATTGAATACTGGAAATTTGCATATTTCTAATTTTTAATTGATTGGTACTGTCCCTTTCATGTGCAGATGAAACAGTAGTAGCACGTTTATAAAAAGGGTATTTAAAACATGCTGCCAATAATAAATTGCAAATTCTGGTTAACCATTACCTCTGTGGGACAAAGGGAAGGGAAACGGAACTGAGCAGGAAGCAGCTCAGGCATCGTGTTGTTTCCTCTTGAGCTACATAGGGGCCGCAAGGGGCTCAGTGCCCCTTCACAGTCTTTGGCATTTAGGAAGTATTCCGCAATTTATATATATATATATATATATATATATATATATATAAATATATATATATTTATATATATATGTATGTATACACATATATAAATGTATATATCCTTATATGTAATATATACGATGGTCTAAACATAAATGGTTAATTTACTTTGACTAGCAATTGAAATTTGTTTTGTACAGAAAATCAAGATCAACTAATGTCAAGCATTGCAAACGGTAGGACATACTAATCAAATTCAAGCCACTGACACAATATGGATTTCTCTGCCAGTTCTCCATTGAGTATCTGTTTAAACTCATCCTGACTGAGTGAACCGAGTATTCCTAAAGATGCTTGAGTTTGTTACTGTAGGTCATTAGTGAGCCGGTGTCCAACACTGTGCTCCAACCCGTGTGACTCCTTTCCCGATATGAGCACTGATGACTGGTCTAAAATGTCTCTGAATTTAAGCCCCCACCACCACCATGCTGCCACGTCAGACTGATCTGCTCCCTCTCTCATGGTAGTATTTCTGTTTCTTTCACGTTTCCCTATGCTCCATGCCGAAATCTAATGTGAATATCCGCATTCCAGATCTTTACTTGTTTTCCCCCCCCCGGCACAATCTCAATGAGAAAGAGAAGCTCTTCCTAGGTTGCTAAACCAAGATAGTAACACCACTCCTGAGCCGCTTCCCTTTTACTCTCAGCAATTCTCATTGCCTAGAATTTGTCATGAGCTCACAACCCAGGGATGGTAAAGGGGTGAGTGTCTGGAGGAAAGAGCAGTCACACAATGACGAAGCAGCACCGTGCACTGAAGAGAACCATGTAGCTCTGCCATTCGCCACTTGTCCTCGGCTAAGCCACCGGGCCCTGTCCAGGGTGTATTCGACACACAGACACAAAGCGCTTCTATCATGAAACCGGGCTACCTCCAGAGCCCAGCTCTCTCTGTTCTTTACAAATGCCAAATAAAATGTATCCTAGGACGTCCATAAAATAGATGGAGGTGAGAGTGTGGGGGAAGGAATTTGAGGGCTTATCAATTCTCCTGCAACAAGGCTTCCTGAACAAAGGCTCTTTTTTTGTGTTTCCTTGTTTAAGATTTAAAAATAATAAAAATAAAGACAACATGAAGGCAGGAGCAGAGAGATGCTGCAGGGAATCCCAGAGATGACCGGGCCCAGCCACTGGACTGGTCAGATAGGACCATGCAAACCTCTTCTCGGGACAGCTGAGGCCAGTGTTGGAAAGGGAGTAGCTGGAAGAAGTCTGCTCCAGGGTCCCTCAGGCACCGCCATGGGGCTTGTGTGATAGACACTTTGCCCTGCTGTGGCAGGGCCAGGAGGTCCTGGGCAGGGACACAGGTCGCTGCAGTTGCTAGGAGTGGAGGGAGAGAGGGGGCGCTGCCAGCAGCACCGACCCCACAGGGTCATGCTGTCACAGACTGAAGGGGGAGCCCAAACGCCAGAGCCAGAGAGGTCAGGCCCTCCTGGAGAACTCTCTTTTGTAGTAAACATCCCCTCCCACCAACTGATTCTTCTAATGGCTCACAAGCATTCTAAGAGGAAAAACAATGCACATTATTTTTATTTTTTATTTATTTATTTATTTATTTATTTATTTATTTGCTTTTTGGGTCACACCCAGCAACGCTCAGGGGTTACTCCTGGCTTTGCACTCAGAAATTACTTCTGGTGGTACTCAGGGGACCATACGGGATGCCGGGATCGAACCTGGGCCAGCACAGGCCGGCCACGTGCAAGGCAAATGCTCTACCCGCTGGGCTCTCGCCTCCGGCTCATATTTTTAAAGTGTTCATTATCATTGAACAGGACTGACACCTGCCATGATCTTGTGTAGTTTGACGTACCGGGATAGAGCTGAAGTAGAGGGCTAGACACTTACACGGAACTTGATGGCACAAGCAGCAAGAATATGTGATCACAGGAAAGAAACCAACCTTTGCCTTTGGACGCTAAAAACAGATACATGCAGAAGAAACTAATGTAATCTGCAGAGAAATAGCCTTTAAATGGACTACAGAATAGCAGATTATGTAAATACCATATTTCCATTCTGCTTACAAATTACAAAGGCAAAATCGAATCATTTGAGTCGGTTGTATATGGCATTTCCTCTCACAATGCCTCCCTTCCTTGTGGCCTCTATTTGACAGTTAGTGACCCTCACTCTAAGGAGCACACTCAATTATTGTGCGCCCTCGTTAAACAGATTTTAAACAGTAAGCACTCTTCTAAAATCGCTCCCTGAAATAAAATGGTGTTGCCAATTTATTAGAACACAAAGAAAAACGGTAAGCCCCATTAGAGTAAAGCATATACTAGTCTAGATAACAACTTAGCATAGGACTTAAATCAAAGGGCTTGCCACACACTGGACAAACCACGCCTAGCTGATGTTAACCTAAGGGTTGAAATTTGGCATGGAGCAAACTTGCTTCCTTTTTAATCACTCGATCACTTGACATCCCGTTATTCATCAATTTGCTCGAGCGGGCGCCGGTAACGGTTCCATTTGACACTATCACGCGCCAGTGTAGCCCAATGGCATCTGGTTGTTTCAGGAATACAATGAGCCTTGAACCATTCATTCAGGGTCTTGAATGACTCCTCTTTTAAGGAGGACCTTAAAAGGTCCTCCTCCTTTTTAATCATAAAAATGAATTAAAAATTCAGAATGACTCAACAAAACAGCAGAAATAAAAGGTTTGTTTTTTTTCACCCTCTGGAGAATAATCAATTAAATTTACCTAACAACTCTTGAAAACTTATTTATTTGTTAGTCCTTTGTAGGTATAATTTCATTTACTATTCAAAACAAACCTATAAACCACAGCAGAACCGATTACAATATACATTTTATACCTGATAAAAATAAAGATGGGAAATGAATATAACTTACCTTCCCATAATGTCTTACTTAAAAATTGCATGACTGAAACCCCCATCATGAAAGCTTTGTAATGTGTATCGCATGGTGATTCAACTACAAAATTTGCAGTTAAATAATTTACTTGATGTATGACATTCCTGAGTTTTAAATTTCTCTGCTGCATAAGGTAGCAAGCATATGAGTAAGGTGGCATCCTTAAAGACTCCATGTTGAAAAAATATTAAAGTTATTTGGGGTTTTATTTACTAGGCGGTGGTGATGAGATAAAATCCTCTCTCAGTCAGGATTTTGATCATTGCTCAAAAGAGGAAGAATGACTGATGGTACAACAGGTAAACTGAGAAAGCTTCAGAAATGTGTATGTTCTGAATTTCTTAGTGTCCAAATTTAAGGAATACTGCCAATATCCTAGTTAAGGCTTTGTTTTTATTTTCTCTCTTTTCAGAACAATGTTTTGATGAATTATGCATAAATGGAATGCAAACACACAGACTCAATTCCCTCTGAAATACTTAAGATATAAAAATGAACAGAAAATATCCTTGGCAAGCCCTCATTGAGCTGTCAAAAGCCCACACATTTGAGACGAGCGTGTGATGTTCTAGCCACCATAAACATCAGAAGCTTCCCACAGCCCTCACTTCTCCCTCTAAAGTTCAAATGTTTTATTAATTCCAAAAAGCAGAGCTGGGTGCCATAATTAGTTTACAGACTTAATCTCACAGGAGCGACACCTATGCAAGCAACCTGACGGGACCTGGGTTCAGAAGAGGAGGTTTCATTGGCAAAACAAAAGCTGGCCACAGACTAACAGACCAAAACCCTTCATGAGGCTTGTCTGACAGAAATGTATTGTTTTCTCCCACGTCTGCATTCCACAAATAAATGCCTGCTTCTCTGTGCGGAAACACAAAATCACGAAAGTTTAAATCAGGTCAGCATTAAAAATATGTAGCTGACAATGGCCATGAGAGCTGCTACTGATGACCCTGACGAAGTCTGAGCTTACCCATGACGATTTAGTGTTTTCTCTCGTGCAGATGTACGCCGCACGTGTTCTCTGGGTCAACTCACAGTCTTGCACACCAGGTACTCTCTTAGCACACCCAGTTAGCATGGCGCCATTGACATCCAGTATAGATTTCACTGAATCAGTTTTCTGCTTTCAAATAGTTCTTGGGCATTGTAGTCTGATCCAGTGAGTAAAGGGAGAAATGCCACCACGACAGGCAGGCTAGGAAAATAAGACTCCCTTTGCTCATTTAACTGTTTTGTCTAGTGAGTATGACTGAAGTTATAGCTAAAATAAATTTTGAGGGGTTCTGTTTGTTGCTGTTGCTGAGGGCGGGGCAACTCTGCAAAGCTCAGGGGCTACTCCTGAGCATCCCTGCTCAGGACTAAATCCTGACTGTGCCTGGGGGACCATTTATGGTGCTGGGGATACTGGACACAGCCACAGAAAGGTAAATTATTTTATGACATAGGTCTAAATTTAGGTCCTGCTTAACTGCTGCCCGAGGAAAATAAAAGCTAGATCAACACTGTGAACATTTTAGTTAACTGGAGCTGCAGATCAGGCTTATCCATGACAGGAGAAACTACAGACATGCACATTTATCTAACATGGGTCAGTTGATGGAGAAGATGCAAAAAGAGTTTTCCTATGAAACATTTCACTGTTCTTTGACAATAGTCTCAGACCTGATATGGTTTCTTGGTTAGAAGGAAGAGAGAAAAGGCAAGTTTGGGCAAACAACCTTTTGGTTTAGAAACTTCAAGGTAAAGTAATTCAGACACAAGTTCTTAAGTCTGAAATTCTTCTCTAAAGGTTGATGACTATATTAAATAAAATCTGAAACGAAAACTGGGTCAGCTGGATGGTTCTGAGTACAGGAACAAAGAAAACAGAAGAGAACATTTGGAAGTAGGGCTGCAGTGACCAGCAATAAGATTTCCCCTGCTTCTGTTGATGTCCTGAGGCTTCTTTGGTCTCATTAGTTGAGAGTTCCTTTTCCTCTTACACTGCCCAACTCGGACAGGAGCACATTCCGAGTACAAAAGACCTCTACGAGATGTGAGCCCACGAGATAAATCCACATTATACATCTTCATCCTCTTATAAGACAAATAATTGCCATTGTCCCCCTCCCATCTGCTTTTATCCATGGCAAGCCTCAAAGATGTTTCATAAGCCCACAGGGGCACACAAATGTCAAGACTTCCTCTCAATGGAAAATATCTGGAGGGCTTTGAATTATGCAAAAAGGAGAGCAATTCTAGACTCTCACTGACTGACACCCATAAGCAACCAGACGCGGACCGATTAAACAAGGGCCTTCCCGAATGAGCACTTGCTCTGAACAGAGCCCTCCTTTAGTTCTCCACCCTGACACTTGGCGCTGCTTCCCAGCTGCTAGGATAATGCTCATTTCTATGTGAGAGACTAAGGTGGTGTCTGCATTGAGCTAACTGAATGAGGCCAGCAATAAGTCCTATTAGCAAGTCAACCCTTTGGAGAAAATGCCTGTATTATTCTGGAGTGAAGAAGGGTCGCATTTACACAACTCCACTCACATAGGAGTTCATCTGTGACTGTTCTCGGCCTACACTGGCAGCTGGCCTGGCTTCCTCTCATTTTCCAATCAGAAAAACAAAGAATTTTAAATAAAACACAATGACCATTCATACTGCTATTTGCAGAATCCTTCTTTTACACACACACACACACACACACACACACACACAACCCAATGGTGAAAATGTGCTCAGTACTCCACATTTAATCTAGACTCTTTCTGCCATTATTCAAGAAAAAAGGCTTTTAGGTTAGTTCATAAATGAAACCTCATATCTAAATTCCTTCTATTGTATACCTATTTGGTATCAATAAAAGGAGTGTCCCACTGTATCCCACGGGATGTCAAAAGATCACGTGGCCGCCCATCTACAAGATGGTCAGACTTCCTTGTCAAGACCCTGAAGGAACGGTTTGAGGCTCTTTATATTCCTGAATCAACCAGATGCCATTGGGCTACATTGGCACGTGATAGGGTCCAATGGAAATGTTACTGGCACCCGCTCGAGCAAATCGATGAATAACGGGATTCAAGTGATCAAGTGATCAAGTTCCCAGGTTCCACTTTCCACCACCACATGCGGAACTCTGAGCACCACCAGGGGTCGCTCCAGAGAACAATCATCAACAGCCCTATGAACTCTGGGTAGAGCCCACCAGGCCCCACCTCAACCCCTCAAAGGGGGAAGCTATTTAAGTGACTGTACCTCTGATCATTGCAGCCATAGTGATAGCATGAGGCACTTATTTGCTTCCTTAAAGCATCGGAACTCTCAAACAAATTAGTAAAAGAGATACAACCTACAGCCAGAGCACAGAAATTTCTAGAACTGTCTATTATTCTCTATTTGAAACATTCAGTAAAGGCTTTAAAACACGCACTAATCATGTCCATTCAGGCAATGTAAGAATGGTTCAAGTTGTTCAAGTGTTTTAACGTGCATAATAGTCCTGGTTTACTAACCCAACGGTTTTACTGTGGATTAATATTTAAATGCATCTGAGAATCAGTTATACTATTTTCCAATGTATCATACTGAAAAATCACTCATTAAAAAACACTATCCCTTTAAACCAGGAACAAATAGCAGTCTTATTTTCTACATGAAGAAGGAATTTCTATTTCTCTAAGAATGCAGAACTACTATGTCTTTCTTTTTAATTCAATATTGTATTGAGACATTTATAGATTCACATGCAAGTGTGTGAAATAAGGAATATCCAGGAAACACTTCCCTGCTCCTCTCTAAGATACTTTCTTGCAAAACTATTGCAGGATTTCCCAGCTAGCACCAATATAATCATCCGTGCAGCTATCAGCACCAAGATGCCGAGGCACTCAGGGAATTTCTATTTCTCTAAGGAATTTCTATTTCTCTAAGAATGCAGAACTACCATGTCTTTCTTTTAATTCAATATCGTCTTGAAACATTTATAGATTCACATGCAACTGTGTGCAATAAGGAATATCCAGGAAACACTTCCCTGTTCCTCTCTAAGATACTTTCTTGCAAAACTATTGCAGGATTTCCCAGCTAGCACCAATATAATCATCCGTGCAGCTATCAGCACCAAGATGCCGAGGCACTCAGGGGTCCCCATTGATGCCTTCTGCCCAGCACACATTTTACCCCCGCTTCCGTCCCTTCCTTACCTGGAGAGCCCAGAGATCTCTTCTCAGTTTCTATAATCTAATTGTCAGTAACTTATAATTCAGGATTAGCTCTCCTCCTCCTCCTATTTTTCTTTTTTATTGTGGTTTTGGGGCTACACCCGGCAGTTCTCAGGGGTTACTTCTGGCTCTGCATTCAGGAATTGCTGGTGGTGGTGTTCAGGGTACCATACGGGATGCTGCGATGGAAACCTACTCAGCAGCGGCAAGGCGAATATCCTACCTGCTGTAGGATGTTCGTCTATTACAGATAGGTCCCCCGATTATATTTTGTAAATGTGACTATAACTGGCAAAATATTTTTAAACAGTTTTATTAAATGGGCTTCCTTTGTTTTTGGGTTTTGTTTGTTGGGCTACACCCTGTGGTGCTCAGGGCTTACTCCTGAATTTCTAGGGCTCAAAATCTCTAGAGGGGCTCAGGGAGATTCTGTGGTGCTTGTAACTAACCTAGGGCTGGTAGCATAGAAGGGAAGTGACCTTACCTGTTGCACCACCTCCTGGTCCCTCCATAGGTTTTCCTATTAAGACTATTTTCATACAGTCTCATAATTTAATTCTAATTAAGACTATTTGCTGTGGCACACATGTAAATGGAATCGTTTCTTAATATCCCTTTCTTCTTTTTTGTTATTTGTATATAGGAAAGTCACACTGACTTTTGGGTATTGATTTTGTACCCTGCCACTCTATTATAAATATCTATTGTTTCTAGGAGTATTTTGGCTGAGAGTTTAGGGTTCTCTAGGTATATCATGTCATCTATGAATAATGATAGCATGACTTCTTTCTTGTCTATCTGGATGCCCTTAATGTCCTTTTCTTCTCTGATTGCGATGGCAAGTACTTCCAGTATTATATTGAATAAAAGAGGTGAGAGTGGGCAACCTTGTCTTGTCCCTGATCTTAAGAGGAAGGCTTTCAATTTTTCCCCATTGAGAATGATACTTGCTGTGAGCTTTTGGTAGATGGTTTTAACTACATTGAGGGAGGTTCCTTCAATTCCCATTTTCTGGAGGGTTTTAGTCATGAACAGGAATTAGCCTAACCAAGTGTATAAAGGACCTGAACAAAGAAAACTACAAGACACTGCTCCAAACATAAAAGAAGGCATGAAGAAATGGAAACACATTCCCTGCTCCTGGATGGGGAGAATTAACATTATCAAAATGGTAATACTCCCTAGAACGTTATACAGATTCAATGCAGTCCCTATAAGGATACCCATGGCATTCTTCAAAGAAAATGATCAAATACTCCTGAAATTCATATGGAATAATAACCCTCCATGGATAGCTAAAGCAATCTATTGGAAAAAGAAGATAGGAGGTATCACCTTTCCCTACTTCAAATTGTACTACAAAGCAGTAGTAATTAAAACAGTGTGGTATTGGAATAACAACAGACTTGTGGACCTATGGACTAGAGTTGAGTACCCTGAAACCCATCCTCAAACACATGATCATTTAATCTTTGATAAAGGTGCAAAAAGTCTGAAACGGAGCAAGGGAATGCTCTTCAACAAGTGGTGCTGGGAAAACTGGGCAGCTACATGTAAAAATGAATTTGGAAGTCTGTCTAACACCATGCACAAAAATCAGATCAAAATGGAATGAAGAGCTTAATATCAGACCTGAGTCCATAAAGTATGTTGAAGAAAATATAGGAAAAACTCTCCACTACATTGAAACTAAAGGCATCTTCAAGGACGAAACACCACTAATGAAGCAACTAGAAGAAAAGATAAACATATGGGACTACATTAAACTAAAAAGCTTCTGCACCTCAAAAGAAACAGTGACGAAGATACAAAGACAGTTCACAGAATGGGAAAAAATATTCACCCGTACATGCCACCAAGGTCAAGTGAAACATATATCAGGAGGTCTTGTCAAAGGTGGAAATTATCACAAATGTGTGGGAGTCAGAGTTTAGGTAAGACAGAAAATGGAACAGGGTGCTAATAATAGTCGAGGGTACTAATGCCAACCTAGAACTGAGCATTAAATAGAGGCAAAAAGGATACACATGACAACCTTTTAATGTATGTTCTGTAATCCATAGTCTGGAAGGGAAGGAAAAGAGAAAGAGAGAGAAACGGAAAGAAATAAAGAACCTGCCATGGAGCAGGGCTGGGGAAGGGGGAGGGAACCGGGATGTTGGTGGTGGGAGATGGGCACTGGTGGAGGGACGGGTGCTGAAACACTGTATGACCAAAACCCAAATATGAACTTTTTAATTGTATATCTTTTTATTTGTATATCTCACGGTGGTATAATAAAATACTTAAAAAAAAAAAAAAATATTCACCCAATACCCATCTGATAAGGGGTTAATATCCAGGATATATCAGGGACTGATGGAACCTTAAAAGAAAAAAACAACCAACCCCATCAATAAATGGGGAGAATAAATGAATAGAAACTTTGACAAGGAAGAAATTTGAACGGCAAAAAGACATGAAAAAATGCTCATCATGGCTAATCATCAGAGAGATGAAAATCAAAACAACAATGAGATATCATCTCACACCATAGAGACTGGCACATATCCAAAAGAGCAAGAACAAGTGCTGGTGGGGATTCAGGGAAAAGGAGACTATCATCCAGTGTTGTTGGGAATGTCAACTAATACAGCCTTTTTTGAAAACAATATGGATATTCCTCCAAAGACTAGAAATTGAGCTCCCGTTTGACCCAGCCATACCAATCCTTGGAAGCCAAAAACACACAGTAAAAACACCATCTACACTTTTTTTTTCTTTTTTTGGGTCACACCTGGCTATGCTCAGGGGTTTCTCCTGGCTCTGCACTCAGGAATTACTCCTGGCGGTGCTTGGGGGACCATATGGGATGCTGGGGATCAAACCCGGGCTGGCATGGGCCGGGCACATGCAAGGCAAATGCCCTACCCACTGAACTATCACTCCGCCCCCACCATCTGCATTTTTATTTTCATAGCAGCACTGTTAACAATAGCCAGGATCTGGAAACAACCAGTAAACCAGAGAACTGATGACTGGATAAAGAAATTTTGATACATCTACACAATGCAATACTATTCAGCTGTTAGGAAAAATGAAGTTATGAAATTTGCCTATAAATGGATGGACATGGAGAGAATCATGTTGAGTGAAATTAGACAGAAGGAAAAAGACAGATATAGCATGACTGCATTTGTTTGCATGACATAAATATATATGTATTTTTTTCAGGGATCATTTCTATAGTTCAGTTACTAGAGAAGTTTCTCTGATCGTGTAGAACACCCAATATATATATATATATATATATATTATGATACCAATATTCAAGGGCAGGTGAAACAAGGATCAGGAGGTCTTGTCAAAAGTGGAAATTACCACAAACGTATGGGAGTCAGAGGTTAGGTAAGACAGAGAAGGAAACAGTGTGCTAATAATTGTAGAAAGTGCTAATACCAACCTAGAAATGGGCATTAAATATAGGCAAAAAAGATACACATGATAACCTCTAGGTGTATGTATGTATTAAAATCCACAATATGTAAGAGAAGGGAGGGAGAAAGAGAAAGAGAGAAAAGGGATGAAGAACCTACCTAGAGGCAGGCTAGTGGAGGGGGGAGGGAATCGGGGACATGGTGGTGGGAAATGGGCCCTGGTGAAAGGATGGGTGCTGGAACACTGTGTGACCGAAACCCAAACATGGACATCTGTGTAATTGTATATCTCATGGTGATATAATAAAATATTTTTTAAAAAGACTATTTTCATACATGACTGTGGTCAAAACCCTCGCTTTGTTGTTTGTTTGCTGGGCGGGGGCTATAACCATCAGTTTGCTGAGCTTACTCCTGACTCTGCACTCAGGGATTATACTAGGCAGGGGACCTGGGACCTGCAGGTGCTGGGATCGAGCCTGGGGCACGACTGTGGTCTTACTAGCTCCCTCTACAGGAAGCATATAAAACACTGCACATTCCCTGCTGGCTAGTGCCTTTGGTCTTGGAACGGTTATTAACAGAAGCTTCTTTCATTCGCAAAAGGTTTCATTTCCTATGACAAGCTCTAATATTTATTCTCCAAGACTGTTAGGATGACAAAGAAAGAAAGTGAAAATAGGGAAGACCAGCAATTACCCTACCATGCCTCCCCGCCCCCTGTACAACAAGCATTTATTTGTGAAAATTAGGGGGACGATTTCCTTTCCGTACTGCATTTGAGTGCACCCCAGGAAGGACAGAGCCTGGACTGGTTAACAGCAACTTAGCAGACATGCTAAAACGGTGTAAATGTGTTCGAAGTTTGTAGGAATATCTGATACTCCTAGAATCCTGCCACGGGCACGCTTAAATAAAATATAACCAACCAGCTTGCAATGTGTAGCTTTCTAGTTTATACAGCAAAACTCTTACAAGAAAAATATTTACCATTTTCTCAGCACCCAAGTCCATGATCGGTGATAAAAAATGTACTAGAAATATCAAATCAAATATCAATTATTTATTTGATATGCCAAATACCAGTAATAATTATGGACATCATTCCCATGAACTGAAGGAATGGTTTGAGGCTCTAACTGATCCTGGCACAAGCAGATGCCCTTGGACTACACTTGCCTGCAACAGGATGTATGGAGATGTTGCTGGTGCCCGCTCGAGCAAATCGATGAACATCGGGAAGACAAGTGATACAAGTGATACTAGAAATATCAAGCTATCAAAAGTTTGCTTATTTAACATTCCCGGGTGACATGAATTTATAATTCCAGAAAAATATAAGAGAACTTTATATAACTAGACAGGTTAGGATTAAAAGTGAGAACTTAAAGAGTAAAGAATTAGTAACTATTAATGAGGCAGGGTTGTTGGTATGATTTTCTTTGTAGACTTTTATAACTAGTATATCTTACATGCAAATAGTATTTATAATTAGCCTATACTAATAATTTAATAACTAGTATATACTAACTTTAAAATAGTATGCTTTGCTCTATAATAAGGAAACAGAACTCTTTACAAAAATAGCAACTTTCAAGAAAGAGTTAAACACATATGTCCATATAGTTTAAGGAATGCAGGACCTAGTGTGGTTTTCCGAGTTTCAAGCATTAGCTATGATAGAAGCAGTCTACAATGTTGCTGAGAGTAATAAGTCAATGTGATGCCAGATTACACAAACTGGTATTATTCTAACTATTGAATCGTACTGAACCTCACTGGTAAAAGTATATCTATACAAGTCACAAATGTTGGAATAAAGACAGTAACCAACTAAACTATTTTGCATATTATTTATTACATTTGTTATTCAATTCCCAGCATGGCATGGCCCATGTATACTGCCAGATGTAGCTCTGGTGGCACCAGTCACAGCTGAGTATCGCCTGGGTAGTGTCCAAGTATGGCTGGCACTGCCCCTCCAAAATGCCGACCCTAGGCAAGTAAGAGGGAATTCCCTGCCCAGAGGCTTCTCTCAGGTATGGTGTGAGTCCTGCCTTTGGACTTTTTAAATAAATTTTATTATACCACCGTTATATATACAATTATAAGATGTTCATGTTTGAATTTTGGGTCTACAGTGTTCCAACACCCATCCCTCCACCCCTGCCCATCTCCCATCATCAATGTCCCCACCTCCCTCCCCCTTCCCCCCAGCCTGCCTCCGTGGCAGGTTCTTTATCTCCTTGCTCTCTCTCTCTCTCTCCTTCTTGCTTCCCTTTCTTATACATTGTAGATTGTAATATATTCTAGGAAATAATTGGTTCCACTAGTTTGATGTACGGGTCTGAACCACGAAAATGGCAGCTATTATGGTGAGCAAGTCTCATCCAGCTGCTTCCGAGGCCCTACAGAGGTGATGGGCCCACTCCCAAAACCCATCTTGCCTCCTGAGAGCCTCATGGCCAGCTGAGCTAGGGGAGAGCCGGTTGGCAACTCTCCCCGTGCTTCTGAGTCTCTGCATCATGGCTGAGAGCCCTGAGGCAGTTCGTGGGCACGACCACCTGGCCTCTGACACAGGTCAGAGAGGGAATGGGAACCCCAGATCCATCTCCAGGAACACTTTCGGTAACTTCTGCCTCTGAGAGTCGCCTACATGGGCTCGAACTCAGCTGCTCTGAGCTGGTCTTGAGATCAGCATCTCTTGCGTGGTTTCTGATGAGCTATGGGGTTTGGACTGCGAATATGGAGGCTATTATGGTCAGCAAGTCTCATCCGGCTGCTTTTGAGGCCCTACAGAGGTGATGGGCCAACACCCAAAACCCATCCTGCCTCTTGGGAGCCTCATGGTCAGCTGAGCTAGGGAGAGGCTGGATGGCAGCTCTCCTCTGTGCTTCTGAGTCTCTGCATCATGGCCGAGAGACCCGAGGGAGTTCATGAGTGAGGCCACCAGGCCTCCAGGATGGGTCAGAGAGGGGAAGAGGTACCCCAGCTCCATCTCCAGGAACGTCACGGTGACTTCTGCCTCAGAGAGCCACCTACCTGGGCTTGAACTTGGCTACTCTGAGCTGGTCTTGAGATCAGCGTCTGTCTTGCATGTGTTCTGATGAGCTGTGGGATCTGGATAGTGATAATGGCAGTTATTATGGTGAGCAAGTCTCATATAGCTGCTTCAGAGGCCCTACAGAAGTGATGGACCCACTCCCAAAACCCATCTTGCCTCCTGGGAGCCTCATGGTCAGCTGAGCTAGGGAGAGGCGGGATGGCAGCTCTCCCCTGTGTGTCTGAGTCTCATCTTTCTATCTCTATTTCTGTCTCTGTATTTCTCTCTCTCTCTTCTCCCTACACCTTGTGACTTGCCTTATGGTTTATAATGCAATTATCTACGTGCATATTCAGTAGTGAGTTCTAGTGTGACATTATAGTTCCTCATTCCCCATCAACCTCCCCAGTTTGTTACAACTACAATGATCATTATGGTGTACAGATGTGAAGGATCCTGGGAAGGACCTGGTCCTAGCCTACTTTGTTATCTAAGCCTCTTGTGCAGCTGCACACCATCACAGTTGTGCGTCTGGTCTGCCCCTTGTCGGTTCAAATGGTTGCTGAGGCTGCTGAGTACATAGCCATGCCCACCGGCATGGAGAGGGAGGAGCCCAAATCCCTGCTACAATTCCAGTCAGGGTGGCTTCCCCCACATGACTGCTTTATCCTAGGAGCTATGTTGATCTCAACATAGTAGGAATCTGAGGACTAGCCAATTCCTCAGATACTCCATCGGCTGCTCGCCTCCACGTGGGCTGAACAGGACAACTGTGCGTCTGGTCTGTCCCTTGTCAAGCTCATCTCTATTGTTACTGTTTTTGGCATATTGAATATGCCACAGGTAGCTTGCCAGGCTCTGCCATGGCTCTGGGTTCATCCCATGAGATCCAGTCTTTTCTTTTCCTATGTCAGACCATCCACCATCCACCATCCAGGGCCCACAGGGCAGAGCCCTGGGGAGTAGACAAGCCTATCTCCTGTATGCCACCTGCCAATGCAGCTGGGCACTGCAGCCACACCTGCAACACCTCGAGGGGCAGGTGCCTTTGGACTTGAGGTGAAACAGGAAATCTTCCTGGGTTTGAGTCAGGCTGGGCTGGACCTGTTGACTCCTTCTGGGGAGTTGTCCACCTCCTTGATGCTATGGGCAAATTCCTTTCAGTCACCTATCATCTGTCTGTCTTTGAACACACCCAACCCACAGCCGATAAGCCTACACTAATATCCCTGATATCCTAATAACGAGCCCGGTAAGGACAATGCTCTGTGGTACATTCTCAAATTCCCGCCTATTCAGTAGTTAATCTGATTGCCACAAGCACCAGTTTAGATAAAGTGAACTCTATTAGAATTTTATTTTTTCCTTGTATACCTTTGTATAACAAATTTCAAGTTATGAGGAGATAAGCTGACTTTATGCAGTGGGATCTTCCCCCATGGGAGGCAGGTAAAGGTGACCACCCTCGGGATTCCCGAAGGCTCTGTTGTAAGAGCTGGCAAGAGCTCTCGGAAAGGGAAAAAGCAATCCATTGTGAATAATGTACCAAAGATTAATATTTTATATTGCATGCTTGTAGGTATAAGAAAAATCATAAAAACATATAGAGAGGCATTGTTTATGAAGTAGGAAAAACTGTATCACTGCTTCCAATTTGATTATAACCACCACAATCTGTGGCAGACATTTGCTTTAGGAAAATACATTTTAGAAGCAATAACGCCATGATGAATCTCTGCTGAGCTCTACAGTTCTAGGTTTTGATTTTTTTTACTGTATTTATCTGTAAGAAACTTAAAGTCATTTTAAGATTGCTAAGTTCAAATTCTATTATTATAAAACTGGAGCTACTTTGTAAACTACAAAGTCTTAGCGAAAAAATTAAAAATCAATGAAAAAATAAGAAAAGTAATACCTGCAATGATAAGGCTCAAGATTAATTATGGAGTTCCCCAGAGTTCTCATTTTTGTTATGATGTATAAATATCACACATATGCAAATATATACAATATATTTGCTCCCGTAAATACATGTCCCATTAGTATTAACTTACTGCGCTGATTTGTCGCAGGTTGGTATAGTATAGACCTTAATTCACTCAAGAAAGGAGCCTCGTGTTATTTACAGTCATCTCCCAGACCCCCGAGAAACTGAAATGTCAGGACCATGACGGGATAAGGATAATAAGGCGTATAAGCAGGCACAGTTCTCTGCCTCCTGGCTCTCCTGTAAGACCTTCAGATGAGCTCAGGTAAGACAGGCACTAGTATCGCTACTGCAGACAGGGACTGATACTATTCTTCTTACCACTTCACCACGAGCCAGCTGATACAGACAGAGGTTACACCGGTAAGAACAGAGCATGCACTTAGAAAATGCTTTAACACACAGCAGCCATGGCGTGCTCCAACACTTTCGTCAGCCCTTAAGGAGCTCACCCAGACTGAGAAAGGAAGGTTCTGGAAGGCTCTGGAACAGAGAACCTGTTTATCGTCTGATGCACCCTGGTGGCAGGCCCATGCAGAGGACATGGATGCCCATTGGCCCACGCCTGCGCTGTGTGTCATTACTGACTTTCACAAGGTCATACAAGACAGCAAGCTGCCCAAGTTCCCAGCATTAGGGACAGAACAGAGGAAATCAGCCCCCAATATTAACTGGGTCAGGACATATAAACCGTGGGGGAACCTGATTCAGTTCATTTAGACAATGGAGACAGCGAATATGCAAGCGCCATCCAGCGAGGGCCCAGTGGGACTTCAGAGCTTCAATGAAGGGAACTGCTGTCTGCTTGTCCCCTCTGGACTAAGCTGTGAACGTGCCCAGCCTTTGTGCTTAATGTCTGGGAGTTGGGGACAGAGTGGCCACACTGGCAGGTAAGCCTAAGTGGACCCTGCCTCACCTCGGAGAGCAGGGTACAGCTGGACAGTCCCTGACTGCTTTTGCTGCGGCCATCTCTGCTGGACAGACCCTGGGCCCAGCTCCACAAGGGGAAAGTGCAGGGAGGCAGCAAGAGCCTGAGACCATGCTCCCACATTCACTACTGCTGCCAAGAAGCCAGCAGGGCACAGCTCACCCACAGGGAGGCCTTTGGTCTGTGCTGGGCTGCCCCACCCCTTCCCCCCGTCCCTGCTGACTCGCTGCCCCCTGCTAATGGCTTTCCCCATCCTGGTGAAGATTTGGAAGCTTTCCACGCACCCCTGTCACCGAGTCCAAGAGATATTTCTCCTCTCCATCTTTCGACACCCAAAATTCCCTGCTTCAGGAGCCCCTCTGACGGGTGGCTAATGTCTCCACCCGACAGCTAGCCAGCTTCCTTGGTGATGATGAGCCTGCTCAGGTCTCTTAGCCCCCAGACACGGGCATTCTGAAAAGACCACCTCTTACTCTTGAGCTCGGCGCCAGTTAAGCAGAGGAGTCAGCTCTAAGCTAGACCCAAGTCCACACTGCCTCCCGACACCTCCATACAAGGCAAATGGCTTCCATACAGCTGGGCACCAGTTAAACAGGGAGTCAGCTCCTAAGCTAGACCCAGGTCCACACTGCCTCCCGACACCTCCATTCAGGGCAGATGGTCTCGCCTCCCATTAGGCAGCCTCTTTCTCCATGGAGCTGGATCCAAGCAACCCCACATGTGCTGGAGGTGACCTACCTTGCACTAGATCCCCAGTGCATGACACCTCAACATCAAGTCAGCTCCAAGACACTCCCCACCCCAGTGCACACTGCAAACACCCCTCTGAGCTCCAGTCTAGGAAACCTCCCCCATAGTGTGTCCTGACCGAGTTCTGCTCCATCTACAAGATCTTTCTCTTTTCAGACATCACCGGCGGGCTCCAGACGGCTCACAGCTGCTTGGACCCACATGCTCTGTAGCGCTATATTGGCCCGTGTGAGCCTGCTGATAAATCCCATCACATGATCTGAGTCCAGAGCCAGGGTACAAAGAGAGAGGCCTCTATGGAGTCTGGAGCTGAGTTTGCTTTCTCAACAGTCCCACGAAAGACCACGTTGAGAATCTTCAAAGGAGGTTTGGCAAAACAAAGCATCTAAAGCAGGAGGCATCATGGAAGAGAAGCAGTGATGTGAACAGGAGTCGGGGCTGTTATCCTGGTGATATAGGTGAGGGGACAGCCATACATCCCAAACACAGACTCAGCAATACTGAAAACATGAGATCTAAGATGCAACCACTGGAACTTTGTAAAGTACCTCTCGAGGTGGAAGGAAAAGAGAAAGATAGAGAAATGGAAAGAAATAAAGAACCTGCCATGGAGGAGGGGCTGGGGGGGGAGGGGGAAGGGAACCGGGACGTTGGTGGTGGGAGATGGGCACTGGTGGCGGGATGGGTGCTGCTACACTGTATGACCCAAATATGAACTTTTTAATTGTATATCTTTGTAATTGTAAAAATAAAAAAATTAAAAAAAAAATAAAATAAAAAAAAAATAAAGTACCTCTCGAGGTGACAGGCGGGGTGGGGGTGGGGCAGGGACACAGGTGGAGGGAAGTGGACACTGGTCAGTGTTGAAATATATGCCTAAAACTTAGCTACCAATAACTGTAAATCATGGCTCTTGAGTTAAATATTCCCTTAAATTAGTCAATAGGCATCTTATACATACATACATACATACATATATACATAAATACATCCATACATATATGCATGCATGCATGCTTATAAAGCCAGGCCACTGGGGTCACCTGCCCGGATGCTTGAACCATGGAGGGGAGCCTGAGAGGCTGAAGCTCCAAAGCTTCTAAAACACCAAATCTTTAGGCTCAGGAATTGTTCCGGAAACATTTCTCTGTGCACGGATGCAGTTGGGTTTGGAGGAAGGCAGGCGCAGTGCAAGCTGTTCAGCAAACTGACATTGAAACCCAAAATACTCTCTTGGCCCGACACTTCTCGGGAAGAACAAACAGGCTGGAGGAGAACCTCGGTGCCCGTGCTAGCAGCCAAGGCAGCCCTGCGGGCAGGACGTGGAATGGGTGCTCCGGGGTGCTGGGGCCTCGGGGGTGCCCAGGAGCATCCCTCAAAGCACGGGTCATGGCTGCTCTCCCAAGAACTGTCCGTCCACTCCATCTGCCTGGGATTCCCTCCCTAATCACGGGCCCCACTTCCCTACAGGCCTGGTTGTCAGGCACCGCTGCTTCTCCCATCATCGTTGCTCCAAAACATGACCCCCAGAGCAAGCTGCGGCCAGGGGCTTCCATGGTGCCAGGTGCAGTGCCAGTCTGAAGACATCAGAACATGGAAAACAGAGGTGCCAGGGAGACCCTGGCCCCTATAGTCTAGCAGCTTGTTCCAGAAACTGGGACTGAGGCTTGGAGAGATTAAAGACAAATATTCAGTGCAAGAAGGGCTCTGGTTGGCAGGTCTGGATTTGGTTCCAGTTGGCAGAGTCTAGGTTAGGTTCTAGTCTGCAGGTCTAAGTTAGTTCTAGTTGGCAGAGTCTAGGTTTGGTTCTAGTTGGCAGAGTCTAGGTTTGGTTCTAGCTGGTAGAGTCTAGGTTTGGTTCTACTTGGCAGGGTCTAGGTTTTCCTTCACGGCCAGCTGAAGGTCTACATGGTTAACATGGCCAGAAACCTCTTGACACTGGGACTAGGGTGCAGAGCTCCATCGGCCCCCGAAACCAGAGGAGCGCTGAGTTTGCAGGCCTCCCCGCAGGCCACAGACCCCCACTGGTGCCACTGGAGGTGTCCCAACACTTCCCCAACTCCCTTCTCATGGTGATTCGAAGGGATGAAGGCGGAGGCTGAAATGGCGCCAGACTCAGCCAGCAGCCATGAGCCAAGACCCATCATGTTCTCTATGTGTGCCTTAGTCTGTCTCTTTCTCTTGTTGCTATTCCTCCAACCTCCCTACTTGCTGCTTAATGCATAATTAAGAAGGTCAGAATCAATGGAGCAGCATGGAGTAAAGTCCAAGCCAAACTGAGGCTCTATCTCCGGCACAAGTGTTGGCTGGCAGCATCCCAGGACCCCCGCTAGGCACCTCACCTGCACTGTCAGGTCATTCCTCAGCTCCTTCCCTGCGAAAATCACCCGGAGCTGGTCAGCCGGAACCCCTGTCGCTGGCAACTTCCTCCTTGAGCTGGAAGATGCTGGTATCAGCGTGGACCTCCACCGGGAAGCCGTGGCTGGAGTTGAACCTGACGAACACTGGTGGAAAACCAAGCAAAGCAGGAGACAAGTGAGCGTCACTGAGGGCCCCAGGCCTCCCTCGCCCTGGAAGCACACACCACAATGCCGGGGGACCATGTTAGGGGGGAAAGATGGGGGTCCCCTGCAGAGAGCCCTTTCACAGAAGAGTGACCACCTGCTGACCACAGGGCACACGCCTTGGGACAGAGATGCTCTGGAGAGTAGCCAGGCCATCCGGGGAAGCAGCTGGACACACACACAACACTCATACATGAATGCATGCACACATATGCACACACACACATACTCACACACAGACTCACATTCACGCAGGCACAAAGACACACACACACACACACACACACCTCTATGGCATACTTGGCATCTATCTCAAAGGCACTGGGTAAGCAATGGAGAATGGAGGGTGGGCCATGAAAGAGACTCAAGCCGTGCTGGGGAGGAGAGTGGGGTGCTGGTGGAGAGTGGGGTGCTGGGGTCTGAGTGCGCACCTGAGGAGTTGCTTGTCCCCGCAGACATACAGAGATAGGACCCTGTGGCTGGTTGCCTGTACTCTTCCCCACCAGACCAGAGTAGAAGCTCCCAGGCTTCACACACATGCCCCCTTCCTACGAGCTGTTGAATATCTGCACTCTGTCCCTGCTGTTCAACAACACACCCCTTGCAAAGCTTGCAGAGTCCCTCCCAGAGAGGCAAGAGAGTCCCTGGCCAGTGCGTGCTGGGAGGAAGGCGCCCAGCCCCAAGCCCCTGCCGTGCTGCCTCCATGCCACAAGTCCTGTCCCGGCCGTGTCTCAGGCAGCTCTGCAGACACATGTGGGTCCGCACAGGACCATGAGGGGCTGGTTCACCCTCCCTAAGAAAGGGACCCCAACCCTGCAGCCTCAGACACAGTCTCTCGGGCCTCGGGCCTCCCTGTCAGCCTCGGACCCAATCCCTCAGGTGAATCTTCCAAACAGATAAAGCATCAAGCAGGAGCTCTACTGCTTATAGGCAGCAACAGACTCCTGCAACTGTTTCAGGTGTGTAGGGTATATATTTTGCCATTTTTGATGGGGGTTGGGTGGTGCTCAGGGAAGGGGATTGGGAGAAACCATAAATGGTGTCAGAGACTGAACTGGAATCGGTCTTATGCAAGACAAGTGAGCTAACCCCTGTACTCTCTCTGTGGTCCTACTTTTCACCTTTACTATGACTCCAGTCTGTCCTCAAAGCCAGACAAACGCAGCCCATTTGCTGAAGGAGCTCCCACAGACACAGCATAACCACCAACTAGTTCTCTCAGCTCAGCTGTGTGGCTCAGCCAACACTAACTGTAAAGTGAAGAATGCCAACATAGGTCATCAGGCACTTGCTATATGGTGGCAGCTGTACCTGGCCTAGGTCATTTCTAAGCCTTCTGATGATCTGATGAGGTTGGTGGTACTCATTTTAGTTCACTGACCAGGAAATGAAGGTCTAAAGAATTACAATCACTCTTCTAATAACATTTACTACTTTAAAGCGGAATCAGAGTTAAAATGCAGTTCCTTAAAATGGAATCAGAGTTAAAATGCAGTTCAATTGAACTCTAGAGCCTGCTATTTCTGTGATGACAGACCACCAAAGATATTCTTTTAAGTAATATCTACATACCTTTCTCCTGTGATAAAAAGGCATGAAAAAGCCTCATTACATCACTCAGACATCACTGACATTGGTGAATTAAAGAAATACGCTGTATTAAAGAAATATGAGTTCTGGTGAGACAGTAAGAGCCAAGAACAAGGAACAAAGGACATGCCATTGCCACAGTGGCAGGAAAACAGCTCCAATGCCACCAAATGAGCAAAATGCTGGCATACCTCAGCAGCATGGATAACCTTTAAAGAAAGTAAGGAGTACCAGACTCAACAAAAGTGCTCCAAATAAAGAAAACATGTACTCTAGTTCAAGCGTTAACTTGAACTAGAGCTCTGCATTTTAACTTGAACTTCTGTAGTCAGAAGTAGAAAGAATCTACCACAAGATTACAGATTAATCTGTATCATGACTAGATACATGAGTTCTTAAACTTAAATTGGATTTAGATAAATCATATAAATACCATCAAAATGAGTGGTTGTAATCGCCAGCAACAGATTAAGTATGAATTTACAGTGGTATGACTGTTCAAATATACACAACTAGCAAATGTTTGCCCAACCAAAATATTTGCAAGGTTGAGGACAAACAATGTGAAGTGACCTGCTCTAGAGGCAAATGCCAGTACCCAGTGGCAGAAGCATCCCCTGAGAACGGAGCTACAGCTTCCTCAGAGACATGGGGGCAACGGGGCATAGCCCTTCTGTGCCAGCCCAACCAGTCTCCAGAGGTGAGCGGGGCAGGGAAGTAACAGACACGGCACCTACCTTCCCTCTTTCAAGTTCTCAGAAAGGAAAGGGAGTGTTGGATCCCCTTGGATCGGATCACTCGTTAACTCCATGATTTCTAACAAGCAATGGCTGCTCTCAATCTTAACCTCCTCATCTGATAACTGGGGGAATAAAGGCAACTCGGTGCCTACTACAGACACTGAGCGAGAGCTGGAGGCACTGAGAAACTTGGGGAAGAGCCTGAGTTTGGTCTACAGCAAGTTGAGTTCCAAGAGCCACTCTGAAGAGACCCGGTTCATTAGAGCAGACTCCGTGACTTATACCGTAACTCAAGATCTGATCGCAAGAGGGTAAATATTAAGTAATACCACGCAGTCTCCTTTTCTAGTCCTCTTCATGGTGGGGAGAAAACATCCAGGAGCAAAAAGACATGGTTAAGATCCCACACTCTGACATACAGGTAACACAACTGGGAATGCATCATTTCTGCGACAGCTATGTCAGAAATGAACATCTTATCATTGAGGTGTTACCAATAAGATCAATCATTCATGCCCACAAAATGCAATGATAAGCACAAAGGGATGAGATACATCCAAACTCACTTGCTCTATCGTCTCTGACTAAAATTCAGGAGCTCCCCAGGACAAAAAGTAATTTGAAGGGGAGAGGGGACTGTGCCCTTTCTTCAGCTGAGAGGCACTTAGATGGTATTCCGAGCTGTTTTATGCCCTTGGTATTACAAAAGTCTGGATCACTGTCACTGTCTTCCCGTTCATCATCGGGCACCAGTAACATCTCCATATGTCCTGTCTCATGCTAGTAGAGCCCAAGGGATCTGCTTGCTCCAGGAACATAAAGAGCCTCAAACCATTCCATCAGGTCATGGGAATGAGGTCTATAATTGTTACTGGTATTTGGCATATCAAATATGACACAGGAGGCTTGCCAGGCTCTGCCGTGCGGGTGGCATACTATTGTAGTCATCTCTAAATTCAGCATTTATTGCTGAACTGGACTTGAAAAAAGACTGCTGCAGGGGTGGGTCCGATGGGCCAGGCTGTAATAGGCTCTTCTGCTGGATGAAGGTCTGACGAGAGGGAAATCTGAATGTGGAAAAGGCGGCCCTCATGGAGTGGGGGGTCGTCTGGCTTGTTGCGAGGCTCTGCTGGGGTGGCGGGCCAGGGCTAGAACCCGCCATCCCTCCCGGGTGTCTCGTGAGCGGCTGGGCACAAAAGTCTGGATATCTGAGTTATAACTACAATAGTTTCCTATCTCGCATCAGTGGTCACGATCTTCTCAGCTTCCAACACCTTCTGCATGGAAAGTCATCATGGGAGCCAGGTGGGCTGACTCATCCGTCCTTCCCCCAGACTTTGGGTTGGGCCCCATTAACAAGAGTAACTTCACCTTCCTTGTCACCACATTGGCTGGAGGACGGTCCTGACCCTATTGGGACCTGGCCCTGCTGGTCATGGGGACTGAGTCCCAGACACAGAGGAGAGTTTAGGGGGCCCATCACAGTGATCCACAAGTCCCAGCACTGGGAAAAACGCTGTCAGGGATCTGGAACTCTCCCGAGAAACTCAGAGGCATCTCCACTGAATCAAATAAAAGGAGAATTTAAGATGAATAACATGCATCAGAAAACAAATGGGCTTAATGTCGAGGACTCTTCCCCAATTCTGAACTTGTTTTTGTGAATTCAGAGATTATTCTTGGTCAAACAATAAAATGTACTTTTACAATTAATGATGGTTTTCGATTACTCTCATATTGGACCACTTAAAGAATCGTCACAGGTGCTTGTTTCTATAACACTATTTTCTCCTGGCATTTGGAACTCTCCTTCTGATCTCACACCTTAAACATCAGGATTATTTTCTTAGCTTCATCCACTGGATCTCTTGCATTATTGGATTTTTAGAGCACCCTGAGGATCTATTACGATTCCCTTTTGTTATCTGTGTGTTATCCAACCTTCACGCACCATAATTCAAGTGCAATTTGATGCCTTTTCATAGGTAATTTGGGCCATGTTTGCCTCCTCTTGTCCCCTTTATGGACCACCTTTCAGATTGTTGCTCATTTAGGTAATGAATATGGTTTTCTCTGAGCAAAGTTTTCAAAAATTGAATCATGACAATAACTATTCAATTTAGTATCAGAATGAGAACATTCCAAAGTTGAGTCTCTCTTTAGAGCAGAGAATAAAAAAGGTTTATTTGTTTCAGGTCCAGATCTTGCAGTAATCAGGACTTATTTCTGACAGCACTTGAGGAACTATATGTGGTGCTGGGGAAAGGAACTTGGGTCAGCTCTATCGAGGCAAGTGCCTTTGCCCTAGTTCTATTTCTCCAATCTGAACAAAAAGGTTTTTCCTCCACAGTTTATTTTCAAAAATAAAGTCAAGTGATGCCAGTGCTTTGAAAGACACCTTATTTATTTATTTCACTATCACTATCTTCCTGTTCATCATTTATTTGCTAGAGTGGGCACCAGTAATATCTCCATATGTCCTGACTCATGCTAGTAGAACCCAAAGGCATCCGCTTGCTCCAGAACATAAAGAGCCTCAAACCATTATATTAGGTCATGGGAATGACCTAATATAAATGTTACTGGTATTTGGCATATCAAATACGACACGAGAAGCTTGCCAGGCTTGCCATGCGGGTGGCATACTCTTGTAGTCACCTCTAAATACAGCATTTATTGATGAGCCACGTGGCCGCTAGCAGCCACGTGAGCTGGGCTGTGATAGTCTGGTCTGCTGGGTGGAGTTGTGATGAGAGGGAAGTCGGATGTGGAAAATGGCAACCCCCATGGAGTAGGGGGTGTCGTCTGACTTGTTGTGAGGCCCTGCTGGGGTGGCAGGCCAGGGCTAGAAACTGCCATGCCTCCTGGGCGCCTCATGAGCGGCTGGGCACAGGGAGAGCAAGTAGCAGCTCTGCAGCATGTCTGAGAGTTTCTGATTCAGCATACCTGGGCAGGATTGAAAAAAAACTGCTGCAGGGTGGGTGTTGATGATACAGGCTGTGATAGTCTGGTCTGCTGGGTGAAGTTGTGACTAGAGGGAAGACCGGATGTGGAAAATGGTGGCCACCATGGAGTAGGGGGGTCGTATGGCTTGTTGTGAGGCCCTGCTAGGGTGTCAGGCCAGGGCTAGAACCCGCCATGCCTCCCAGGCGCCTCATGAGCGGCTGGGCACAGGGAGAGTTAATTTTTCATTTAATCTAGTCTAAATCAATTTATTCTCCACCCAGCGAATAGTAGTAAAGAAAAAGCAAAAGAATTAGAGTGAATTTTTAAGATCACAGTATATCAAGTATATTAGATATACTTGCATATGCGTTCAACTTTATTGGATTCTTACATGGATTCAGTTGATTACTGGCTTTACTATATAAAATTATTATAGAGTAATAGATCTTAAAGCTTGATTGTATGTTTTCTGGCACGACGCCTTATCAAATATTTTCATAAACATCTTTAAAATTATTTCTCATCAGAAGCCTTCATTTTGTCTCCCCACCTCCCCACATTCCTGTTCTGCACAAGAGATATGTTTGTTCAAGTTTATTGGTTTTTTATAATGACTCCATGGAATGTGACCATATCAACCCCTTTTATAGACCACAAAATTTTTAACTTTAGGGACATAGAGACTGATTGTACAGGGGGCTAAGCACAGTCAACCCTGCATCTATCTCTGGTACTGTGTGTGTTCACCTGAGCACAGCCATGAGTAATTTCTGAGCACAGGTTAAGAAGTAAACCCTAAGCACCAATAGATGTTGCCCAAACTGATCCCAAAAAGGGAGATAGAGATATTTGAAATTCCAGAACCACTGTCTTAAAATAACAGATTTTCATATTAAAATATATACAGGGGAAGATACCACCATTGATGACATAGATGAAGAATACAACAGACTGATTCAGCACCTCCATGATTGTGCTAATAATGCCAAGAGAGAGAAGACACAAAAGGGCGCCTGTCTTCAGAAACTCTCAAGCTCATTCGCTAAAGTGGCAAGGCGCAAGCCTCAGGAGACCAAATGCTAACGTCCAAGCTTGCTAAACGGTGCAGAGAAGTGATAAAAGAAGACCTCAAAGACAGAAGAGCAGAAATACTGGAAGAGGCAGCAGAAGCCGGGAAAAGCATTCGCACCACCCGCCTGTCCTTTGCCAAATATAAGACCAAAATAACTGCCCTCCGGCGCCTGATGGATCTATCACATCTTCCAGAAAGGCAATGGAGAAGATTATCCAGGACTTTTACTAAAATCTCTTTGATAGCCACGTCCACCTGCCCACATACCAAATTCCACAGGATGGATATGTCATTCCCAACATTCTCCCTTCTGAAATCCGACATGCCATCTCGATCGGTAAAGAAGGGAACAGCACCAGGCCCAGACAAAGTCAGACCCAAACACCTGAAGAATCTGCCGTCGGTACTCATCAATAAACTAGCTCGGCTCTTCACATGCTACCTGTTCGAATGCAAGGTGCCCTCCCAATGGAAAACCAGCAGGACAGTTCTACTGTTCAAAAAGGGAGACATTCAAGACATCGGCAACTATCGCCCCATCTGCCTGTTTTCCGTCATCTGCAAGCTGTTTACACGAGTCATCCTGAACAGGATTGGCAGAACACTAGATGAAGGACAACCATGCGAGCAAGCAGGCTTCCAGAAAGGATTTAGCTCAATCGACCATATCCACACATGGTTAATGATCCCATATCTACACAGGCTCATTGAGGTTTGTAGGGAGTACAAGATGCCGCTCTGTCTCACGTTCATTGATTTACAGAAAGCCTTTGATTCTGTGGAGACTGAAGCAGTCATCGAAGCCCTAGCCAAACAGTTGTTCAAACCCAGTACATCAAGATGCTTCGTGAGCTGTATTACGGATTCACCACCAGGATCTCACCATTCTACAAAGAAGTGATCATTGATGTCAAAAGAGGGGTTCGGCATAGTGATACAATTTCACCCAAAACTCTTCAGCGCCACCCTCAAGAACATCATGCGACAATTAGAATGGGAAGGAATGGGAGTGAAGATAGATGGTCAGCAACTACACCACCTCCCGCTTCGCTGATGACATCGTGCTAATGACACCAAACATTAGCCAAGCGGCACAAATACTGGCTGACTTTGACTGAGAATGTGGAAAGATAGTTCTTTAGCTGAATCTGAAGAGAGAACTATGTTCATGAAAAATGAACTAGTTCCTGAGGCCCCATTCACTCTCAATGGAACAAGCATATCTGAATGCAGCAGTTATGTGTATCTAGGTCAAGAAGTCAACATGATGAACGACCTAAAACCTGAGCTGTGCAGGAGGAAAAGAGTGGCATGGAATGCCTTCAATGGCATTGAAGAAATAGCTTAAAGGACAAAGAACCTCGGGCTCCAGGCACATCGCCTCGACTCCACCGTTCTCCCAGAATTAACATATGCCTCAAAGACCTGGGCCCTATGAAAGCAGGATGAGAATGCTATTCAGGTCTCCCAGAGAGGAATCGAAAGAGCTATGCCTGTACTATCACGCCTCACTCAAGTGAGAGAAGGAATCAGAGTTCTGACCTCCACCACTATTCCAGAATCAGGGATGCTGTCTCATTTGCCAAGGCATCGAAAATCAGATGGGCTGGACATGTAATGCGATTTGGAGACGACCGCTGGACTAGAGGCCGTTACCGACTGGATCCCACGGGATGTCAAAAAGATCACGTGGCCACCCACCTACAAGATGGTCAGACTTCCTTGTAAAGACCCTGAAGGAACGGTTTGAGGCTCTTTGTAGTCCTGAAGCAACCAGATGCCATTGGGCTACATTGGCACGTGATAGGGACCAATGGAAATGTTAGTGGCGCCTGCTCGAGCAAATCGATGCATAAAAGGATTCAAGTGATCAAGTGATATTAATATATAACCAACAAAATGACTTATGAAAATATAAAATGTCATCATTGAAAAATTACAGAATACAAACTTTCCAAAATTTTATTTCACAAAGTATTGAGTTAAATTACATGTTTTACAACATTGTAAATGACTGGGAAATTTGAACATATTTAAAAAAATAATCTCAACTGACACAAACAATATAACTTGAAATTTGTAACTAGTGGACAAAATTTTAAAGTGCTTAGTTTTACTAATCACTCAAAGAAGTTGAGTTCAATAAGCATGCACAAGCACACACAAATGTGTGCAAAAAGATAATATAGATTTTTAAAAATTAAAAATTTATAGAACAATAAAAAGTAAATTCTAGAAGTAAAAGCATATGATTGGAGTTAAGCACATAAGTTAGACATAAGATAGAGAAAAGTAATTAGTAAAGAATACAGATATATGATTTTTAAATAAATGAACTATAGGAATGTGGCAGATTAAAGAAATGGGAAAAGAAAACTGAAGACACATAAAATTTTAAAAGATAAGAATAAATAAATACTTATCTGAGATGTTCAACAAACACCAAGAAGAATGAACATAATAATGTAATGTCAAGGAACACCATGACCAAATGATTAAGAATCAAAGAGAAAACAAGTTTTTTAAGTCATATATATTATATATATTTTATATATTATGTTTTCCTTTAACTGAAAAGGAAAATATAATATATAATACAGGTTAAAATAACCCAATTCCTGACTAACTTGTCGTCATAAGCAATGGAAGCCATAATCCAAAGCTGGTATGGTTTAAATGTCAAATTCCCAAAGCAAAACCACTGCCAACACAGAGTTCTATAACTATGGAAAATATCCTTCAGGGGTTAAAAGAAAAGACATTTAAGATGAATCAAAACTCAGTGAGTCTGTCACAAGAAAAGCATCTTCAAGCTTAAGGGAAAAGAGAGGAGGATGACTGTGAAATCAGGACTTCAAAAAGAAACAGACATTCATCAAAAATGCTAGAGGACAACCTTGGGAGGTAGAAGGATGTTAAGACCAAGAAGGTGTTGCCATGATGACAGAATTTGTGCTCTAAGAACAAGAGACACACGGCACTGTCCAGAGATGTCTCTGTTCCCTGTCTCTCTGCCCCACAAGGATGCTGTAACAAAGCAGCAGCTAAAAGCTAGTGCTCCCCAGACTAAAGCCATGCTGGCACGCTGATCTTGGAATTCCAGCCACCTGAACTTCAAAATTTTAAGAAAATAAATTAATTTTGCAAAAGCCATTCCACAGGTGAGTTTTCTTATGGAAATCTGCACTGAGGATGTTCACAGCAACAAATATAAAGGTTCATATGTAATTACGCACACACACACAGCACATACACATAAACACACACTATGACACATATAATGTAAAGAGCTGTTAAATGTATTTAAATCAAATCCTACCTGCATGGCAGAGCCTGGCAAGTTACTTGTGTCGTATTGATATGCCAAAAAGCAGTAACGATTATAGACCTCATTCCCATCACCTGAAGGAATGGTTTGAGGCTTTTCGTGTTCCTGGAGCGAGCAGATGCCCTTAGGATACATTAGCATGTGACAAGATGTGTGGAGATGTTACTGGTGCCCATTTGAGCAAATTGCTGAACAACGGGAAGACAAGTGATACAGTGATGCAAGGTTGCAGTCCTGTGGTGGGAGCAGTCCAATACTATTGATTGTGAATGTCATAGAACGCACTACAGTTGTTATAGTGAAAGCCAAAATAAATAAAACTTTGAGTGAAAGAAGCATAAACGACAATGAAATTCTTCAAAATTTGCATTTTCAAATAGAAAGATAATGAGGAAGAGAGGAAGAGAAAGGTGACTGGGAAAAGCAGAAACAAAATGGTATGGCTAAATGTAATCGTCAATTCATTCACGTATGGGATTTAGTGACTCTCTTGTTCCCCACCCCACATCACAGAGACACACACAAATCTTTTTCCTTTGACTCCATTTTGTTATTTCAATCATTTAGAAGAAATGACGCGATGAGAACCGGAGATCAAAAGTAGGGAAACCTCAATTGATAGCCTATCAGATGTCCACGTCTATAACCATGGGCTCCAAAACCACATGTGGGGTAGATCCTCAGTAGGCCGCACTAACGCTATGTTTAGGCCAGTCTATTCCTCATTTTATCCTTCTACATAAAACAGAAGATCATTGTACTAAAATTTTCATGAGGTTGTTGGGAAAATTAAGTGAATTCATAAAAAATATTTAGAAAATTGCCTAGCTCAATACTAGCGTTAACAGTTATTATCTCTTACCTAAGGCTGAATATATGATTTTAAATTGCAGTTATTGTGTTAATTGCATAATTTTAACATTTGGGGGAACTGAAATGTATGTCTTATCCTTTTTTTTAACAAAAAAATATTTTCCAAATGGAGTTCCATTTCACTGCACATACAGTACACTATAATCGATCTATAGTGACTGAGACTCTTATGATGCTATCTTATGTTTAGATAAGGTTTTTCCATTTTTCAAAATGCTTTTAAAGACATAATCTCAGCCAATCTTCACAAGAGCTTTGAAACTTAATTGGGAAAGCATTTACTAGTCTCACTTTTAGGTTGAACAAATAAGGGCGTAGGAGATACCATGGAGGCCGGGGTATACCTTGAACATACAAAGACCCAAGTTAGATTTCCAGCATGATCTGGTTTCCTGAGCATGTCCAGTCATATCCCTGGAGAGTCACTGAGGACAGTGGCTGTCACCACTGACAGCTGACCATGCTGATTGGTCCTGGTGTCACCCCCACTGTTCTGGGACTAAGTAGTACTGGATCCCACATTGCACTGATCCACCTGGCACAGCTGGCACAGGAGACCCTCCCACTTGGAGACCCTCCCAACACATGATATTTGAGAAAGGTGCCTGCCATAAGAGTAGAAAGGTGGTGGGGGAGGGATGTGGGAGGGGATTGGGGGACATTGGTGGTGGGAAATGTGCACTGCTGAAGGGATGGGTGATAGAGCATTGTATGACTGAACCCCAATCATGAACAACTTTGTAACTGTATATCTCACTGTGGTTCAATTTGAAAAAAACAAAATAGTCACCTTTGTTCTGGTAAGGTCATTCTTATTGGCTGATCAATAAGGAAGGTAGGTTTGCCAATCATGTCAAAATACAGGTGTTTCCTGTAAGTTCACTAAATTATAGATGCATCCTCAAAGCTCTGATAAAAACATTTAAGTGATAAGTACATTTGGGACCAAGAGATAGCACAGCAGGTAGGGCACCTGCCTTGCTCATGACTGACCCAGGTTTGAACCCCAGCATCCAAAATCATCTCCCACCAGGAGTAATTCCCAAGTGAAGAGCCAGGGAAGCCGTGAGCATCACCCAGTGCACCCAAGAGATAAGTACATTTAATCACAAATGTTCAATGCCAAAAATACAATGACATCAACAATATTGAATTTCCCAACCTTTTCTAATTGGTATCAGATTTAACAAATTGTCTTTACATGAAATAATTGATTATGAGTAAAAAGAATCTCGAGATAAATTTATTTCACAGACAGCTCAGAAATGACAAAAAATTAAAGCTAAGCCTATAGGATTTCTTTCAAAGGAGGAAGTTTCAAATTCTCTGCTCTTCCACAAACTTAAAGGACGAGTCAGTTACATCCTAAATTGAGAGGTGACTGGAATGATTGCACTGATGAATTACTAAGTAATTCTTTTCTAATTGGGTCGTACACAGCAGAGCAGGGCCAGTGGGTGGGTTCATCCTTGGGCTGCGTCTAAGCTGGGTGGTCTGACAGCTTGGTGCTTGGAGCCCTGCGTTGGGTGCAGGAGGCTCAGGAGTGTGTAGGGGCCATTAGGTCAACACTGAGATGAGCCTGGGGTGACCCTCCACTGTCAGGGTATCCATCCCAGGACCCTGAACATACAAGGCATGTGCTCTGCCAAATAGGCTCCTTCCCAGCCCATTCAACACCTTCCAAAGTACTTGGCAAAGAGTTATCACTTCTGGAGTAAGCAAACTAATAAATGGGTGCTCACTTATTTTTGAGGTAAATTCCTTTCCTGTTTTTATTATAGAAGGCTGCGATTTGGGGAAGAAATTTGCAAAATGTATAAACATCATCACTCTTTTTTTTGCACTTTGGTGTTTGTTTTTAAATGTGGCAAAGTTTGGTTGCTAAATACTCTACAGTAGCTATACCTATAATGCTTTAAGGAACTGGAAAATTGCTAATCACACAACAAATAGACATATAATTCCAACATTTATCACAGAAAACCCAATTTTCTTAAATTATTCGGTCTTTTAATTTCCATATGCTCTGAAGTATGAATAAGTTTTAGATCAAATTGTGGGTAACATTAAAATTCATTCATTCATTACTGTATCACTGTCTTCCCATATATCGATTTGCTTCGAGCCGGCACCAGTAACATCTCCATATATCCTGTCACAGGCGAGATAGCCCAAGGGCATCTGCCCGCTCGAGGAACATAAAGAGCCTCAAACCATTCCGTCAGGTTTTGTAAATGAGGTCTATAATTGTTACTGGTATTTGGCATGTCAAATACAACACGGGTAGCTTGCGAGGCTCTACCATGCGGGTGGGATACTCTAGTAGTCACCTCAAAACTTGAGCAATTATTGATGAACTGTGTGGCTGCTGCGGCTGCGCAGGCCGGGCTGTGATCAGCTCTTCTGCTGGGTGGAGCTCTGAGGAGAGGGAGTCCGGATGTGGAAAATGGTGGCCCTCATGGTGTGGGGGTTCCTCTGGCTTCTTGTGAGGCTCTGCTGGGGTGTTGGGCCAGGGCTAGAACCTGCCATCCCTCCTGGGTGCCATTCATTCATACTTTTAACCAATGTACACTAAATAAGTATGAGGTAGGCACAGGGCTAAGGACCAGAGTCACAACTGTGAATATGGTAGTCAGGGAGGCAGAGATGCTCAGACAGAAGCAGATACCAGAATGAAAGGTGTGTTACTTAAGGTTTGTACAATGTGAATAGACCAAACACCTGAAGAATAGGGAAAACGACAGGGAAAGCTGGTATACCAGCAGTCAAGAGACTTCTCCAGGTGAGAAGGCAAAAGCAGGAGTTCCCAGGTAGATTTTTGGATGTCTATGGGGAGAAAAAAAAAGTCTACAAATCTATTAAAGGAAGTGCAGCAATATCTGTAGCCACAGGATATCAGTGCTCCAGAAAGAAGGTACCTGCAGGAGTTAGTAGACAGAACAAGGAATCACAAGTAACTCAGGAAAACATGGAGGGTATATTGGAAGCTTATCAGAAAGTTTCCATAGTACAGCAATGGACAAAATAAATAACAGATCTGTCAATATTAAGACACATCAATGAACCCCAACTATCCTGGGCATTGCATATTTCAAAAGAAAAACATCAAAGTAGGCTACGTTATACTTTGAACTGTATATTATATTCTCACATTTGCTTCATTATTATGTACTGTCCACTTGAGGCCAATGCTTCAAACATCAGTATGGTTGCTGATGAAGTCAGGCATCAGACTAGTGACTGTGCATTGCTGCTCACAAAGCTGCTGCCAGTTTAACTATGCCAATTAATATAATTATTAACAAACAGTTCAGGACTCTTTCAGATAAGCATAATTTTTTGTGATAAATCTATGTGAATGTGAAATATATACATGTCTGAATGCATGTATATAACCACATACATGTACACATGTACAACATATATACATTAAGTATGATATCTCCAGTACACAGTGGGGTGTCAGAGCTAAGAAGTTAGCCAGATCTTCCCGTTTCATCAGTCAAAGTGCTGTGAGCCCATCTGTAGTAACGGAGACTTACAGGGCCAAGAGCTGATCAAGGAACACATTTCAACACTCCATGAAAGCATCACAGGTAGATCAGTTTACAGATATCTAAACTCAAGATTGGGCACTTAATAAAATCTGAGTCCAGGAAGGTTAACGCCATCTCTGAATAAGTCAGTGCTTGCTTTGATGTACAATTTCTGACACTGTGTATACTGAATCACTTTTCATTAGTAAATATGCTCCAGACCTATTTCAAATGATTGCTCTTTAGAATGCCGAACCACATTTCATGGTGAAGCAATTCAAAGCTAAACACTTTCCCTTAAATCTCTGGACCATTATGACAGGGTGACCTAGGGGAGAGGTGTCGGCCTGAGGCCAACCACTCTATTCCTGAGCACAAACCCAGTGGCACTGACTTTTGTGATGCCCAGAACACTTGGGTGCATCATAGTCACGTGATTACAAACCCACAGCCATGTAACGGCCCCTTAACGAAGTGTAAAATCACTGCCAACACCACATGACCTGTGACACCACTGCCAAGCACTGGGCAGGGCAACAACACCAGAAAACCATAAAGAGGGTACGTGAAGGATAACATTTTAAAAGATAAAAATAGATCATCACAGGGCCAGAAGGATAGAATAGCAGACACGGACAGCCAGTCACAGTTTGGTATCTGCCACTGCAGAGGGTCGCTGAGCATCTCCAGGCGTGATCTCTGAGCATAGCCAGCTGTGACCCAAAATCATAAACACAAAAAATAAGAGACAAATTACTGTAATAATAACAGGAAACTGAAAAACCAATAAACAGAGCTTTTTGCTGAGAAACCAGCTACGCTATATTTTGGTTCTCCTGCAATCCTGTCTTACTGCCCTTCATGCAAAACCATCATTGTTTTCTGACTTGGTGTTTGCTGCAGCCAATGTCTTTTCTGGGGTGGGATGGGGAGGAGGGGTTGGCTCTTAGGCCAGACCATAAGGTGCTCAAGGCTTACTCTTGGCTCTGTGCTCAGATATCACTTCTGGCAGTGCTCTCGGGCCACACAGACAGCCAGAGATTGGACACCCTATGTTGGATACATGCAAGGCAAGTGTCCGACCTGCTATGCAATCTCCCAGGACCAGAGCCCAGCTTTTAGGGATTCTGGAGATGGAGACTCAAAGGCATTGGGCAGAGCTGCTACCGGCTCTCCCTGTGCTCAGCCACTCATGAGGCGCCCAGGAGGGATGGCGGGTTCTAGCCCTGGCCTGCCACCCCAGCAGAGCCTCACAAGAAGCCAAATGACCCCCACTCCATGAGAGCCGCCATTTTCCACATCCAGACTTCCTCTCATCAGAACTCCACCCAGCAGAAGAGCCTATCATAGCCCGGCGCGAGTTCATCAATAAATGTTGGAGATCAGAGGTGACTATAAGAGTATGCCACCCGCATGGCAGAGCCTGGCAAGCTACCCATGTCATATTTGATATATCAAATACCAGTAACAATTATAGACCTTATTCCCATGACCTGATGGAATGGTTTGAGGCTCTTTATATTCCTGGAGCAAGCAGATGCCCTTGGACTCTACTAGCATGAGACAGGACATATGGAGATGTTACTGGTGCCCGCTCGAGCACATCGATGATGAACGGGAGGACAGTGGTACAGTGATACAGTGGAGATGGAAACAATATCTCTCCCTCTGGGGAAAAGGGCGGGTGTTGCACTGTGCTTCGGGCTTGGGTCCTCTAAACTCTAGGTCCTTCTGAAACACCACTCTCTGTATGCATGTCTCCTGCACATTCCTTTAGGGACCGGAGTTTCCGCTGTAGACATGTGTGGTTAATTTAGTCTCTCCGGACCAAGCAAGCCACCCGTCTTCCCTGCACCCAGCACCCCCGCCCCCTCGACCATGCCACCTCACACCCAAGCTTACAAAGGAGGTTAAAGCCCACGCCCCGCCTACCTCTGCTCCCCACCTTGGCTGTATGGTCTCGCTCTATCCTTGGCTGTATGGTCTCGCTCTATCCTTGGCTGTATGGTCTCGCTCTATCCTTGGCTGTATGGTCTCGCTCTATCCTTGGCTGTATGGTCTCGCTCTATCCTTGGCTGTATGGTCTCGCTCTATCCTTGGCTGTATGGTCTCGCTCTATCCTTGGCTGTATGGTCTCGCTCTATCCTTGGCTGTACGGTCTCGCTCTATCCTTGGCTGTATGGTCTCACTCTATCCTTGGCTGTATGGTCTCACTCAATCCTTGGCTGTATGGTCTCACTCTATCCTTGGCTGTATGGTCTCGCTCTATCCTTGGCTGTATGGTCTCGCTCTATCCTTGGCTGTACGGTCTCACTCTATCCTTGGCTGTATGGTCTCGCCTCCATCAGGGCTCTGTCTTTTATTTTGAGCACTTCGTCATAAACAGTCAGAAGTAAAAGAAACTCGGGGTTGGAATACAGCACAGCTCTCTTCTCATCAAGGAATTTCTAGGCTGTCGGGCGTTCCGCCGGGGTCCCCGACAGTGCCGAGGAAGCGAAGTTCCCTTCTACCTCCGGCCGGTGAGGAATGGATGAACACTCAGGAATCCGATACAGTTTTAAAAGGCTTTACTTATCACAGGTTCAGGCATACAAATCAGCAAAAGGAAAAACCCAATGCTTAGGATTCCAGGCTAGAACCCCAGCCACGTGTAGGCCAAGATGGCGACCACCACGTGTAAAACTTCCAAGGGGAATAAACGCTCACAAGGCGAGATCCCACCGGGAAGAAGACCAGGAGAGCGGGAACCGGCTAGTTTATACCCCCCGCAACTCAGACCTTCCTCCCATTGTTATGGAAAGCAGGGAGGGTCCAATGCCTTCAGGTAACCCCCCCTGCATCTCACCTAGGGCCTTTTACTGTGCTAATGTTTTGAGCCGGAAGGCCTTTGAAATGTAGAGAAGGGGGTTTCTGAGATGGCATGTCACTGTACCAAAGATCAACACCAATGCCAGTTAAATATTTCTCCAAGCCTTCACAAGTCTCCTCTACTTCATTGTAGTTTTATATTTTATCAGGGAGCCATGCTTGTTTGTTTGGAAGCAAACAGCATTTCTCTCTGGTCTAATTACTTACGTGTCCTACGTGGCCAGGCTAATATGCTGGTAAGATCTAGCTAGTCCCACGATGATTGTGATAGCATGGGAGAATATTTATACCAGCTAGTACAGCATACATGGTCGGATAAACTGCCACATTTAGACTACCCCCTTATCTACGAAGTGATTTGCGGGAGGCAATCCAGAGCAGATGCAGTGGCCCTTAGGAGTCCTGCAACACTAGGCATCTTCTTTTCTGAGCTGAGTTAAGAGGAGCTGCTCCCACTCTGAAAATTATTCAACAGAGAGAACTGGAGCAGCCCTCATGCTGCATATGTAGACCTAGAAATATGAACGCACTCTCCCTTTTGCTTTGAAAACATGCTGATGCAGACAAAAAGATGATTGCTTGCTTTTCGTTTCTCACACTTCATCATCAACCCCAGGTGAACACATTTCTATAAATGAGAACTGGGATCCAATATTACACAGGAACAAATATATAAATGATTTGCCTAGTTAAGTCATGAGGTATTAAACAACAAAACAGGCCACTCCCTTTGTTACCATTTTTATCACTTATCAAAAAATCTTACCCACTTAGGAAATAAAATAAAGTCTAACTTTAACAGTTCCCCAAATAAGAAATCACTCCTAATTTTGGTTAGCTTTCTAAGACAGATATTTCAGAAGGGGGAGGGAATTGGGGGACATTGGTGGCGGGAAATGGGCACTGCTGGAGGGCAGGGTGCTGGAACACTATGTGACCGAGACCCCCAAACATGAACAACGTTGTAATTGTACATATCACGGTGGTATAATAAAATATTTTTAAAAAATAAAAATAAAATGATAAGGATATCTAAGATTTATTTCAGTTATTAGACTTGGATACACTAGAAAATGAACTTCTCAAAAAAAATTCTAAAAGCTAAGAGGGTAGGTAAGATAGAGAAGGGACCAGTTTGTCAATAATAGTTGATAACACTAGACTAGAATTGAGTATTGAAAAACTGAAAATAGGTCAAGGGATATACACGATAACCCTTCAGTGTCAGGGAGAGGAGAGAGAGAGGGAGAGAAGAGAACACTGCCATGGAGGCAGGTTGGGGTCGGGAAGGGAAACAGGCACATTGGTGTTGGGAAATGTGCACTGGTGCAGAGACGGGTATTGGAACACTGCATGACTGAAACTTAATCATGAACAGCTTCATAATAGGCCCATCACTTGACTATTCAAAAAATCACTATCACTATCACTATCTTCCCGTTCATCATCTATTGGCTCGGCGTGCACCAGTAGTATCTTCATATGTCCTCTCATGCTAGTAGAGCCCAAGGGCATCTGCTTGCTCGAGGAACATAAAGAGCCTCAAACCATTATATTAGGTCATGGGAATTACCTAATATATAATTAATGACCTAATTATATTAGGTTATTCCCATGACCTATAATTGTTAATGGTATTTGGTATATCAAATACGACAGGGGCAGCTTGCCAGGCTTGCCATGCGGGTGGCATACTCTTGTAGTCACCTCTAAATATAGCATTTTTGATGAACTGCATGGCCACTTGCAGCAACGCAAGCCAGGCTGTGATAGGCTCATCTGCTGGGTGGAGTTCTGACGAGAGGGAAGTCCGGATGTGGAAAATGGCGGCCCTCATGGAGTAGGGGGTCGTCTGGCTTGTTGCAAGGCTCTGCTGGGGTGGCAGGCCAGGGCTAGAACCCGCCATCCCTCCCAGGTGCCTCGTGAGTGGCTGGGCACAGGGAGAGCAAGTAGCAGCTCTGCCCCATGTCTGTGAGTCTCTGGATCAGCATACCTGGGCCGGATTAAAAAAAAAAACCTACTAAACTCAGGGTCTTCTCAGAGTCAGGATGGGCCACCTCACCCCAAACCCGTACTATGGGGGAGGCCCTGGCAGCTACTCAGCAGTGTGTGAGCACACCGCCCAATTGAATATTCTGGATTTTCTGGCGTGGCGAGGCATCTCCCAACTCTACGACACCATCATCCCAGTAGAGCACAGCAGATGGGCTGGGAATGTAACAGAATCAACTAAGCCCAATCAACAAAAGCATGAACACAGAAACTCAACTAGCAACAACAGCTTAGTAAACCCTCGACAAATGCTTACGGTCCCCATGGTAAGGTATAACAATTTTCACAAATGTTCTTTCACCAAAGAATTTTTTATAATTCCATCAGCTAGGTAGTGGTAACAATTACTATACAGTAAATTATTTTGGGGACTGTTATGGGGGGGCAGGCTTGAGGAGTGGATGGGAAAATGGGGACAGTAGTAGAGGGAAGGTGACAGTGGTGGTAGAATTGGGGTTGGTGTAGGGGATGCTTGCAACAAACCATCATAAACAACTTAGCAAAGCATGGTGTTTACACACAGGTAGAAGCGAAAATAAAATAAATTTAAGGGGCTCTCTTTATGCTTCTTACAGAAGCTGTGAGTGTTCAGTCACTAAATACTCAGCAAACCCAGAGAACAGTATGGAGTACCACATACGGTTCAGCCTGTTCACCAGGTGTTTTGACCACAGAGTCTGCCCAGATGGCCACACCTCCTGGACTCCTCACCCCAACGATGAGCACACTTGCCTCAACGTGCCCCAGGTTTGCCCACAAAAGAGTCTGTAATCCTTCAGCTCTTTGCCCAAGAAGCTAACTTACCCTGATTGACGCCAAGAACTGCTGGGAGGAGGTTGAGTGAGTGTCCCGGCATCCCCTGCAAGTCTGAGCTGCCCAGCGCACCCTCGCTCGGTGCTTCCTCTTCCTTTGGGATGTCACTAGGTTTACACAATGGCGCTGTGGAATGCACCTATGGTCTTAGAGCCCAGGTTATGGACACATGTGCTGGCTGGGTATCAAATCTCACCAAATCCACTCTTCGGAAAGAAGACCCTGTGGTTTGCAGGGAACTTCTGGGAACTTGCCAGCCTTCCCTTACACTTCAGTGCTATGAGTGCAGTGTTACAGATTCACAAAGTCTCATTTCCTTCCAAATCAGACACACAATCTTCCACAATGATATATAATGTATACTCTTAAAGTCCCGCCATTTAAAGTGTTTCATTTAGCAGCTTTCAGTAATGGTTGGTACATAAGTCTGTTATTCACCACTGACTATTCATAACTAAATTCAATTATAACTACATAATTGCCAGTTTTGTTTAAACTTATTTCCATTCTCTGTATTCTAAATCTCTGATTCAGCAGAGGTAATTCCCTATTCTCCTCTTCCCTCACCTCCTGGCTACTATGAATCTATTTCCCCTGTTGCTAAACTTTCCTATTTTAGACATTCTGAATAAATGGGTTCAAACTCTAGGAAACCTTTTGTGTCGGACATTGGTCATTTGGAATCTGGTTATCAAGGTTCATCAATATTGTAACAGGTGTCAGTGCTTTGTTAGTGTTTATAATGAATAATTCTGTAGTGCTTGGCTATCCTCCATCGACTATGGAGTGTTTCTAGCTTGAGGCACTATGAAGAGTCGTGTTTCTGTGAGTATTGTGGGCCAGTCTCAAGAAGACAGACTTCTCTGCCCCACGCCAGAAGGACAATATGGTGGTGCTGTGTAGACCATGCAAGGGGTTGTCCAACCTTGACTGATCATCAGTGTGGTACAGGGATGACAGCCCCGGCACAACCCTGCTCAGGCTGGGATCCATTAAGCGACAAGGCAATGCATCAGCATTTACTCAATGCAAACTCACTTTGGAATAACGTCTAGGGATTTTGAATAATGTTCAGTGGATTTTTAAGTAAAGGTGCTTTTTCCCATTGATCACTAACGGGGGCTACAGCAATGCCTATGTTCTTTGCTGTCAGATTCATGAGGAGAAACTCCAAGAAAATGGTCCTGTGATTATAATTTTGCATTACTTCTCTGTTAACTTTTCTTGATTTATTTTCTATGTTTTAAGTAGCTCTAAGGTTAAGCACCACATTTTATCTTTTAAATACTAATATATAATTGGCATGCATACTTTATTACTCATTTAAATATCTAGCATTATGATTTGATCTGTGTATCTTGTGAAATGTCTGCCACAAATTTAGCAAGCATCCATCACTACAAGTAGTTGTGTTCTTTTACTATTGCAATGAAAACATATAGGCTACACCCCTTACAACCTTCAAATACACAATATGACATTGCTGACCATAGCCACTATACTATATATTACAATCCCAGGTGTTTTCCATCTTGTAACTAGAACCATTTCTTATTTCTCAAAAATGAATCTAGCTTCCTATTAATATAATGAGCTAAAAAATCATTACTCTTAAAAATGGGAAAGAAGTGTCACTGATGTCCCATAAAACCATACAGTTGTGTTGAATGCAAATATTAGTTTTTCTAAATTTTGTGGTGCAAAATGAAATATACTACCATCAAAATCTAAGTGGTACTTGCCCTGTCCATGGCTGATCCCTGTTCAATACCTGGCACCAACATATGGTCGGTAACACCACCAGAGGTGAATCTCGAGAACTGGAACATGCCAGCTGTGGCCCAAATGACCTCCATCCCCAAAGTAATACAATGGAAATCACTTTGTTAGAGAAACTAAATCCATTCTCTGGATGAAATGCAAACTCTGGGGATTCCTGGACTGCGGGGAAGGAAAAACCAAAACAAGGCACTCTCCGAGTATGTCCAGTCGGGCCATGGAGTGGAGCTGGATCCGTCTGCAACAAGACTGTCAGGAGCACAGTTTTTTTATTTGATCATGTAACTCATGATTTTAACTCACTCATTTCATAATCAGAGGGAAAAGGAGAGGGACTGAAGGGGGTGAATACAAAGGAGAAAAAATACTTAAATATTTTTAAAACAAAAGGCAAAAACAAGAGAAATGCAGAGCAGGGGGAAGTGTGTCTGTTGGCATCAGGGAAGCAAGGCTGGCAGTGTGGTAGCTGGTAAGGGAATGCGACACCGAACCCTACAGCCGGCACTATGGGCTGGGAACTTGACAACCAGCATTACCACTGGGAACCGACACTGAACCCCACAGCCAGCACTACCAGCTGGGAACCTGACCCTGAATCCTGACACGCCAGCACTACTGGCTGGGAACCCGGCACTGAATCCTAACAGCCAGCACTAACAGCTGGGAACCCGACCCTGAATCCCGACAGCCAGCACTACCAGCTGGAAGCCCAACCCTGGAACTGACGGCTGGCAATACCAGCTGGGAGCCCAACACTGAAACCCGACAGCCGCACTACCAGCATGGGTGCCCTCACTTTCTCCAACTCCGCACACACTGTGGTCTCATGCACTTATAGTTCTTAGCCCTGGAAATCCTCAGGTCTGAGCTGACTTGAAAGAAGTGAAGGAAAAATTAGGATTCTATTTTCTCAGTTTTGTCTGTCAGGGTGGGAAACCTATTCGCTGCCAAGTGGCATCTGGATGAGCATGACATCACTATGGGCCATATCACTGAGCCATACGACTGTGGACAGTTCATGAGAAACAAACATGCCTGTCTGGTCACGGACCAGGGTCTAGACCACATGATTTCTTGGCTCTTACAATGCCCACAGCTGATGTTTCCCCACCCCCAATCTAAAAAGAACTTTCATACATTTCAACATGAAGAGTAGAGGCATGTAGCACTTAAGCGAGACAATACTACTGGCAAACTCCAACATTTCGAATGAGCGGCCATACTGACATGAGTGATAGCAAAGATGGGAGATGGAAATGGAATTCTATCACGACGAAGCCACAGACTAAATATTTCCAAAACATGGAGCAGTCCCCTCTAAAGGTGTGATGTGGCTAAATGGTGACATCTTCACACATCTCAGAGGAGGAAGAAAAATCATTTCCACATTAACCATATAAGACTAAGAGCAAGTAAACAAGAAGATGCTGATTTCATAGCAAGTATAATGGTATGGAGAGTTTTGATGCCATGTAACATGTTACGTGAAAATGCAATCATGCCTGCATTATTTGGTGTGGCCCTCAAAATAAAAAACTTCATGAGGGAAGAAGGTGTGTGCTAATATTTCTGAATTGAACAGTATCACAGGGGCCAGCTGCGATAATACTGTTGTTGCTGTACCCCAATTCCTTTCTTACTCTTACAATATCATCACAGGGACAGTAAGCCCATTTTTTCTTACTCTTCTCAATCAGGAAATTCCTGCCTATACAGTGATGAATATATCTTAATGTATTTCTGTATATCAATATTTTTATTATGTTATTTCTTAAGATGACAACTCCAACTAATAACCAGTGCTGGAAGAAAACACCAGAACCAACAATATTTTTCTTTTCTTGACACACTTGCAGACATATATTTTTATGTTTATAACAGAAGTTAATAAAGAAACAGACCTGGCTTATTATTTCGGATTGATTGCAGAAACAGCTACTACCCTTTCTGATGAGGGTAGAGTTCATACATGTATTAATGAAGCAGGAGCTCTGATAAATGACTTCAGGAAAATAACACATTCCCATTGCTTTTCTCTTTTTTCCTTAGTAGGTGTGTTAGGAAATGAAACGTATAAGGGTTGGCCTTCTAGAGATAGAAGTGATCAATCACAGAAGTGGTGGTGTGTGCCAATGTTTAATACTCCTCTGGGTCTCACACATTTTTAGTTGTGTGTTCTTAATAAAAGTGGACAGCTCTTTTCTTATCATCTTGCTGCATCTGCTTCAACTGCAGAGTAACATATATCCCTGTTCTCTTACTTTTCATTCATTCATCCTATTTATCACACTTCATTTTTAAAGAGCCAGGTTTGGCCAGTTTCTCATTGTTAAACATGGTGGGCAAGAATTTTTCATGTGTGTTGCAGAGAGTGAACACCTATCTCAAGATCACTGTCTTCACTGTATCACTGTCCTCCCTAGTTCATCAATTTGCTCGAGCAGACACCAGTAACATCTCCATACATCCTGTCCCAAGCAAGAGTAGCCCAAGGGCATCTGCTTGCTCCAGATGTCTCCAAGATATCTGAAGAAATGAATCATATCCCACCTTTTTCACCAACTTCAGCAGAAAAATTGGTCATAAATCAGTAAATCAGATCAATAAGAGCACAGTGAACCTAATTGGAATTATTTGCATAATACTGTTTTTAGTGATACTTATCACTGAATCTTTACAAAACTAACTATTTGAAGAACCCTCTCAACAATTCTACCTGAAACCCTGCAACACACTTTGCTCTTGGCTCTTTGCTTTCTTCCACTGCATCTGCCAACGTCATTCCTGAGGAAAATAAGACACACTTTGTGCCCTTTTTTCACTGCATCCCCAGTATCTGGCCCATACTTTTTGCTCAATAAATGCAAGGTGGAGTCTGAGATTCAGGAATGAGCAAGTCCTTTAGCATGATAGCACTTATACATTCACCTAAACTGGGTTATCACTTGGGTCCCCCTGCCCCATCTTTCACTCCCAGTTTTCACAGACAGTGTAGCCATCATCATTAACACCTTTGCCTTACTCTGTTTACCAGTAAGACTTTGCATCCAGTGCAGGAGAGCTGGTATAGCCAGGAGGGCACTTACCTTTAATGTGGTCAACACAGGTCCCATGCCCAGTACTACACAGGGTCCCCAAACACTTCCGGGAGTGATCCCTGAGCAAAACCAGGTGTGGTCTTCTCTGGCCCCCAACTCACACACAGAAAAAATGAAATTTGCTTCGATCTACACAGTATCTGTTGACTTTTCTACCTCTCTCTCCACCACCATTGCCATTCACCCTTGTAATGCTTTCTCCACCTCTTAACACGCCCCAGCCCCTGGAATCAGACGAATAAAGTCACATGACATCATTTGAAATCTCTCATGGAAGTTGCTCATGGAAGAAAATCCATAGTCCTTAGGACTGAACCACAATGCCTGGCACCCATCTGCCTTCCACCCTGACCCCCCCGCCTCGGGCCCCTGGTCCACCAGGCTACCGCACAGGCTGCTCCTCTGCATTTCTTAATAGAGACAAGCTCTTTCTGACTCCTTCTGAGCCCTCTGTGGGGACCCTCTCCCCACTCTGCAAGACTCACTCCCATCATTGGAGGTTCCCCAATGCCACCTGCTCTGACGGGCTCTACAGGGCCACCTGGATTCTACGGTATCTCCAGATGCTTCTTACCACCTGGTTGATTATGTCACGGTACTTGTACCAGTTATCTGTTACTTATCACCACGCTATCACCACGCTATCACCACATAGGGCAGGGACTTTGCTACTTTGTTCCTGCAGAAGCCGAATAAAATACCTGGCAGAGGAATTACTCCATACATAACAACTGGATAAAAACTCAGCACTGTACTCAAAATAGCATGGGGGGGAACAGGTGAGGAATAGATAGGAAAGAAGGAACCGAGAATTATCTCGAATATTCAGACAGGCCAAGTTAGACTCCTTATATATGACCCCTAGGAAAGTATCAAAGAGGTTGCTTTTGGATTTACTACAAAGAAAAGCCAAGTAAGGACGAGGCCCCTGAGAGAGACTGAACCATCTCAGGAGAAAATGTGCTTCGAAACAAAGGCTGCTGGGTAAAAGGTACCAAAGTGGGGCTTCGAAAACTACATAGGTGACAGGATTAAATGACACATAGGACCCTGTATCACAATGCTTTTATGACGTATAATGAGAAATATTGCAATTCAGGAAGAATACTTTTCACATATTATATTTACCTAAAACCTGTTAGTTTGGGACAATAGTGTAAGTGAAGAAGATGCAAGGCTGAGCTTAAACAGGCCAAATCCTCGCCCTCCTGAAGCTCATGGTACAGATGTCTGAGCATGAAGTCAACTTACTACCAGTAGGGAGGCAAAAGCTAGGCTGAGCCCTGTGTGCACTGTTAAAGTCAAGCGTGATTATGGGCACAGCTCTCGTTACAGGCACAGTAACTGCTAGAACATTCTGTCACTAGCTCTGCTATTCTTTCTCCCTTGTCAAATCTAATGCTTTGGCTATCATTGTAAAATAGGTTTATAATTCATTGTTTACCTTCTGACAGCTCATAATAAAACATATTTTTCCACTTACTGAGATCTATATATGGGCTGCCCTTAGGTCAATTTCAACATGTTAAATTTCCTAGTTTAAAATTAAAAATAAATATGGGGTTCTTTATTAAAAAACATAGTATGATAGCTAAATATTACCTTAAATTAGAGACTTTGATTTTCTATTTATAATCTAGATCATATAATTATTTAGATTCAATTACTAAATCTGGTAGCACTGTAGTAGTCTCCTTTTCATACTATTAAAAAATAAGGGGGCGCTGCTCCTTCAGTAGCTGATTCTAATTCAATGAATCCTTTCATTGGAAGTGCAATCAGTCATCACTTCTAGCGATGTAGGATGTCTTCTGAAGGTGTAACAAGCTACCAGCAAAGGGCTTTCATAACATCCTGTTTGGGGCACTGGGTGCAAAACCATGAGGCATCAAGCCATTTCACATTGTTTAGGATCACTCCATCAAGTCAGTGATGCTAGAGAATGATTTGTGGGCAGAATGAGGATTCTTCTACATTGGAAAACTCTAAAAAACACACTAGGCTTTACTGATCTAAACATACAAAAACATAGATATATGAGTTGTATGCCATGCTGTACTGAATACGCATTTCAAACACACAATATTACGGTGCATGTGTGTCATGACACAGAGTGGCATTCCAAACATCAGGCTTTCTGAGAGCTTTGCAATGTGCCAATGTGATTTTGCGCCAAGAATTCAAATAGGCGAAAATTCTTATGGTTCCTCATTTAGTAGCTGAGAAATTAGATGAAATCTTAGTATAAAATGATCACATGCTCATAGGCAGCGCAGAATATGCTCCCAAACACTGAGCCAGGTACTGTGGAAATCTGTGCTTAGGGCATTTTGGATCATGTGAATTAAGCCATATTATTTAATTTATGCCTGGTTTTATGTTGGTCCTTTTTCTACTCTGACCTTGAAAGGAAAATTAAGGAAGCAGTGTGTGGACTTCTATCTGCCATTCAAATTGTTTATCTTTTTGTAGGCACAGTACGTTCTAGATTTTTCAGGTGTATACAATAAAATACTAACTCCTTTTTTGCACCTCTCTCTTACAATGCATTTTAAGTCTTTTGACATCTTTGTTAAGGTCCTTACTCAAATTAAATTGCTGCAAACAAGAAACACCCTTGATTTTAAGCAAAGATTAGAAACCATGTTTTTCGTTCTGGAACTTCATTTTGTTATAACTACTTGGTTTTATTTGTTAGTCTTTGACACTATGGTTTTTATTTATATGGACTGCAACAAGACATCTTCAAATAATAGAACTGCTGGACTGGATAATACAGGGGTTAGAGACACTATCATTGTGTCGAGCTGACTGAGTTTGACCTCAAGTATCACTATGGCCCCTCAAGCACAGAAATAGGAATAATCCCTGAGGATCATAGGTTATGGCCCCAATATTAGCTTAATAATAAAATAATGCAACTAGAAAGCCACTCTTTTTATTAAGCATAATTTAAGGGATTTTCCCCCCAGATGTGCTATCTATTAAATTTGATATTGATACAGTAACTTTTCGTATGCACAGTGCAAAATCTGTGAAACTAATGATGGTAGAAGTCCTCTAAACTCCTTACTTCGCAATGGAAGAATACAAGTTTAGTTATCAGTGTGATTCATACATAGAATTTTTGCTTTGCTAGTAAGAAAAAAAAAAACAAAATCTAAAATTAACTCTGCCAATATTTTATGTGTATACAAATATTCCCATTTAAACATTTATTCAATTGAGAACTTATTGAAAGAAAATAATGCGATTCTGTTTGTTCATACTAAAGTTTTGAAAGTCTGGTAGCCGCATTTCCTGATTCCCTTTTCATTCAATTCCAATTGGCCATGCATGGAGAATGACTACTATTGCAAAGCTCAGCTCCGGAACCAAGCTGTGACCCATATGCTGAGAGAGGTGTAGAAAGAGCGTGTCTTGCATGCATAGGTTACTAGGCTACCATAGATTCTCTCTTCTTTTTAAACACTGAATCTGGGTTTTATGAAAAGTACCAGGATGATAGATTTACGCCTTTTTGGTTAGGTTTTGTTTGAAAACTACTGGGAAAATAATAACTTTATGTCATTAACATAATGGAATGAAATTCACAACCCATTCTAGTAAGGTTGACTTAAAACCATTAAAGACTGAATTTCCAGGGCCGGAGAGATGCTACAGTGGGTAGGGTGCTTACCTTGCATGTGGCGCCCTCTCCAGATGCAATTCCCAAATCCATACACAATTGCCTTAGTACCATCTGAAGGAGTACCTGAGCACAGAGTCAGGAGTAACTTCTGAGCACCACTGGGTATATGGCTTTAAAATAAAATTTTAATTGGTTTTGATTCTCTTTTTACTACCATACTTTGGCTTTCCATGAACTTACTCAACAGCAACCCCTGAACCAAAAACACAGACCTCCAGCACTTATTTTTTTTACCAGAAATGGGAAGTTCTCTTGAGATCCTATGAGCTGAACAATCTTAAGCAGATGGTCTATGATCAACATTCAGGGTGGCCCAGACCCCATAACACTGTAGAATAACACTGGGCAGATTCTAAACATCACCAGGGGCCAGTTTCCCAATACTCATGGTGCTCTCCCAAGCATCCCTTAGATGACGTAAACCTACAACCCTATTTCCTGCTCTTGTGCCTTGAACCTCAGGGGCTGTTACATGGCTGCATGACATCTCTGTTCCTCCACCTCACATAAACACTGCACACATCTATAAAGCCTGCCCTTAGTCCCACTATGACTTGAATGTATTCTGTTTCCTGAGTTTCGCAAAATTGAGTACTCTTTCTTATACATGTCCACTTAAACTGAAGGAATCCACATGGACAATGGTGGTGGTGGTAGAAACTGTAGAGTCCTCAAGTACAAGAAGAGAGTTGGGTCAAGATAGCCTTGATAATAGCCCCCTAATACACACCCAGCCACAGGATCACAAATCAGGAAAATGGGAGGAGAATCCCAGCAGAAAGCAAGAGCACTGCTGCTCTTTGAGTCAACTTCAGAGCACCTACCAAGGAGCAAATTGCAAGAACATCCTCAGAGCACAGCAGATGTAATGAGGATGTCTGGAAAACCCAGTTAAGTGAAAAAAGGTACCCCAGAAGGCTTTATCAGTACCATGTAGCTCTTTGCTCTCAAGCAATGTCATTAGAATACTGTGATGATGTTTAAGTTTTATTTGTTTCTGTTTTTGGGGGGCCACACCAAATGATGCTCAAGTTTTACTCCTGGCTCTTTACTAGGGATCAATCCTGAAGGGGACCTCAGGGGGCCATAGGATGCTGTGGGCAGAAGCAAGGCAAGCAGCATGGAAGACCGCTCCCTCCTTTTTTTTCTTTTTGGTCACACCCGAGTGCTCAGGGTTTCCTCTGGCTCTGCACTCCGGAGTTACTCCTGGCGGTGAACGGGGGACCGTATGGGATGCCGGGGATCGAACCCGGGCCGGCACAAGCCAGCCGGCACAAGACAAACGCCTACCCGCTGGGCTATCGCTCCAGCCCCAGCCACTCCTCCTTGATGCCCAAGACCGCTCCTCCCGTCTACATACAGGACCAATCCTCCCCTGCTGCCTTAAGACCACTCTCTCCCTGTGTCCAAGGCCGGCTCCTCCCTGCTCTAAAACCGTTCCTCTCTGCTCCTAAGACCGCTCCTCCCTGCCGTAAACCACTCCTTTTTGCTGTCTAAAACCGCTCCTCCCACCTGCTGTTCTATTTATCTAGCCCCATGATGAGGATATTTGATGAGTTTAAAGAAATGAGGGTACTAGTTGTCAATTAAGCATAAGAATTTGTGAGAGAAAAATAGAAAGTTACAATCAGAAGTGGCAGAACTTTAGCGTATGGTAGGTGAAATGTAAAACTCAATGGGAGGTGTCAGCAGCAGATTAAGGAGTTGAAGAACAGTGAGACAGAGAGAGATGCAGGGAAGCCTCTAACAAACAAGTAAGACAGGAACTACAAAATCAATGGACAGCACAGCGGGGATCTCAGATTCTGATTTGAGAAAGGATCTTGAATTCTGGTTGGGGCATGGAACAGCAACATATCTGGCTTTCCTGAGGGATGCAAAGTGTCTATGGCAACCTGGTCATACCCTCTGCCAAGGGGCCCTCCGATCACTGCTTATTGCCATTTCTTTTGTCTTCTGTTGCTTTAAGCGGCTCTTCCGTTGTTTGCCACATTCCTTAGAATTCTTTGCCCGCTTTTGTTATCATTGTTATTGCTTTAAATCTTTTTGCGGGGGCCACACCTGGTAGCATTGTCTGGCTAGGGCTTGATCCTGGAGTCATGCCAGAGTTGCTGGTGGCGTAAGCATAGACATGGCCTGTATTCACCCTGACCATGCCCCTTCTCAGAGAAACTATAACTTCACGCCAATCCCTAGTTTTTCCCTATATTTGACATGGGTTCTTTTTTACAATCTAGGGGCAACCATAAATCCCACCAAAATTTATTAATGTTAATGTCAGCTCTATAATAGAAGATACTATATTTTTTATATTTCAGGTCTATAAAGTGAGACAGGTTTGAGGGCATAAATTTGTTGTCATTTTTCTAGCTAAATCACTGACATATTCTGTACAGTTACAGCTTTGCTTTAATCTGAAGCAAATCAAATATTTAGGGACATCCTGCAATCACAGCGCAGGGCGAACTCAACTGTACTTGGAGGGTCTAGGGGCATTCCTGCCCCAGTAACCTGAAAACGCAGCCTTCAGTTTCAGAGCACATCTTTAGGGGAGTGTTGACACGGGAGCTCGGGACTTATTGCTAAAGCAGACAGCATCAGCTGAAACAATGCTGGGGATTTTGTTCTATTTCTTACTACAACTAATGACTTTGACAAAACAGGTAATTGTTTCCTTTGAGGTCAGAGGTAGATCCACTATTAGATAGGAAATTAGTAAAAAATGTGGCTGGCTTCTGTCAAAACAGCCGAATCAGCAGCAGTGGGGGGAGGTGCAGGCGCGGCGACATCTTCTCTCTGGAACTAGCGACGGGATGTGAGAGTGCGGAGGAGCACAATACCTCAGGGCCCAATTCCACTTTCTCTTCCTTCCTCTTGACTCTCTCCTTTTCCTATTGCTCCTGTAGCCCTCAATTTGGCTCTGAAATAGAGTTAACTTCTTTCCTCTATGTGGCTTTGCTATTTTATTTTAATTAACATGCTTGGTGAATATATTGTGTTATAGATCAATAATTGTATTTATTGATAGTTCCACGTGAAAATCAGATTTTGTTGGTTCTTTTTAGTAGAGGAAAAGCTGATAAAGAAGAGAGGGAATATCATGAACCTCCTTCAGCCTCAACAGCTTTCCAGGAAAGGGACTGGTGGAGCAGTGGAGGAAAGGATTCTATTTGGATGTCAATCCGTTCCTCTGGACTATCAAGCTAACATTTACTTGTAACCCGTCAGGGAAGAGACAGCCCATCTATCTTCACTGAAAACAGACAAGTAAGAGAGTGGACAGCCAGAACTTACTTGACCTCAAGATCACTCCATGGACTAGTCAGAGAGTGAATGTCAAGGGATAGAAAGACTGAAATACATGCATTAACTAAATGCATGGATGGAACTCTCTTCATATCACTGGAACGGCAGTTTGCCTTGGCGGATTACTAGCATGTGACCAGGACATATGGAGGCGATTACTGGTGCCCGCTAAAGTAAATGGATGAACAACAGGAAGACAATGATATAAGTGAGGGCGAAAACTCCCTGTGATTTCTGCCGAACCCCCTGCCCTTCCACACTGGACATCTGGGGACTAAGAGTTGGCCTGATCTGTAAGACAGCAAGTAGTTCTGGCTTATTGAAACCAAGGGGTTTATAATATCTTGGATACAAACATCAAGTTTGGTGAAAAAAGAACAAGAACAAACTAACTCACAAGTGAAACTTTATTTCTACCACAAGCAATGCACGAAATGATGAAGAAATCCAAAAAAAGCATCAATGAGAGAAAACTATTGGTTTATCATTAAGTGGATGGCATTTAATAGAAAAAGCTTGATCACTTGATCACTTGAATCCCGTTATTCATCGATTTGCTCGAGCGGGCGCCAGTAACATTTCCATTGGACCCTATCACGTGCCAATGTAGCCCAATGGCATCTGGTTGATTCAGGAATATGAAGAGCCTCAAACCGTTCCTTCAGGGTCTTGACAAAGGAAGTCTGACCATCTTGTAGGTGGGCGGCCACGTGATCTTTTGACATCCCGTGGGATCCAGTCGGTAACGGCTCTAGTCCAGCGGTTGTCTCCAAATCGCATTACATGTCCAGCCCATCTGATTTTCGATGCCTTGGCAAGCGAGGACAGCGTCCCTGATTCTGGAATAGCGACGGAGGTCAGAACTCCGATTCCTTCTCTCACTTGAGTGAGGCGTGATATTCCAAGCATAGCTCTTTCGATTCCTCTCTGGGAGACCCGAATAGCATTCTCATCCTGCTTTCGTAGGGCCCAGGTCTCTGAGGCGTATGTTAATGCAGGGAGAATGGTGGAGTCAAAGAGATGTGCCCGGAGCCGGAGGTTCTTTGTCCTTTTAGCTATTTCTTCGATGCCTTTGAAGGCATTCCATGCCGCTCTCTCTTCCTCCTGCGCAGCTCAGGTTTTAGGTCGTTCATCATGTTGACTTCTCGACCTAGGTACACATAACTGCTGCATTCAGAGATGTTTGTTCCATTGAGAGTGAATGGGGCCTCTGGAACTAGTTCATTTTTTCATAAACATAGTTTTCTTTAGATTCAGCTGTAGACCTATCTTTCCACATTCTCGGTCAAAGTCAGCCAGCATTTGTGCCGCTTGGCTAATGTTTGGTGTTATTAGAACGATGTCATCAGCGAAGCGGAGGTGGTGTAGTTGCCGACCATCTATCTTCACTCCCATTCCTTCCCATTCTAATTGTTGCATGATGTTCTCGAGGGTGGCGCTGAAGAGTTTTGGTGAAATGGTATCACCCTGTCGAACCCCTCTTTTTGACATCAATGATCACTTCTTTGTAGAATGGTGAGATCCTGGTGGTGAATCCGTAATACAGCTCACGAAGGATCTTGATGTATTGGGTTTGAGCACCCTGTTTGGCTAGGGCTTCGATGACTGCTTCAGTCTCCACAGAATCAAAGGCTTTCTGTAAATCAATGAGCGTGAGACAGAGCGGCATCTTGTACTCCCTACAAACCTCAATGAGCTTGGTTACTGTGTGGATATGGTCGATTGTGCTGAATCCTTTCCGGAAGCCTGCTTGCTCGCATGGTTGTCCTTCATCTAGTGTTCTGCCAATCCTGTTCAGGATGACTCGTGTAAACAGCTTGTAGATGACGGACAACAGGCAGATGGGGCGATAGTTGCCGATGTCGTGAATGTCTCCCTTCTTGAACAGTAGAACTGTCCTGCTGGTTTTCCATTGGGAGGGCACCTTGCATTCGGACAGGTAGCGTGTGAAGAGCCGAGCTAGTGTATTGATGAGTACCGACGGCAGATTCTTCAGGTGTTCGGGTCTGACTTTGTCTGGGCCTGGTGCTGTTCCCTTCTTTACCGACGAGATGGCATGTCGGATTTCAGAAGGGAGAACGTTGGGAATGACATATCCATCCTGTGGAATTTGGTATGTGGGCAGGTGGATGTGGCTATCAAAGAGATTTGAGTAAGTCACTGGATAATCTTCTCCATTGCCTTTCTGGAAGATGTGATAGATCCATCAGGGCGTCGGAGGGCAGTCATCTTGGTCTTATAGTTGGCGAAGGACAGGCGGGCGGTGCGAATGCTTTTCCCGGCTTCTGCTGCATCTTCCAGTATTTCTGCTCTTCTGTCTTTGAGGTCTTCTTTTATCGCTTCTCTGCACCGTTTAGCAAGCTTGGACGTTAGCATTTGGTCTCCTGAGGCTCGCGCCTTGCCACGTTGGCGAATGAGCTCAAGGGTTTCTGAAGACAGGCGTCCTTTTGTGTCTTTCTCTCTCATGGCATTCTTCGCACAATCATGGAGGTGCTGAACCAGTCGGTTGTATTCTTCATCGATGTCGTCAATGGTGGTATCTTCCCATGTTGCTGCAATGGTGCCAAAGAGTTCCCAGTTGGTGGTCGTTCTGGGAGTTCTCTTCTTAAACTTTGCAGCCTTTTCTCCCCGTTGCGGGAAGTAGAATTTTTGCTGAAGGAGACGGTGGTCCGATCCTGTTTGGAATTTGGGGACGACAGCAACATCGGTCAGACAAAACCGTCGATTGAAGATGATGTGGTCAATTTCATTTGTGGAACTGTCCACCAGGAGATTCCCATGTCCAACGTTTTGCTTCAGCCTTCTGGAACTGTGAGTTCCCATGAATGGTCTTGGTGGACATGATGAACTCAGATAGTCTCTCACCCTGTTCGTTCCATTTCTAGGCCATGGGTCCCGATGTGGAGTTCTTCAGCCGATCTTCTCGGTCCTATCTTGGCATTAAAATCACCGACTATGATCTTGTAGAAGGTGTGATCTTTTTTTAGAACTCCTCCAATTCCATGTAGAATTTCTCAATTTCATCTTCTTTGTATGTGGATGTTGGTGCGTAGACAATGAAGATAGAAATTGCTGGCAGTGGGCCACATCTCTTCAAGTGTAATCGTCCTATCCGGTTTGTTAGGCATTCAAATGAATCAATGTTGGCGGCCATGTTCGTGTTGACAAGGACACCAACGCCACCGATGCCTCTTTGGTCGCATGTTCCAAGGAACAATTCTTCTCCGTTGTCAAATACAGCATGATGCGACTGGCGCCTCCTCGTCTCAGTCAGACCAATGATGTCGTACTTGATCTTTTGCGCTTTGCACCATCAGATCCTCAATATATGCTTCCGATGCCAGCGTACGTGCATTGAAAGTACAGACAGTCATTTTAGTCCTTCTTCGTTTTGGCAGCCTAGGATGGCCGTGAAATTTTATCAGGCACTGCTTGTTCGCCTTTCTTACTGCTGCGTATTAAGGGCTCTTTCGGGGTCAGGAAAATAAACATTTTTTGTTACTGGTTTTGGCATATCGAACATGCATCGGACAGCTTGCCAGGCTCTGCCATGTGGGCGCTATACTCTCATTACTTTGTGGGGCTCTCTCAGAGGGGTGGGTAGAATATTCATGGTAATTTGGAGGTAAATCGCGTGCACTCAGCTAAGCTGGGGAAAGCTGGTTTCTGCTCTGCCGGGTGTATCTGTGTCTGTGGCTCAAGCATTCCTGGGCTTGAAATACTCTCCTCTGAAGGGCGGGTCTCTGCAGGGTGGGTCCTTGTAGGCTGGGTTTCTGACAAGCCGGGCTGGAGACTGGATTAATCTCTTGGGTGGAGATCTTAGGAGCTGCGAGTGTGGATTGTGAAGATCGCTGCCAGCAAGGTGTGGGGGTTTCTCTGGGCTCTTCTGAGGCTCCATCAGGATGGTGGACTCGGGTTGGAAGTTGCTCTCGTGGTCCATGGAATGCAGGGGGTTCAACGGGGGAAAGCTGGTTTCTGCTCTGCTAGGTATCTGCTGTGTCATTTTTTTGTTTTGCTTTTTTTATATTTAAAAAGCTTTTATTTTTTTTTATTTTTAATTTTTTTTTTTTTACAATTACAAAGATATACAATTAAAGAGTTCATGTTTGGGTTTTGGTCATACAGTGTTCCAGCACCCATCCCCCCACCAGTGCCCATCTCCACCACCAACGTCCCGGTTCCCTCCCCCTCCCCAGCCCTCCTCCATGGCAGGTTCTTTATTTCTTTCCCTTTCTCTCTCTTTCTCTTTTCCTTCCCTCAGACTATGGATTACAGAACATACATTAAAAGGTTGTCATGTGTATCCTTTTTGCCTCTATTTAATGCTCAGTTCTAGGTTGGCATTAGTACCCTCGGCAATTGTTAGCACACTGTTCCATTTTTTCTGTCTTACCTAGCCTCTGACTCCCACACGTTTTGTGATAATTTCCACCTTTGACAGGACCTCCTGATATATGTTTCACTTGACCTTGGATATTGGTATCATAATATGTACCTATATATTTATGTTATGCAAATAAATGCAGTCATTCTGTATCTGTCTCTCTCCTTCTGGCTAATTTCGCTCAACATAATCTTCTCCATGTCCATCCATTTATAGGCAAATTTTATAACTTCATTTTTTCCTAACAGCTGCATAGTATTCCATTGTGTAGATGTACCAAAGCTTCTTTTATCCAGTCATCGATTTTTGGGCACTCTGGTTTGCTTCCAGATTCTGGCTATTGTGAATAATGCTGCTATGAACATAAAAGTAGGGATGGTGTTTCCGCTGCGTATTTTTGTTTCCCAGAGTAGATTCCCAGGAGTGGTATGGCTGGGTCAAATGGGAGTTCAATTTCTAGTCTTTGGAGGAATGTCCATATTGTTTTCCAGAAAGGCTGTACCAGCCGGCATTCCACCAACAATGGATGAGTGTCCCTTTTTCCCCACATCCACGCCAGCACTTGTTGTTCTTGCTCTTTTGAATATGTGCCAGTCTCTGTGGTGTAAAGTGGTATCTCATTGTTGTTTTTGATTTGCATCTCTCTGATGATTAGTGATGATGAGCATTTTTTTCATATGTTTTTTTGGCCATTCGGAATTTCTTCCTTGCTGAAGTTTCTGTTCATTTCTTCTCCCCCATTTTTTGATGGGGTTGTTTGTTTTCTTCTTGTAAAGTTCTACCAGTGCCTGATATATCCTGGATATTAACCCTTATCAGATGGGTATTGGGTGAATATTCTTTCCCATTCTGTGGACTGCTTTTGTATCTTAGTCACTGTTTCTTTTGGGGTGCAGAAGCTTTTTGGGAGTTTCATGTAGTCCCCATATATTTATCTTCTTCTAGTTGTAAAAAGCTATATTTTTAAGACAGCTAACAGCAAGGTAACTACATAACAAAACTTTTATAGTAAATGGACTATCTGATTAATTGAAAGCCTGATTTAAAAACCTTTTCAACTCTAAGGGAGAAATCATTCCAAGAATAACTGTTTGAGCTGGATGTAAAC